>JAQHUG010000138.1:3226645-3238406 GCA_028555095.1 Dicrostonyx torquatus | reverse complement strand
GTGTGTGTTAAGCCCAGCAAATTGCAATCATTTCTGACATAACCGTTAGCAAAAGGAAGTGGGGTCTGAGTCTCCCATTACCTTCAGACCCACTGATGGGATCTGGGTCCTCCCCTGCCCCAGCCATCCTGAGAGAAATTTGCCTTTCTCCTTGATATTCTAAATTAAGGGGAACTGGGAGGTGGGATAGAGAATGAAAACTTCAAGGCACTACAGTACACATTGCCTGATGTCATTTTCTTTCTACGTATAGTTCATTTTCCTCCACTTCTTTATTGCAAAAATGGGGTGTTCCTTCATAGACTAACTAGAGAACATGGCTTCTCTGTGAGCATGGAGTCATCAGGGTCTACACAGTGAGTTCCAGACCAACTGTGTAGTAAGATGCTCTTTCCGATAACAAAACAAAGGGGTGTGGGGATGGAGAGGAGGTGCCAAGGTGAAAAGTAGATGGGAGACCATACCAAGGAACTGCTTTCTACGGCCCAGGACTACACTAAAGGGGTGGAAGGTCCTCAACAATTGAGAGAGCAAAGAAAATTAGCCAGCACTCGGTTTCCATGGCTCTTAGACATGCCAAGCTTTGACTTTCCTTGTGATTTAATTGTTTCTAGAAAGCCTTTTGACATTCCAAATGTACCCAAGATCACCACAATCCCAAATCCGCTCTCCTCGCGATGGCGGTGGTGTGACAAGGGCAGTTTCGTGGGGGTTTTTCTCCCCCTTTCTAGACCTGTACTTTCTATTTCAGTTTAATATGGACATTGAGAGGACCTGAGCCAGCTTTGTGCTCTGTGTGAGCGTGTATGTGTGTGTTAAACAATTTCACGGACATCTGTCATGCACAGTTAACTTTGCATTGCTGCATTTTAAGTGGTGGGCCCGAGCTTTGCCGGCAGTGATAAAGTAGCTGGCAGTTTTGAAAAAGCCACAGGCTAACAGAGCACGAATCATAAAACACACTACTGTGTAGCAATAGCCAAGTTCATTCAATGCTATGAAGCCATGCAGAGGCCCTTTATCCCCAGCTAATTATGTGGAAACAGCTAAGACAATAAGGCATCTGGTGGTCTTTCTTCCCCATTTCAATTTTTCTCAATATTGTGACAGGGCAAAGTATTGTGCCTTTCCCAGGGTAGTTGTGGCGAAGAAGAGTAAAAGCAAGGTCAGAGGAGAGCAAATAGATGAATGTATAACGTTTTCTATGTATCCCATGGCCATTGTTCCTCTGGAAGTCTTCCTTGAGGGTTGTGTTTTGCGATCACTATTCTCATTGCACATGACTTGAATCCTCCCTCCCCACCCCCGTTTAAAAAAAAATACCACCCAAATGGCCAGACCTTCTACGCATCCCTGTGTCTTGTCAGGGCCTTTCCCTTGGTGAGCACACAGAAAAAGAGTGTGAAATGTATACTCTCCCTAGACTGAGCTTAAGGACTGGCTCTGTGCTGCTGGGATGAAGCCTAACGTGCGGTTTCCTTGCTGGATGGGGAGATGAGCATGGTCGCTGTGGTTAAGAATTTCCCAGGGAGGATTCTCCATAATTGCCTTGCACATGGCTCCTTTTGCTATTCTCTTGGAAGCACACGCAAATGCCATGGGCTGCACTCCTGGGGGTTTTCATGAAAGCCTCTTTATAGCTTGCTCTCCACTGTGCGAAGAGAGCAGAGCCAGGGTCTGATGAGGTGACTAATTGGTACTACCAGCTTAAAAAGCTAATAAGTTAATTAGATTAACTTTGTTCGTGTTTGCACAGAGCTTTGAAGAGGAAAACACCACAGGAGCCCCAAGCTCGGCATCACTGTGCATGGCAGAAGTCGCTCCTAGAGCCACATGAGTCCGTTGTTGTGATATTCTCTGCTCTTTGAGTCC
The DNA here is from genome assembly GCA_028555095.1 of Dicrostonyx torquatus. Lineage (NCBI taxonomy): Eukaryota > Metazoa > Chordata > Mammalia > Rodentia > Cricetidae > Dicrostonyx > Dicrostonyx torquatus. Next base: position 3,236,534 of record JAQHUG010000138.1, on the reverse strand, counting down.
ACTATTTTATTTCTCAGCCTTCTCAAGGGCGAAATCAAAGTGAATTCTTTACTAATGGGACAATTTTAGTCAGAAATCTAAATTCCACTTAAATTTTCCCTGGGTAACAAAAAACACAAGTTTTTTGAATGCTAACTTAATAAGTCCAGATTTTTTTTCTATCCAAGGACAGAAATAAATATAAAAAGGTGGCTGACTGAGGAGTGTCAGTTTCACACGGACTCTTTTTACTTTCCCGAATCTTGAAACTGCAATGGAGACCAGAGTTACAGTGCAAATTGTTGTGTAGAATGTTAGCACTGGCTTGACACACACTATCCGTTCCCCTATACACAGTTTTCCATCTGTCCATCATCTCAAAGTTTCAGCAGATATTGGGCAGGTCATAAGGATACTGCCAGGAGACAGGAAGGCAATGGAAGCTGAGTCCAGCCTTGATCCTCTGGACAACCAGTTTAAGATCTGGGCAAGGAGGAATCTACCCAACTGGAGAGGTACCGCAGAGGCTGCAAAGCTAGAGAGTTTTAGGGCCTGGAAAAATGAGGAAAAGACATGCCCTGGGCAAACAGAGCCAGCAAAGAAACAAAAATGTTCTGACAGAGTAGAGGGTGCGTGGTGTCCCCATCCAGCACTAAATAACCCAGGGTGGCTGAAGCACACATACCGTGGGAGATTAGTGACACACGGCAGGACAGGAAGGCTGGGGTCAGCTCTCCAGTCTCTTTCTCAGGTTTGGGGGTTTGATTCTATTGTTTGTGCAGAGAAGTGACACTAAAAGCCCCAGCAAGGAAAGACAAAGGGAAGATCTGTGATGGAGTTTGAATGTGTCCTCTCAAAGGAAGCAAAGGTCCCAGGCAGATTGGTGGCAGAAGGTGATAGAAACAAGGGAGGGAGAAAGGACACTGGCAGCCCAGGAGCAGACTGAGCAGGTGACTAGGACTATATAGACACATGCATATTAGAGAAAGCGGGTATGAATTTGAAGGAGAGCAGGGAAGGTTTTTGAGAAGGTTTGTAGGGGAGAAAAGGGATAGGAGAGATGTTGTAACTATAGTATAATCCCAAAAATAAAATTCAAAAAGTATTTAGAATTCATGAGCTTTCTAAGTGAAGAATAAGAGTGGATGCAATGGGAATGCACATGGCTGTCACATGACATTGGCTCTCTTTGTAGCGCCATCATGGCTGCACGGTTGGTCAATGGTGCTTGCTGAAGACTTCCATGGTTCGCTTATTTTCCTTAGTAATGAATACACACTAACTGCAAAAAAGGGGGGAGGGTGTTTAAATTTTATTAGCTAACATTTATGACATCAGCATAAGACAGTGACACGGGGGCACAGTGTTGCTAAAGGGAAACAAACCACCAACCATGGAGAGTCAGTGTTGGGAAAGTAGACAAGGAGAGTAGTAGACAAGAGCCTTGGACAAGTTACAGCTCTCAGTTTTCTTGCCGGTAAAGCAGGGGTTAAATTAGGGCCTGTGCTTCAGGGTTCTCTCATTTGGGTTATGAGAGATGACTTGTACAAAGTGCCTGAGGGGTGTGTGTGTGTGTGTGTGTGTGTGTGTGTGTGTTACACACTCGAGAAGTGTGTCAGAAGCTGAATGAAGCCACTGGAAGAACCAACACAGAGTTTCTGATGGTTCCTGTGGTTTACCAGGAAGCTGAGCCCTTCTGGGAGGGCGGCATACCAATTGACTTCCGACTTCCTTTGGAAGAATATGGGACTCTTCCTCTAAGCTCCTCCTACTTCCAGTCCCCAGCACAGGTGTTCTCTGCTTCAAGTTCAGTTGGAGAGAGGTGTAGAACGAGTTCTTGTTCTTGGGTCTCCGTGTGTCCTTCCGTCTCTTACAAGGGCATTCTTACTGGATTCAGAGCCCAGTGTGAGCTGATTGGTTTAGTCATGTTAATGCATCCGCATGCTCTGGCCACATTCTGAGGTCCGGGTGGGTGTGGACACAGGGCGTAGACACTGTTCAGTCTTGCGGACTTACAATCACACTGGCTTTTCCTTCAGCTGGGTGAGCCTAAAGGCGCTGATGTCTGTGTAGCAGTACGCACACTGATGTCTTGGTTTCTAATACCACTCTCTGATTAAAGGAAGGAGGACCCCTTGGAGAAAAAGTTGATTCTAGAGCGAGACCATGGGAGCCACTTGAAAGCCTTCATGGTCCCAAACAGAACGCTAGCACAGTAAGACAAATAAGGTAACATTAAGTCATAACCCAAACAACAAAGCAAATGCCCGTGAGATGCATAAGTAAGCCGTGGGGAATTTCCAGTGGAGAAACTGAGAAACTCTGTATTATCCAAGTGACCGGGGCCAACATCCATGTCACAAATTACATTGATGGTAAGTGGTCCAGATGCTTTAAAAAAAAAAATGGCACTTTACCTCTGTTACTTTTGTCCCCATAATATGGAACCCAAATTTTATCATGAGAAAAATGCCACACAGACCAGAGTATTGAGGTGTCCTACAAACTCCTCAACACCGTCAAGGTCATCAAAACTGAGGACAGTCATAGAAGATGTCCTAGCCAGTGCGAGCCTAGGAAACACTTGACTAAGTGCAGCGTGGAACAGAAATAGGGAAAAACCGAGAAAGTGCGAGCAAACTATGTGTGTCTGTAGACAACAAGGACGTCAGGAACTCTGCAAATTCTCTTTCCAAAGTTTCTGTAAATTCAAAACCACTTTTTTTTTTCCCAAGACATTCTTTCTTTGTGTAGCTCTGGTTGTCCTAGCATGCACTCTGTAGACCAGGCTGACCTTGAACTCACAGAGATCCACCTGCCTCTGTCTCCTGAGTGCTGGGATTAAAGGCGTGAGCCACCATTGCCCAGCCCAAAACTGTTTTTTAAAAATTAAGTATATTTAGAAATATATCACAGGAAACGATCTCAGTACATGGGAATCAATATAAAACGTGCTGAGCCCAGGGATTTGCTTTTCCTTTACCTACTTTGACTACTGATGACATGTCGAGGAGCTGACATTGTGCAATGACAGGGAGAAGCCACTCTACAGATGGCACTGAACATAGGTGACAAACAGGGAACTTAAAGGGACTGGAGATGGATAGCATCTGACTCCATGTTCATGGCCTGTTCGTTCCCTTCCTGGAGTGCTTCCAACCAGAGAAAGGTCTTTGAGAAAGGCACATTGAGCATTTTTGAACTTTTCATACCCTTCCGCTGTTTGCTATTGAATGATTCTGCGTACTAAGTATTTCTTTGAGAAGAAATGCATTTCTTCTCTACCCAGTGCACTCATTTGTAGACATTGATTCACCCAGCACCACACTTGAGGAACTTTGGATACAACTCAACTAAGAACTTTGGGAGACAGTGACTCCAGGTAGATCGGCTTTATGCTAAGTAGCTGATGAGTTAACTAAATAGTTGATAAGACATCCAACTGTTGAAATATCACTATATATCAAACTGCATCTAAGTACTTGCCTTTATACCCAGAGAAGCTTGTTTTAGCAGTTGACAGTGTTTGGTACAGATGGAATCAGTTAGAATGCAGAGAACAAGTGACTTTGGCATGCTCAGCCCTAAATGGTAGATCTACCTCACACTCTACACACAGAAAGCTCAGGAAACACCAGGGAAGAGGGGGCAGAGAGACTGTGAGAGCCAGAGGTGGGGCAGGCACTGTAAAATAGTGTCTCTAGACATGACATCACAGGTGCTCGTGAACTAACTCGCTGGGGTGGTGTTTGCCTGTGCAGCTCCTGCATGAGATTGGTCCATCACCCCCTGAGGGACTGGCAGAAGGGGTGTCCCTGTCGTTAGTGCTATGGCCACTGAGAACTTGCCCTTGCTCCAATAGATAGCCTACCTCCTGTGCCCATCATCAACCCTTTTGAAACAGGTCACACACAGAGAGACAAAAGACGTGAACATAGGGAAGGAGCTTGCTGAGGAAGGAGGAGGGAGAGGAGCTTCAGAGAGAGAACGGAAAGTCTTAAGGCAGGGAACGAAAAGTGCAGAGAGCTAAACTTTATTGCATACATGCAAGCTCTCAGGAATAAAAATAGATAATTTTTAAAATAAAAAAACTCCGTAAAAGTCTGCTTATAATTTTTAATCTTTCCAAGGCTAGTGGCTGCTAACTGCTTCCAATTTAAAATATGAGTTGTTTTTCTAGTATGGTTGGATAAAAATAAAGCCTTATATTTTAATTTTTAATCTAATTTTTACATGTTCATGGCTAAAGCGAGGCTTCACTTTCAAGGCTCAGTCCTACCTGCTGGGCCAACTCATCCTTACCTCTGGAGTCTGAGGACACTTACAGAAAACCATCTGACAGAAATAGTGAAAGACGCTGACACAAAAAGAGCTGGGCATAAAAACCTCCACAGAGTTTTCTGGGTTGTCTGAATGTCAGTCGCTGGCATCACAGGGAATAAGGGAGGAAGGAATTCCCTGGAATCACATGGGAAGAAGCAAGAAGAACTGCCGGGGTCCCCTCTCCACGCCAGTGTCTCCACTCACAAGCATTGCTTTTCACTCTCCAGTGCTCGAGGTGAAACCCCGGGCCTTGTGCAGGCTACATGAAAGATGGCCTACTGCTGAGCCGTAAGATCTGCTTATTAGATGTGGGTTGTAACGACTGTGAGCATATCCTCTTGTAAGTCTACTTCTCTTGATTTTTCCATTGCTCTCATTGTGCATCACTGGACACTCGGTGCACGTGGATGTGTCTACATGTGCATGGATGTCTCTCCCTGCACATGGACCTGTCTGTGTGCCCACATGAGCACAATTAGTATAAAAGACTGTAAGAGAAGCCTTGCCTGTTGCCCCATCTCTTTTTGTTTGAATCTTCAGGATTCTCTTTTTCCTTCCTTTTAATGTGTTTCATTTAGGAGTGGGGACCTCGTGTGTCATGGTGTACATGTAGCAGTCACAGGAAAGTTTGCAGAAGTCAGTTCTCTTGCAGAAGGTCATCTGTCTTGATAGCAAGTGCCTTTATTTACTGAGTCACCACTTGGGCCCCACCTGTTCTTTTCAATGATCCTCTGAGCCCAGCTCCCACCCTTGCGCATTCTCTGGGGCCATCCCTAACTTCCTGCAGCGAGCTTGCCACTGCAGGCATCTTCTCTTCTTTGAAACCCTTGCTTCATCATCCTCATGACACTTTAGAGTCTTTCCCACTTGGTGCTTGGTGGCTGCCCTTCATCATTCTTCCCCATGCCACTCTCCCTCTCTCAGTGTTAATGGTGCCACCCCAGCCTGTTTAGATCCACCTTCCCAAACGATATCTGAACTACCTAGTGGATCTTCCCAACAAGAGCCCCTTCAGCCAGCACTGTGTGCTGCAACCTCTGTCTCCCTTTGCTGAATAAGTTTCTCAAGACTTAGCTAAAGCGCTGTGCAGCCGCACTTTTATCATAGTGCCAGGCTCTTGTGTTGCATTCCAGCAGTGTAGACACTGCATGCGTTATCAGAATGATAACAAGATGGTCTATAGTAGTGTTTAAATAAAGACCCAGCAAGCTTTCTGTACAGTCTGAAATTCATCTTCTCCATGGGCCTCAGCTTCCTTGTCTGTAAAATGGGAGTCATTTGCTAACATACGAGGACCGAGTGAATGAATACATGTAATAAAGACAGCTAGCAGCCAGGTCACACCGAGTCTTCAGAAAGTGTTAGTGGTTAGCCATCATAGCAAATCATCGTGTAAATCAGAATTGTGTATTTGTTTCTCTGACTTTGATACTAGGGTAGGAGACCCTCAAGGTTGGAGCAGGGCCCATTTAACACTCTACCCCCAACTCTTATTGGAGACTACATTGCAGGTGCACAAACCATGGATCGAGTTGAAGACCATTTATGTAGGAACAAATGAAGGATGAAGTAAAAGTGGTATCGATCTGGGAGTGCGTTGCAGTTCCCCTGCCCAAGCGGGAGTGTGATCCCTTATAAGAAAGATTGCAAACCCACTTTTAAAAAATGAAAAACTTGTGAAAAGGAATCAGCTGCCTGGGGAGCTGCAGGAATGCACAGATGCTGCGAGCAGGGCACAGGTGAGAGATAGAGACTGAGGGAAGCCATGAGAGCTGCAGGGGTGCTGGGAATGCAGGAAGGCTCGGAAATTGATGTGAATAATATTTAACAAAGATGTGTTCGCAGCGGCTGTGAGCTTCCGTAGGCTGCAGTTTTCTCTTTCCTGCCACCCAGTTTTCTTCAAGAAAAGTGCATCTATTCTCTTCCTGCTTTTAAGATTGCAAGCATAGGCTGGGAGTGGTGATGTGTTTGCCTTTGTACCGGCACTTGGGAGGCAGAAGCAGGTGGAGCTCTGGGTTTGAAGCCAGCCTGGTCTATGGAGCAAGTTCCAGGATAGCCAAGGCAGTACAGAGAAACCCTGTCTAAAAAAACCAAAAGTGTGTGTCTGTGTATGTCTGTGTGTGTGTGTGTGCGTGCGTGCATGCGTGCGTGCGTGCGTGCGTGTGTGTGTGTGTGTGTGTGTGTGTGTGTGTGTGTGTGTGTTGCTAGTATAGGTATAATATCTTTTAGTTTGTTACCGGGAGAAAGATCTCTGTGTCTTTATCTCTATCTCTCTCTCAGCCTGTAACCTAGCATCCTTCACTAGGAAGCAGCTAAGTGGCTGCTTACTGAGTGGCTAAACAAGAGGAAACAGAAAGGGGATGAAAAATAGAAAACATATGAGCAGATAACTACCTAAATTTGTTGGTGAACTTTGAAGGATCTGGTACATTTCCACATTGGCCATAGTGAGGCGAGGAAACGGTTACAAAGGCCGAGAATTCTGATCGTTGTTCATTCTGAGAAGTGGATGGTTTTCTCACAAATGTTTCAAAGATAAGAAGAATAAGATGCTTCACATCTGTCAACTATGGGTACACCGTAAAATTTCCAACGGGAAAATTCCAGCCTAAGGGTGACTGGGTGATTCTGGATCCCAGGGGAAAGCTGAAGTTAGAGCACTTAGAAAGAAAGAAGTATGAACGAAGGGAGATTTGGAGCCACTGAACATTGCAGGAGTTAAACGACAAGGGGCTTTCTTGAAGGGACCAGTGTCAACTGTGGAATTGACAACCATCAGAAGGAAGAGGGGAAGTGTACAGAAAGAAAAGAGAGAGAGAAAGCACGAACCTTGAAGAGAGGAAGTGTGGGAGTCTACAGAGTCAGTGAGGCTGCTGAGAAGGCATGAGCCAAGAACTTCAAGAAGAAATGAAGAAGGAAGAGCTGGTGGAGGAGGAGGGAGAGGAGGTGGAAAGTAGGTGGACCATAATGATCACAACAGCACACGACCACTTTCCCTGAACAGGAGCGAAAGAAAAACACCTGAACAACTTTTTGTGTCATGAACGGATGATCAAATAAAGGGGACCAGTTGGCTGTAAATGTATCACAACAGTAAAGACGTGCAGACTTCAGAATCAGACTTAGGGAGGACTTCCCAGACAGTGTCAACTTCACTCTCTGATGTGAGATGTCAGAAAAACCAGAGTGTTAAAGTATCTACTTCAAAGTCACACTGCAAGCTAATTTTAGGATAAAGGTTCAAGCAAGGGTTTCCCAGTTGGGTGGGTCACTGTTCTGTCTTTGCAACACAAATATTGTGCTTGAAATATTGACACTTATTCTTGTTCCTTAGTTTATTTCTTTTAATCAACCCATGATCTCTTATGAGATCTTTCTATCTTAAAGATTTTTGTCAATGGGAAAGATGGATTTCTGTGTTTCCACACTTATTGAACAAAGACTTCACATTTTCATACCAAGTTGCTTAATAGTCAATACCATGTCATGAATACTTGAAGCTCCAAGAGCCCAAGCTCCCACTTCGAAGAGGGATGCTAGCAGGTGCAGCCCTGATAGGGAGATGATGCTTCCTACCACAGAGTCTGTAGAGCCCATGTAAGCTCACAGAAAGACCCTGCAAACACCTGGCAAAGGCAGGCTCCATCAGTATCCAGGCCCACAATTTGGGCATCCAGATAAAGCAAAATATTTTCTAGACCCTGCCAGCTCTTACCTCCATGACCTGGGAGACTCCAGTGTCCCAAATGGTGGTATTGCCGAGTTGGCAGGCAACCGTATAAGGCCTCTGTGTAGCAGCAGAGACTCACTCTGCTCTGAGTTCCAGGATACTAAAGGGGTATTTAGGAATAAGCCTCCCCTCTGTGCTGTCACCAGAGGACTGGTCAACTCAAGTTAGGAATGCAATGGCTGGGTCTCTGGTGGACAGATTCACAGCCAACCATCCACTGGTGGTAGTGACTTAGTATAGCATAGTGCTAACCACATGCACTGACTTCAGCCAGTGCCTGAATCCAAGAGGCTCAAAGAGACTTCTGATCAGAAAGTCATTCCATGTTTTCCTTACAAGGCACTGACTTCAGCCAGTGCCTGAATCCAAGAGGCTCAAAGAGACTTCTGATCAGAAAGTCATTCCATGTTTTCCTTACACCGCCTCTCCTGGGAGTCCGATTCCAGACCTTAAAAACGGAGAATACAGAATATGTTGTAACTTCTTCTTGGTGTCCATATAACTGTGAAGATACTTGGTATCAACTCTTTCAGGCCAGGAGAAAACTTTGAAATTCAGATGCATTTACTTAAAGTACTTAACCTTCTTCAGCTTCTTTGGCCTTCCTAGTACAGCGGCCCCAGTGCACTGACACTGTCAGAAACACAACCATTTCCATCATGACCCCATTCAGGAAGAGCATCGTGCAGGACTTCTAACAGACACAAGGAGAAATTACACCTAATTAGAGATGTAAAGCTAGAAAATCTGCCTCTTCACAAGGCCGACACAAACCTTGAACTAGTAATATATTCAGCAGCCACCAAGCCAGCAATGCAAAATGGTCCCTGGCTGGGTTCAAGGCTCTTATACATTAGAATATAATTTGGCTTCAGCTTCTCTCTCTATTATGGAGAACGAATGTATTTTTGAATGGTTTGAAGAAGAGGTCATGTCATTACTTATGATGGGTAAACTGAAGGGGGGTTCAGAGAAGGAATATGAGGCCTGAGAAAGTGGGTGTGCTCTTTCAACCCTAGTCCCATTTCTTGGCTCTCTCTCTCCACATGCAGAGCAGGGAACTTAGCAGCCAGCTGGGCTCTATTTTCCACTTGTGAGATTCCACACAGCGACTATCGTTCTTGTGCTTGCTCACCCCTGGTTACTCCATCCAGGCAACATGGGGACTGCCATCTACATCGGGCTAGGGGTACCCTACGAAGCTGAGGGTGAGCTTGTGGCTGTGGTAAGTGAAAACAGATGGGCAGTAGTGGCTTACCTTCCTACACACAAAGTACCGAAAAGAGGTCTGTGTGCTCAAACCTTGTGATCTTCTCAGTAGCCCTGACTGCTTCATATACAGGTTCAAGTCAACACGAGAACCAGTTAGAGCTCGAGTTCCTACTTCTCACAAGCAATTGAGCAGTATATTTAGAGAGAGGGTAAATATGCCTTAGGTATTCTTAACCAAACCCTGAATGGGAAATTGCTTAGCAATGTGTTCTATTTGCAGTCCTCCCTTTCCTAATTAAACTGGGTGAAAGGAGGCTGGAGAAAATTGCATAATTACATGAAAAATCAATCGCCTTTATTTTGACAGGCATTGAATGCATTGTTAGAAATCATGACTTTTGGACAGGTTTTTTTTTTTTTTCATGTTCAAATTCTTATATAGTGTGCTGTAGGTCTAGCCAACTTCCAAATCCAGCTCCTAGTGAAGCTTTCAGGCATGAATTCATCGAGGCCTAGCCATCCTTATGAACTGTATTACAGTCCTTGGAGCGAGTATTGGCTGCACACCCTTCAGCCCACACCAAGTTTCTTTTACTGGAGAAATAGTCACAGTCCATCTACTGTGCAAATACACGGATACAAAAC
>JAQHUG010000138.1:3205176-3224149 GCA_028555095.1 Dicrostonyx torquatus | reverse complement strand
CGGCAGGCAGGCAGATATGGTGCTGGAGCTGAGTGCTACATTTTGCAGACATCAGGAAGTTGACTGTGACACTGACACTGAGGGAAGCTTCAGAAAATGAGACCTGAAAGCCCGCCCCACAGTGACACACTTCCTCTAACACCTATGCCAATAAGGCCACACCTCCTAATAGTGCCACTCCCTTGGGAAGCCATTTTATTTCAAACCACCACAAATTCGCATGAAATATCTCTGAAAACCTCTTTAAAACCCCATAGCAGTGGTCACCTCTAAGGGAAGAATTGGATGGTGTGAACCAGGATGTCAGCATGCCTGGTAGTTTGCATGTAATTGACCCCCATAAGCTCATAAAGAGTGGCATTATTAGAAGGTGTGGCTTATCAGAGGAAGTGTGTCACTGTGGGAGTGGGCTCTGAGGTCTGTTTTGCTCAAGTTTCATTCAGTGTGACACTCAGACCACTTCCTGTTGCCTGTGTGATGTAGAACTCTCAGTTCCTCTCCAGCGCCATGTCTGCCTGCATGCCGCTATGTCCCACCGCGATGATAATGTACTGAACCTCTGAACTGTAAGCCACCCGATTAAATGCTTTTCTTTTATAAGAATTGCCGTGGTCATGGTGTCTCTTCACAGCAATAGAAACCCTATTTTTATATGACAGCCTTGAAGATAAAGGAGAGCTGGGTATCACTTTCAAAGAGTTCTGTGTTGTTTCACATGGAAATTAAAGAAACACCTACAGAAATAACACAAGTCCACCACAGAGCTGTTGGGTAAGCCAATGCAATTTGCTCTTCCTTCGCATTGGTCACTCAGGCCCCTTGTGAGCATCCTTTTATGTAGCATTCTGTTCCCTACACATTTCCATTTGCTTATCTAACTTTGCCTTCTGTCTAGGAACGCTTCCTGAGCCCTTCTATGTCCTTCCTCATCCGCTGAGTGCCTGTTAACTGCTGAGCAGCCTCCTAAGTGCTTTGGACGGTGTGCATTTCAGAGCGGTCCTACAGAGGACCGTGACCGTCTGTAATCTGCAGTGGGGAAAGTCAGATATGACAGAGGATGTGAGTTGCGCATTAGCATGGCGTTAACGCAGATCTGCCCACCGGGGCCTTGAGGTCAGCTGTAAAATTATCAGTGTCACGCTGCCCCTTAATGCTTCATCCGTTCACTCCGGTCTTCCTAACTCTTGTTCTTTCTCTTCCCCGCCTTTGTATTTACCTCTTTCTTGTTTTCTCGATATTCCACCCTTTACCCTGCCTTGTGGGGCCATCTTTTGTTTTTTCCTTTTGTCCACAATACAAGTAGAAACTTCTCTTCAGGTCCTCATTTCCTGTCACACTATATCACACTGAGGGCCCAGCGATAGTAGTAGTCAATGACCTTAGACTGTGTTACTCTAAGGAAATGGCTTCCTACTTACTTTCCTATGGGTCCATTCTGTCTGTGTGTGTATTTGTCCGGATGGAGCAGTTAAGGATTCAGTGTAGCTACACAACAGAGTCCAGCTGGGGTGGTGAAGCGTGCAACCTCTGTTTGTTTCAGTGAAATGCAGCATCCTCGCTTGAGGTACATGCAAACAATACAGAAGCTTTTCCTTTTAGCTCTCCACAGTAACAAACATTATAAACTGTTAAACATAAAATAGCAATCGGTCATAGGCTCATTCTTGTTCTGTGGAAAACATATATTTCCTGGAAGGTTTGAGCATAATTATTATTCAATTATTTAAAAAAAAACACACAATGGGGGCGGGGCAGATGGTTCAGCAGGCCAAGTGCTTGCTATATGAAAATAAGGACCTGAAATTGAGACCCCAGGACCCTTGTAAAGCTGGGAGTGGAAGTACACCTATCTGTCTCCTCAGCACTGGGGGTGTGGAGACAGGTGGATCCCAAGACCTTGCTGGCTGGCAGTCTAGCAGAAATGCTGTGCTCTAACTTCAGTAAGAGACCCTGTGGCAAGAGGCAAGGTGGAAAGTGGGAGAAGAAAATAGCTGAAGGGGACCTCTCGCCCCCACATAGCAAGCCTGGTAGTGCGTGTGTGTGTGTGTGTGTGTGTGTGTGTGTGTGTGTGTGTGCGCTCTCTCTCTCTCTCTCTCTCTCTCTCTCTCTCTCTCACACACACACACACACACACACACACACACACCCCACAAATAACTGATGGAGAAAAAGAAAGGAAGAGTATCAAGCTTCCAAAAAGTAAAACCTTTATGTAAATCGTATTCTCCCTCTCACACTCCGTGGACTAGAGGCTAGGAGAAAATATGTATAGTTAAAAAGTATATTAAAAGACCAAAGTAAAACAATTACCTAGAAATAAACATGTACACACACACACTACCCACCTGTTGTTCAGAAGCCACACAGCATCACCACAGCTTAAATCATATGTAGTGATTAATTCACTGCATGTTATCCGTGGCCAGAATCGCATCCTTGCCCACTGGTTTCCCATAGGCAAGCAGAGTTTGTGTACCTCCAGCGCTCAGCCTACGTGCTTAACACATTCATTAACCAGGGAGGCTGGGGGATGCCATTCTATGTTTCTCATTACTGAAAAGAACAAGTTAATCTCTCCTTTGGAGGGCTGCAGGACTGGAAACCACACGATCCTCGTAAACAGCTCTTTGCCCCACATCCTCCCTTGTTGACAGGTCTGCTTTCGTAATTTTATTGTCATGGCTGCAGAGCAGATTTCGGTGAGGTAGAGTTAGTTGATGGAAGGGGTGGGGATAGGCAGGACGATGAGGTTGGGAGAAAACTGTGCCGCCGGAGGAGAGGCAATCAGGCCCTGTGATGTATGGCAAACCTTCTATCAGACACATCTCCTTGCCTTCTGGAGTGCCCATCATATCAGGCAAACCGCTCCTGAAGAGCCCTCCATTTACCTTCTCCCCTAATTAAATGTGCACTTCATTAATGTAAATTGGGGGTTTAATGCTCTTGTTGAAATTCTGAAGAAAGTGCTATGGCCTTGCGAAATGCTTAAGCATCATTGCAAATTAGATTAGGGACCAAGAAAGGCAGTAAAATTAGAATGATAATGGCTGATGTGGCTTCCTGACAGGCATGACTATTCAGGGATCAATGGAACCAGAGCAGTTTCCCGAGCCCGGAGTGAAAGGCAGGGACAAACGTCAGCCTACAGATGTGGCTTTTGGAAGCACTTTCAATTAGTTTAATTTGGTAAATGGTGGGGATTTAGAGGCTCTCAGCCAGTCATACAAGACAAGAATACATTGAAATGTTTTTCAACTTTTTAACATAAAATAGGATTGGCTTCACATTTGCATTTCTCGAACAAGATGGAGTGGGTTGGGGTGGGGCAGGTGGCACAGGGAACGTTTCCAAAGTGTTTGACCAACTCCGCTTTTGAAAATGGAAATGACTTTTATAAGCTCGGGCTAAAACCTTGCGACGAGTGGGAACGCCGAGCGTGAAGCTCCAGACTCAGGCTCTCGAGCTCAGTTCCGGAGTTCAACACGACCCAGTGCGGTCGCAAAGCCACTCAGGGCTAACAGCCGCCCCCTCAAAAAATGAGCATCGTTGTTCAGCTGCGACACCTTCCCTGCCTACTTTAGTTAAAATAAAAGCACATTTGAAAGGCTTAGGAAGGAAAAGCCCTAACCGTACCCCCCCCCCAAACGCTGGCTCCAGTGCCATAGCAGTTGCTTGGAGAAACACACAGGCCTGTGGCACTTTTTGAAGAACTGCTAATTGTGCCCTCCCCGCTTCCTTCGCGCTAACCCCACCCACCCTGAGACCACTGGTACTGATGTGGTGGCCCGGCTTTGGCAAGCAGGACTTCTGGGCACAAAGGCCTCCTTCAGATATGCCTGTTCGAACCACAGCTCCCTCCTACGTTCCCAGAACACTGTCAAGCTTCACTTGGGCCTCCTCCCTGAAGGCGTCTGCATGTTTCATGAGTGAAGAGGAAGGAGAGGATGCAGTCAGAAACTACAGTAAATATGACCAAGTTCCCCGTGGCTCCCAAAGCCGGGGTTCAATCCCCTATCTCTGGTTACCTTTGCCCCAGAGTGCAGCAGCAAGCATGGAAAAGATAGAAATATGGGTGCCACGGAAGCAGTCCATCTGGTGTCCTGAAAGCGAACCTGGGCAAAGATGCCCCAGGAGACTGTGCCCTGTGAATCCCTCAGCCAGAGCGGCCGTTCACACCACAAGGATGGTAGGGGATCCCCATGCAAATTCACACAAATGGGCTTCATTAGATCCTGTTTCATAAAGCTTCTTGCCTCCCACAAAAATCTAGATGTGAAAAGGAAGAAAATTCCCAGCAAATGGTTTCCATTTAGTTTGTAAAAACTATAATAGTAAAACCTAATATCTGCCTAGTACCTTGTTACTTTTCCCCCAAGACCCCATTTTCAATTATTTACTTGATGGATAGCAGATTGGAGGGCAGTAGAAAAGAAATAATTAATCTTCCTGTTTTACAAATATTAAAGATCCCTTGGGGACAGCCCAGTTACTTTCCTGAAAACACTGAGGCAGTAAGTTGCAGGGGTTGAGACAAAAGGCCTCTTTTCTAAAGTGTTCAGTATAGGAGAGAAACAGAGAGGTGGTTGATATGGGAGGGAGTCTGTGTAATACAAAAGTGTGCAAAGCAAAAATAAAGTGCACTGCAATAATCACCGTAAATCTTTCACGTGCTCTTCTGTGCGTACAGATAAATAATACAAAGATGACAAGAGGAAGGGACGAGAACGAGGAGGGGGGTTTCTAACCGTGTGTCCAGGAGCTGGAAAACTGACTGCATTCGCTCCTCAGAACAACCCTGCCAGGTAGATGGGGCTCATAAATGAGGGAAATGAGACTTGGAGAGTCTAGGTGGCACAGCTAAATTCACACAGCTATGAGGATTATTTACAAACTGATCCTGGGGTGTTTAGCACGACCATGAACCATGAACATCACGATTCAGCCATCATGTTTCAAGGCTCTGGATCGGTTATCGCTACACGGTATAATTCAGTGAGCAAATCCGTATTGAGGGGCAATTCACACTTTTGATTTTTTTCCACCACAAGCAATGTTATGGTACGAATCACAAGCAAACTTTCAGAATTGTCTTCTTAGGGTGAACTCAAGGCACAGGATATATAAATCGTAAAGCAAAACTCAGCTCTTCTGTTTGCGGCTTTACTGCTTACCAGCAGGCAGAATCCCGAGTAATGGATGTCATTGATAGCCTTGAGGCTAGTAAAATATGGACCCATTTGAGATTTCGGCCCCAAGCCTCCCTAGAAATCCAGAGAATTGCCTGTAAGTGTAGCCCTGATTTTCAGATAATAGCAACATGGTAGTGTTGTATGAACCAATCATCTCTACTGGACTGGATGCAAAGAGAACCCACTGGAGATTATAGCCCCGGATGGCAGACTAAGTCCTTAAGCATTTATGCATTTATTTATTGTGTATGGATGTTTTGTCTGCATACCGGAAGAGGGCATCGGGTCTCATGGACTATAGCTACAGACAGTTGTGAGCCACCATGTGGGTGCTGGAATTTGAACTCAGAACCTCTGAAAGAGCAGCCAACGCCCCAACCACTAAACCATCTCTCCGACCCGGAGTTTTACAACTTCTCCTAAAGGCCCAGCTAGGTTTGCTTAGGGACAGGGCTGGTCAGTGACTATCACAGGCCTTAACTCTAGCCAGAGAGCCCCCCAACACAGCTGACTTCACCAGACCTGACAGCCTCTCTCCTGCCCTCCCACCTTACTAAAACAAAGACTGACAATGGTTTCCCGAGTGCCACCCTCCTTACCCTGGAGGATCCGTTTTAATTTTCAAACATTCTGCCCTGCTCCTTGCACAGAAGACATTACTGAACTCCTCAAGAAGCGGTCTGGAGGGAGAGGAAGGTGGATCTCTGTGAGTTTTTAGAGATCACCCAGGGGTACATGATGAAACTGTCTCAAATAGCAATAACAATTTTTAAAAACCCTTTCCTAGAGCTGCCCAGCATGAGGTCTGCTCTTTGCCCCACTCCTAAACGATTGAATATATATGTAAATAAAGGATAAGAAGACAGCTCTGTAGGTAGTCCGGAGTCCTTGCTGTGTCTGCCACCTCCGAGCCGCCTATGGTAGAGGTGAGGATCTTCAGTCCAGGAGCCAAACAGTTCTTGAGATTGGCCCATTTCTTTGTTGACACAAAGATCTCAAAGGGACATTTCTCTGTTGGCATCAGTCAAAAAATGTTCAATTCCACTTCACTTTAATTTGCAATAAATGTGCCTAATTTTATTTTTAATTTCCTAAATAGATTGATTTGGCAAAGCCACTTCACCAGCTCAAAGGTTACATTCCTGATTGAAAATGCTAATAACAAATCCATTTTCTCAGATGCTGATTTCCTAATTTTCTAAAATTACTGCCTAAAAAAAAAAGATTAAAAGATCTATAGACACGGGAGGTTTCTTCAACATAAATTCAGTAGGCCCAACAAGGCTTGTCCAACAAGATGCCCCTGGCTTATAACTTCCTTTTCCTCCACTCCACTGAACCTAGATCACCAACTGTCACCCTAGAGTAATTCCCTACGTTCTGTGAGACTCCTCTTCCTTTGGAATTCAAACCACAGTCAGACAGATTCTTAGTTCTTATCACTGTCCTAGATAAAAAATAAAATAAAAGCAACAATAATGGAAGACTCTCACGGTTAGTCCATAATAGAAGTTGATACCCAGAAGGAGAAATGAATGGCAGGTTAGAAAGGAGAATCGCTCTGCATGGCTTAACTTGTAACATGAAACATGTGTCATTTACTGCGTATGAATTTATCTATTAGGACACTGAACCGGCATCCTAAGAATGCAAGGAGAGCAAGTTATCATGTAAATTCTGTTCAAAGAGAGATCGCCCTGTTATTCTGTTAGTTAGAGAACACTCCGAGTGCTTTAGTTGATGGGGACACACAGCTCTAGACTTCAGATGTAGGTGTCTCCTGGAGGGGACAGAAACAGTGTTAATCCACCAAGGAATGTGTGAAGCCCAAGAACAAAGAGCAGCCACAGAATAGAGACAGAGTCCATCAACCTGCTATATCTGGGCTGCCTGTTAGCAGGGGTTCCAAGTGGCGAAGAATGCTCCAAGTGGAAAGAATGCCACCACAGAGGCTTGAGTGGGGAGACTAAGGAGGACGTGAAGGACACTGGCCCTCCCCCCTCCCAACACTCGGATGTGAGGGTGGCCTGCCTTTTCTTCAGAAAGTCTTGTTTGTTATAGTTCTCCTTTACACTCGAGTTTTCAGGTGAACTGTGTACTAAGCTTTAGGACACATCCCTGCTACACTGTATCAAAGCCAGTTAGGAAAGAACAGCCTAGCTGAATGGGATTTTAAAGGTGACTTCATATCAGCCTGCAGAGTTCACAGACAGGGACAAGGCCACCCAGCCTGAGGAGTGCTTACTTCGCAGACTGGGTGAGGGCGTTCAGAAATGGAAGCTGACTTCATGCCAGCAATGTTGACTCCATCAGAATGGAGGGATTTGGAGAACACACAATTGGCATTTTGCTTGTTTATCTTTATGTTCTGCTTATATATAGAAGTTAAATATGTACAAGTCGAATGCCCAAAGGCCCAAAGGCTAGCTGCTACCCGAAAGTGCATCTGGAAAATGTCTTTGTGACCACATTAGCATTTACTGAGGTAGTTTCTTAATTCTTGTCACATAGCTACTGTTACTTATACCAAACTCCACGCGTCCTGTGTGTCTGTCCCTTCATATGGGTATAACCTATGAAGCACACAGGGTGCCAGCTAGAGCTTGCCAACTTCCTGCATTCTACCTTCACCTGGAGAAAACCTGGATGGAAGAAACTAGCTGGATTTATAAAGGAAGAAAAGTAAATGTGTATTGGAGTATAACTGATGATTAAAAAAAAAAAAAGCCCCAGGAAGTTTAAGGCAGTCGAAGGGGACCCCAAAGACTCTAGGCTTGCTTATCTTATGCAGCACCTAAGGAACGTTATTCCCCCACCCCCTGTCCCTCCCTAGATGCATGCTTCCCCCACCAATCACACACAGACCCCCTGTGCCTCTTGGCTTTTGAGAAGCTCCCTGAGTCCCAGCTGGACCTGAATGATTAGGTGTGGGGCTGCAGCTCACTCTCACTCGGCTGATAGAGCCGCTTAAGCCTTCATAAGAACGCTAACATTTGGGTGCCAATAACAGATTGACCTTTATTCATAAAGTGCAAAGAGTTGGAAGTCGAACAGATTGCTTGCCAGCGATGGCCTTTTATGTGCAGTTTAAGGCTTTGATTTCTCTCCTCTTTCTTCCTTTAATCTGACATCGCTGGCTTGAATAGCGTTCGCAGTCTAAGTAAACAGGGCTGGGAGAGGCCTCCGCTTTTGTAGCCCGGTTTGCTTGCTCCGAGAGGAGACAGAGACTGTGGAGTGACTTTTTAAGATCTGCCTTCGGAATTCAACTATTTAAGAATGGCTTGGAAGTCGTCCCCCCCCCTCCCCTGACTGAACGGAGCTGGCGGGGGAGCTGAGAATTGAACTCCGGGCAGTCTTTTGCATCTGAAATCAGCCCCGTGCGTGCTAAGTGGGAAAGTAAGGATTCATATTAACTCTGCAAAGTTCACTCTGTGTCCGAAACAAAAGGGGCAGCTCACAAACCACTGAGCCTGTAGATGGGAAACGGGACCACACTCCAGGCCTCCGGGGCCCTCTCCTAGCCGGCTGCGATTGTCTCCAGGCACAAGGCCGTGCAGGACGGATGAAGCCTTTCAAACAAGCCCGATCTTTTAAAGCTTTCCAGGGAAACACTCGGAGGCCCGGACTTGTACAGACACTCTCCAACAGAGCATTTGAGTCTAGATTTCCACCCATCCCCCCAGATTTATCTTGATGCATTGTTGATTTCTTTAACAGCGCCGTATTCTTGACAACAGTCGGAGTCTTTGTAACCTTCTCATGGAGAGTGTATGTAAACGGGAAGCTTCCCAGCAGCCACTTGTGACGAAATGATGGTGCCCTTGGTGAGTCACAGGAAACGGAAGATGCGAAGCCCTCACGACTAAGGCTAGGCTAGAAGATGTGAATACCTTCCTGCTGGGGCTCTAAATAACCTTTACAAAACTCCTGAATGTCTGTCAGGAGTGCAGACATCTTTCTGATGCTGACAACTGGCATTGCCGGAATAATTTCGACTTTAAAGTCCAGATGTGTACCCAAGCCTTGTCAATAGTCACTTAGTCAAGGGGCTGGTCTCAAAGCACCTCCGTGCTGGGTCTGCCAGTCACAGAGCCTTGGAAGCTCTGAGCACCGCTCCCAGTCTTCAGCAAGTACTTAGTCAAACTTAGTTTGCCGTTTAATGAACTGTTAACTTTCGATCCTGTTACTGCCTTTGGTCTATGTGGAGAATATGACAGAAAGGACAGGAAGCATGGAACAACAGACTCGGTCCACGGCAAAGCTCACGGAGACTCTACTGTGGTGATTGTCACTAGCAGGTCATTTATCTGTGTCCATATTAACTCACTATCTTCAGACACACAATGTTTATCTCTTGGCAGCAAATGGATCTTGTGTTTCTTTGACAATCCTGCTATAGAGTGGATGCCAACAAATTGCTTCTTAGTTCATTCTTCTTCGTTGGGTACTACCTCTGGCCTAGTGGGACATCTGATGTTTCTTTTCCAGCAATCCCTCCGTTCAGCCTTTTCACCAGTTCTAGTTCTTGCTCATGAACCTGACTTTCTTGTTTTACCTTGTCACTTGGCGGGTCTGGGGGTCAACAATCTTCCAATGGAGAACCGCACACGCAGAGTGTAATGGAAAAATTAAAAATTCTGCAGGATCCCCAGTGGCAGTAAGCAGCAGAAATGCTGTAGATCCCCAAGCGGTGGTAGTGGGCCATGTGGCCACAGGCAGTGGGCCCTGAGAGCAGCCAGTCCCAGGC
The DNA here is from genome assembly GCA_028555095.1 of Dicrostonyx torquatus. Lineage (NCBI taxonomy): Eukaryota > Metazoa > Chordata > Mammalia > Rodentia > Cricetidae > Dicrostonyx > Dicrostonyx torquatus. Next base: position 3,214,213 of record JAQHUG010000138.1, on the reverse strand, counting down.
AGAGATGGCTGCCAGTCCCCAAGCGGGTGGCTGGTCTCAGGCAGGGAGACACGTGGTGGGCGGGCAAGAGACAGAGACATGGATAGGCACGCCATGCAGAGTAAAGTTGAACATTTATTAGGTGGGTTATTGAGGAGAAGGAAAAGGGGAAAAGGAGAGAGAGAGAGAGAGAGAGAGGAGAAGAGAGAAGAGAGAGACAGAAGCAGGGAAAGGGGAGAAGTGGGGAGAGCTGAGAGGAAGAAAAGAGAGAGAGCTCAGGCAGAAGCTGAAGATCAGCCTGCCTCAGCGGATGGGGGAGGGAGTGGGCATGGCTTGTCTCTTAAAGAGACAGAACAATCATTATACCAAGTACTGGGTCACTCTGAAAATTGATACTGACAAACACTCCCCCAAACTTTTGCCACACTGTGGTCCCTCTTCAGGCCACCACATCTCTCCTTTTCCTGGATTTCTTGAGGAATGACACAAGAAGGGACATGAGTGGGAAGAATTTTTAAAAGACATAAACATCATCCACAGTACTGTGAGCTTCCTTTGGTTGGTGGTTTTCCTTAACTCAGACCACTATAAGAAACACACTATAAGGCTTCAGTGCACTGGCTAACTGGGTAGCCATCTTGCTGGAGGACCCTGGTTTCAACCCACAAAGGAGATGATTTCAGAGTCCACAGATGGATCAGGGCTGCCACTGGAGAGGGTACAAAACTGCTCAGACTTCAGCAAGTACTGGTGCTGCCACCCAATTAAAGAGAGAGAGAGAGAGAGAGAGAGAGAGAGAGAGACTTTTCTACAGCTCCATATTACTACTGCCAACGCCCCTCTTCCTCCTCCTGACACTTCTTTTTGGGGTGCCAGGGTCAAACCCACAGAGCGCTAGATAAGCCTCCTGCCACTGAGCCATCATGTCAGCATCCAGTGTCAGGCTTTAGAATGAGAGTAGTAACTCTATATCTATGCTGTGGAATTCTGAAACATAGAGCCAAAAACAATGAAGAGCTAAAATTTACATCCAACTACAGAAACTCGCAGGTGGTGACCAGTCTGGACTGTCCACTTGACTGGCTAGAGAACCACAGGGGAGACACACCTCCACCACTCTGTCTGACCCACTATGACAGACTACAGCCCTTTAAGCCACGAGCTCAAATAAACCCTTCCTCCCCTGAGTTGCTTTTGTCAAATAATTTTTTTCCACGGCAATAAGAAAAGGAACCAGTAGAAGAAGTGGCCATTATACAGAACAACAAAGTAAGAGGGTAACCTTCACAAGGCTTTGGAGTCCCCCAAGAGGCAGACACTCAGGGATTTAAAACTCTGACCTCTGGTCCCAAATCTGCAACCCGCCCAGAGTCAGGGCACAGTGTTTATTCTCAGTGGTTACTTGTTTTCCCCTACAACCCTTCCTTCCATCGCCAGAGCCAGCCATGCCAACCAGCTCTGAAGCCAGGTCATTTACATGAGGGAAAGATTTCAAAAAGATTATGAATGTGATTTTGAATGCCTACTGAAATACACACAGAGTCTTCATTGGAAAGGAGGAAATGCTGGAAACCGTATTTTAAAATAAATCCCTAGTCCCCGAGAGTTGGCAGGCCCAGAGCTGCTGTGCAGGAGGCCTGGGAGAGCGGCCTCGCTCGGGATGTGGAGTGTCCTGAAGGGTTAGTGTTGACAGGAGCCCTGAGTCTGCAGTCTGGTTCACTGGTGTGGCTCTCACTAATTAGTAGCTGATGGTGTACACAAGAAGAAAGTTTTGTTTAACAATGACCGTCTTTTTGATTCCATTTCTTCTGTGAAAACTGGGAAATTCTATGACAATCTCCGAACAGCAGGTTGTTTGAAGGCTCCTTCCTCCTCAGGCCAAGAACCTTTATTTCTGTGCCCCTCATCTGCTGGATAGAGAGCTGTAGTGACCTTCAACTATATCTAGAAAAAGAACAGAAGAAAATTTAGGGTTTTAGACATTTAGGAAAGTTTTGGCAGGGGAGAAAGATAGGGAAAAGAGCAAACCATGTCAAAACTGAGAGAATGACTGAAATAAAGCCTTAATACCCTCAAACTGAAAGTCTAATGTCCCTGGGAGACCTCGAATGGTGTGGAAATTGATGTCCAAAGCAGAGTCTTTATGGAGTAAAATTTTGTTGAATGAATGAATGAATGAATGAATTCTCTAATGTTACCTTACTTCAGTCAACGCTGGTATTTTCAACTTTAACCTTCCTACTCAGTTCAGCCATAGATTTGGTAGGCTGCCACTGCTAAAGACGTTGAGAACACCTGAGTTGCAAAGGCCACTTAGCCACTCTGCAGGAGACACGTGTTTGTGTTCAATTGCACTAAAGGAATAAGGCAGGGCATCAAAGTCAGGTACAGCTAGCCACCAGCTGGGCCACCACTGTGAGTGCTCAGATTGCAATACTCAGCTTGAGGGGGAGGGTCCTCTAGCACAGACAGCAAGAAGGACGCACACTGCAGCTGCATGGGAGCAATGCCCACAGGGACAGGGCCTTCAAGCTCCAGACACAGCTCTTTTAATAAAGCACAAAGAGTAGAGATTCCTTTTCCTACTAATGACTGTTTTTAAAAGGCATCTTTTGGCCACATGTCTCCTCAGACTCCATTTTCAGAGGTGATAATCTGGAGCTGCACTAAAGAGCTGAATGACATCACTAACCGTACTTTCAGTGTTTCTGAAGATTGAAAGTTCTTACTTAAGGGCCAGGTCAAAGTCTTGTTATCACACACACACATGCGTGCACACACACACACACACACACATACACGCATGCACTCATGCACGCATACAAACACACATGCACGCATACAAACACACATGCACACATGTACACACACCTATCAGATAGCTATCTGAGTGACCGGATGAACAGATGCTATAGTGAATGCTAATCAAGCATGGGATTCACATGGTCATTTCAGAGTGACCCAGACTGATACTTCCACAGTCAGGTGGTGGACTGCTAAGCTTTGCAACATTATTCTTTTTTGCCTGTCCTGTTTGGGTTTTCTCTCTTTGTTTTGAGACAGGACTTCACTCTATAGCAGTAGAGTCTGGAACTTCCTACGGAATCCGGACTAGCCTCAAATTCACAGTAAATCTTGTGCCTGAGCCTTTTAAATGCTAGGAAAGCCTCCTGCCTTGGGCTTTCAAATGCTAGAATTATAAACAGGAGCCAGTACAGTGGGTTAAAACAGTATTTTTCAAAGTTTCTTAGAGCATTTATATACACAAAGCTAGAAGTTAGAAGTTCAAATCTAGAACTTAGATGGACAAATCTAGAACTTGGATGCACAAATCTATAACTTAGAAGGTCAAATCTAGGACTTAGAGGGACAAATCTAGAACACAGAAGGTCAGACCTAGAATTTAGATACCATGAACCTAAAGCCTAGAAGCTCAAATCTAGAACTTAGAGGAACAAATCTAGACTTGGAAAGATATATTTGAAAGACTTTGGCTGAGAGACTCCCAGTACCCAGGACCCTGGTGCTGAGGCCAGGGCCTTGTGGACTATCTTGAGGCTGTGGCTCCTCTCTCCTTGAGAGAAGACAAATGAATGGAGCCTATTCTCCTCAATCCCTCTCTGGGACTCTTGTTTTTCTCTCACTCCAGGCCTGTCCCTCCTCTCGTTCAATAGTGGATCCTGAATCCCCCCAAGGGACCACAGAACAACTCCTTGTCTGTCTACTGGCTTTCAGATTTGGATCCCCAAATGATTCTACTCTTATCCTCCTCTTAGAATCCTTTTCCATGTAACAAAATAAAAACAAAAGGCTCAGTTCAAAAGGCAGAGACTCCTGTGCATTAGTAAGTAACGTCAATGAGAAAAGTGGTAGATGTCAAATCATGCCTCACTCCCTACATCAGTGTAAACATCATACAAAGCCTATGTGCAACCAATTGAACAGGGATTTGTCAGCATCACAGAAAACTAAGAGCACAACCACCAGCCCATGCAATGCCTTCATGGCCTTTCCTTTTGTACTAGCTCATACAATTAGCACACAAATCTGTGAGGTTATGCCATCAGCACACATTTTCATCACTGAGAACAAGCAAGGAGACATCTCACCTAAGAGGGAGATGCGGGCTCTGAAACTCTGTAGAAAGATCCAAAGCTGGCATCTCTTCACTGTGGGAACAGGTATCCTGGCAGTTATGTCAGTGTTGGCATCACCACAGCCTGTAGGGAAGAGACATCAGCAATGAGCCCAGGTACTAGAAATGAAGAAACTGGAAGCGTGGATCTGAGCATGGGCTAATCCTTCTGCCTCCATCTCTGCCCCCTCCTCTGTGACTCTGGGAGTAAGAGCAGGCTAACTTTGTGCCTTCCTTCTCTGGATCAGTTTTACAGCAGCCCCTCAGTCCAGGGTCAGACTTTCCCTTCAGTCCAGGATCAGACTCTTCTACAAATCCACTCAGCTTTGCCCCAGGTGGAGCAACTCACTTGGCTTCTCCATCAATTTGAAAGACTCTTAACTCACAGGCCACATACCAAAGAAGCCAGCAAGCCAGGCTGCCAAGAACTGGCGAGTACATGCCTGAAGATGCCCAGGTCTTACTCCATTCCCTCTTATGAGGCAAGCTTGTCTTTAACATATTTGGGGTCAGGAACCTCACATAAGAGCCAACAGTTGTTAAGGACTAACCAAGTCCTCTAACAGTCTGACATTCCCATGTTCATGTGTGGAAACCGAGACATGAAAAGATGAAATCATTTTCCCAAGGCTATTGAGCTCTACATGGTAGACAAGCATTTTTGCCCAAGCAGTCTGAGCTGGCTGTCTGGGTCATTATCCTTACAGCATGAGAAAACACCAACCCTCCCATGGAAACTCCATCACCAAATTGTGCAGGTACCTGACAGTCTTGTGCTTGAAGCAGGCATAATACAGATGGAGAAGAGAGACCCAGGGGCAAAGAATGCATGTAGTGGGCAGATTTTCAACTTTCTAAACACAAGAATATTTTCACTGGGTAAAACAGTCTTAGTTTGAGCAATAAAATCCCAGCAAAATATGTTTTAATCAGAAACAAAAAAGAAAGAAAGAAAGAAAGAAAGAAAGAAAGAAAGAAAGAAAGAAAGAAAGAAAGAAAGAAAGAAAGAAATCCTTGGGAGGGGCAGCAGCTGGCAAAATCCAACAGCAGTCTGTTTCTTGCTCCCCATCTCTTGATCGCCTCTGTTCTTGAGCAGAAATGGTACCAGTAGTTGGAGATTTACTTCTTCACTGTGTTCGATCCATCTAGGAAGCTATAGTAACTAGAAATCCGGGAGGGATTTTTACCAAAGAAGTAACATTTGCATGCATGTTGATGAGGCAAAATGATTTAAGGTGGGATAGGGTGAGCATTCCTGTCTCTGTGGGATCATCCAGTGTACTGTGAGCCTCCTGGAGCATCCTGAAGAGCACAAATTCAGGGACTACTGCTCTCTGATGAAGGAACCAATGTGAAGAAAAGCTGGGCCTCTAGGAAAATCAATGTTGCAAAAGTTTAGTCTATAATCAAATCTATTGGTTTTTGAACACAGTAACTTTTTGATTATCTATACAGTAGCCTCTACTGAATCTATGGTCTTGGTTGAGCAATATTTAAGACCTAAGAACTAAAGCAGAGGGAACGGCCTCCTCGGAATGATATTGAGCCATCCTAGTAGTTTATTAAATTATCAGTGGCAAATGTTTCCTGTGGAGATTTCTCATCTCTGCTGGTTTCTTGACCTTTCCTCACTTGGCTGAGCATCTCCCTAAGACCTTCTGAGGAGGAGCTGCCTGCTGCTCTGCTCAGCCCTCCAAGCTCTAGTCCTTCAAATCTGTGCTGTTCGGGAGAAGGGGCCCAGCCACAAACAGTTACCCAAATTGACATGAATTAAAATCAAGCACAATCAAATAAAATTACACCTCAGTTTCTGTGTCTCATTAGGCAGGTTTTCAGAGATAGGCACCCCAATATTGAGAGCAGTCATCACAGTGGAAGGCACAGCAAGGGGATGCTTCCATCATGGCAGAAAATTCCATGGGGTTTTTACCCAGCCCCAGTGACTCCTGAGTCGGCCTTGTCTCTCAGATTCTGTATTTTAATCACTGCACGGTTTCCAAATCAGGGACCAAGAAAAGACCAAAGAAAGCTTTCCACCCACGAATCGCTTAGGGATGTGCTGAGTGTATTGTAGTTACTTCCAGGTGTCCGGATGCCGGGTGCTTACGGGGAGTTTGTGAGTCAAAGGGGATGGCCACACTGGAAAGCCCACCTCAGCATGGATGATGGCTTGTAAAAGCTGCATCCCTAGGACTACACAACTACAGACAGCTCGGCCAATGGGAATCGTCCTCTCCTGGACAACTCTCACTGCCCTATAGCTGGGGGTAGGGCTTGTGATACCTGGCACTTTCAGGTTTGGGGCCTTGTTTGTTTCATTTCTCCCTGGTGTATCCTTAAGTTTTATTTACTTCCTCGGTCGTGTGAGCCCTACACCCAGGGGGAAATGGACCAGTGTAGGAACTCTCGGCTGCCATATTCATTTCCTACCTCTGGTTCCCCGAAGGCCCTACCTGCCAAACAGGAAATGGAGAAAGCAAGGTCGTGTTTGACCACCCTTCTTAAGTCATGCCTTCTGGCCCCGCCACAGGAAACGCTTTTAGAATGTCTTAAGGCCTCTGTACAAAAGTTTTTAGTTAATAAATTGCTTCAACCAATACAAACAAATACTGTCTTCTGTAATGCCCTGCTTCTTCAAACTCCACTGTCCTTCAAAGAGGGAGGAAGGACAGAGGGAGGGAAGGAAGAAAGAAGGAAGAGAGAGAGAGAGAATTCTCTTGTCAGCAAACTCCTTACTGAAAATATTAATTCCACTAAAAGCAGCAAAAGGGCTTTTTTCCCCTTAGAATGAAAAAAAAGGTACAGCTGCACAGCAAAATGGAGGGCTGGAATGGGCATCCCCAGTCCTTCTTGTCGTAAGCTATTAGTTGAATTGCTTAAAGAAACCCCCTGACAACCGTAAGTGCTGTTTTTATGTTTGAGAGCTTCATAATGTTGCCCACAAGAAGAAATTTCTCCACAAAAGCTCCTTGTGTTTAATAAAGTGATTTGTTCCAGTGATGGTGATAATGAAATTGCTCAATTGAAAGGGGATTGTTCAACGAAGACCTGAATCCAATTTTCTGGGCCTGCATGATTACACTTTCAGCTCTGTGTTTACTCATTTGTAGAATTGCTGCCAGTCTTTTGATACGAAATTAATAGGATTAATGGTTTTCAGGACCGGCGGGCAGTAACAGGGAACAGAGCCTGTCCACACGCCGGTGGCCCGGTGCACTGACCTGCAGAGGCCTGCACACCTCGCTGGCCAGTACAGCAGAATGGAAGGCTGACCGCCTTTGCCTTTCCTGCCCCCGGAAATGAGGCTCCTTCTCGACAGGAAAATGATCTTTTGAATAATTCCATTTAGGTTTATGTGGCTTCTCACTTTGGGTAGCTCCTCAGGGAGTTGGTGGTGGAGACATCTCTCCCAGAGACAATATATAAAGACAAGGATAGTTGTCACAGGGTTACCTGGAATAAGCTAAGTAATTCTGCATAAACAATGATTAGTATTGTTAGTGGTGGTTCAGTGGCAGGACCAAGATTTGTGCTAGGTTCCATTGCCTGGAAATTTTTGAAGGTTTGGATTGCGTGTGTGTGTGTGTGTGTGTGTGTGTGTGTGTGTGTGTGTGTGTGTGTTATATGTGCTCGTGGGTGTGAGCAAGTGGCACAACTTTTTTACATGGGTGCTAGGGGTTTAAACTCAAGTCTGTTTGTATAGTAAGTTTTCTGAAGATGGAAGTTTCTGTCCTGCCTGACCCCATAGCTGATCAGTCCCAAAAAACATCAGAGGTTTATATAAGCTGTTTGCCCTACTAGCTCAGGCTTATTATTAGCTAGCTCTTACAATTTAAATTAACCCATAATTCTTGTCTATGTTTAGCCAAAAGACTTGGTGTCTTCTCTCAGTAAGATATTCTCATCTTGATTCCTCTGCATCTGGCTGATAACTGACTCTCTGCCTTTCCTCTTTCGAGAATTCTCCTAGTCTGGTCACCCCACCTATACTTTCTGCCTGGCTACTGGCCAGTGTTTTATTAAACAAATATGAGTGACAAATCTTTACAGAATACAAGAGTATTATCCCACAGCAGTTTCCTTAGCCACTAAACTATCTCCCCAGCACCCAAAATAATGCGTTTCTTTACATTTCTATACACATATATTATGTGTGTTGCTCATATTCATCCCTAACACTTTATCTCTTGCCATCCCCATTCCCACTTGTCCCTTTTTGCCCCTTGAAATAGTCCTCCTATGTTCAGATGGCAGATAGATGGATAAAGATATATTGATGATAGAGATAGGTAGATAGATAGATAGACAAATAGTAGATAGATTGATGATAGGTAGGTAGGTAGATAGATAGATGATATACTAATGATAGATAGATAGACAGTAATAGATAGACTGATGATAGGTAGATAAATAGTAGATAGATTGATAATAGGTAGATAGGTAGTAGATAGATTGATGATAGATTAGACAGACAGACAGACAGATAGATAGTTAGATAGATGGATAGGTAAATAGATCAATAGATAAGTAGATAGATAGATGATAGTAGGTAAGCAAATAGGTAGATCAATAGACAGTTGGTAGATAGAGAGATAGATAGATGGCAGATAGGCAGCCTCTAGGTAGGTGCTGTATCTCTGGTGCTACAACAAATTTGGACATGCTGCTGGCTTGGGTTCTTTGGGGGAATGCTCATTAGTGCTCCAGCTGGGCCACATGATAGTTCCAGTTTCAGTTCTTTAAAGGATGTCCTTTAAAGTTTCAGTTCTTTAAAGGATGTCCATGGTCTTTTCCATAGTGGCTATTCTAATTCACACTCATCCCAGCAGTGTAGAAGTGCTCCTTTTTCCAACATCCTCACCAGCATTTGCTGTTGTTTGTCTTGGTGGTATTCTTCAGATGGGGGTATGTTGGGATCTCAGC
>JAQHUG010000138.1:3178400-3197087 GCA_028555095.1 Dicrostonyx torquatus | reverse complement strand
GCCCAGTCACCATTCTCTTTTCTAAGTACATAGCAGTCAGCAAACCTTAGACATACAGTTTTCCACTTGCTGTGAAGTCAAATGTCTCCACTGGTGTTGTGAAAAGACCTCTGTCATTCTGTCTGGGACACACTCATCTTTTCATCACAAGCACTTTCTTCATGAATGGTTTTGACTCCCTCCGGAAGAACACTGAGAGCCTGTATATAGCGTGTGTGTCATTGTCTCTCCATCTGCTGTGCCCCTGTATCTGTTGCTATGCCCCTGAATCCATTGCTATGTCCCTGTACCTGTTGCTATGCCCTTGAATCCACTGCTGTGCCCCTGTATCTGTTGCTATGCCCCTGAATCCATTGCTATGTCCCTGTACCTGTTGCTATGCCCCTGAATCCATTGCTATGTCCCTGTATCTGTTGCTATGCCTCTGTATCATCTGTTGCTATGCCCTTGTATCTGCACATGTACAATATCTATAACTCTGCTCTTCATCTCACATTTACTGACTTATTCCCTCCTTTTGAGGGAGAGAATATTTATCTTGGCTCAGAGTTTCAAAGTTTCCATTCATGATCAATTTGCCCCATTACTGTAGGTTTGTGATCAGGCAGAAGGTCATGGTGGGAAAAGCGTGTGAAAGAGCAAAGCAGCTCACTCAGGAAACAGAAAGACAAGAGGAAGCTGATGGAGATACTCACCATCAGTGAGTGGCCTATGTCCTTAGCTGGCCCACACACTATATAGAGACAACCTCTCAATAATGCTATGAAATTATAACCCCATCCGTGGATTAACCCACTGATGAAATCAGAGCTCTGGTAACCCAATCACTTCTACAAACCCCGTCAGTTAGCAACCAAGCCTTTAACATGTGAGCCTTCAGGGGGATGTTCCAGATTGAAACCATAGGAAAGGCAAGAAAGCAACACAACTGTACACTCCACTGTCTGAGCATGAGCAAACAATGCTCTGTGGCCAGTTAGTGAGCGTTTTCCAGACTAATATGCTCAGACATGGACAATAATGGACATCCATTATTTTACACAGTAATTTGTGGACTGAAGAGCTAATAGCAGCATTTATACTTTATGCAACTGATGACCGGGGAGACAGTTCAGTGAGTAAATCACTTGTTGGACAAGAGTGAGAACCAGAGTTTGGATCTCTAGAACTCATGTGAAGCTAGGGACTGCAGCATACATATCCTTAGTCCCAAGATTCTGACAATGACATGGCAGATAGAGGTGAAAGAATCCTCAGAAACTTGCAGGCCAGCTAGCCCGATGCATGTAGGTGTGGCCAACAAGAGATCCTGCCTCAAACAAGGTAGAAGAGAAGATCTCTGTGGCCCCTATACATGTACCATGACACACAAATATCTGCACACACTCATTTACACACACATACTGGGGGGGCTTAAAAATAGTCATACCTGGGGTTGGAACCATGTTATTGGGGAAATGGTGTTCTTTAATTCGAATGTGGTCATTAAAAGCTATTTATATCACCCTCCCTCTACAAAGGATTCCTGTCTATAATAGCCAAATGCTTCCTGGACTTGGGAAGAGACTCTAGCTTACAAGCACAGGGTGTAAGCAGTGTCACCAACTAGACAATAAAAGAAAATGTGCGATGTAATAAGCATATAATGTGACATGTGTCCCTGGGGAACATGTGCGAGCTTGGGACGTGCAATGTGTACGTAGCAAATGCTCCAGAATCCAACAGGACTAAGTTCCGACATCCCTTAATCTCTTACAAACCCACTTTTATCGCATGTAAAACCTGCCTTAGTGAGCTGGTGCAAGAATTGAGCGAGGTAACGTTTGTCACCTTTTGAATGCAGGAAGCACGCATAACAGGGGTCAGTGATGGTGGTGGTCAAAATGGCGATGGTGATCCTGTTGCAGTAGTATCGAGCTGCGTACCCAAGGAGGAATGAAATGCAGACTTTAGAACATGGACTGCCAGCACTGCCGGTCCCAGAAAGCGATTGCAGTACCATTGTGTGATGAGCCCACACAACAGTGGCTTTGAGCATACACAACTTTAAATGGGTTCAGATATCTCCGGTTCAAAGGGTGAAAAAGTCCAGCAAATAAGCTTTGACATTCACCTGTGCCGATTCATGGTGCAGAAAGCATTTGTGTTTCTGCTGTGAGCTTTGTCCAATATTTATTTACCAGTTCCTGGTTTTCAAGCCCTGTTGTTTTAGGATAGGGATTTGAGCAGCAAAATTTGCAGTGTATGAACCTTGATAAATTAGAGCTGCCGATTTGATAGCACAATGGTTAGGAAAGAGTTGAGCTAGCCCACAAGAGCCTGAAGTGAATTTACCTTTCAAAGAATGGATTTCACTAATCCGCTCACACTACACACACTTGGGTGGGCAATTCGGGTGAACTGTATCCAATAAGGGTAGGTTAAATTTACTTAAATTGCAAAAATAGCATTATTCACACAATTGAAAAGTCTTTGACCCTTACCATGGTTTCTTAAACTGTGTTCTGGGAAACACCTGTACTTGTGATGGTAACATATACCCCTTAACCCAAAACAGGGAGCCAAGCTTGGTCCTGAGTCTAAACGGTCATAATGGATGTGAACATTCAGAAGACTTCGATAATCGCTGTAGTTTAGAAAGGGGCCAAGTTTAGTTAGCCACATTTTCCAAACACGTTCAACCTGAAGTGGTTTTCAGATGAGGTGGGGATGGATATGGGAGGAGTCAGGGGAAGTGAATATTATCAAAATACACATATGCATGAATGACATTCTTAAACAATATGAAAAGTGTATTTTTAAAAAGAGCAGCGTGCTTGACACCAACAGTTTTGAAAAGCTGTACTAAAGGCACAAATAACCTGGCAGGATTCACACTTTCACAGGCCTCGCATTTGAGGCAGAGTGAAGACAGTATTTCTGCGTCACTCCTTGCCCACAAGCGTGAAGTCCGAGTATCCTGAGGTTTGCTGCAATAGCTCACGCCTGACTGTAAGTCGGCCTGCGCTCTGTTCTCTCCTCCAGACTGATCTAGTCCTTGGAAAACTCTCTCATCTCATGATCCTGGTGCCCTAACTCAGCTCAACAGGAAGGACAAACTTCCAACGCCAATGAAGCACTCCTAGTTCTGTGTTGAAAAGAACACAAACGATGTGCCTAAGCTCTGGTGTATGGCCTCAGTGGTGTCACCACTTAGCAGGCAAACACAACGACCACAGCTAAAGCAACTGAGCAGTGTATGGGTTTTGGATGTCATATTTTAACACCTTGAAGTTGGAATGTGTCTTACACAGCAGGACAAAAAAGACCCTCTTTGAACATGCAGGTGTCCCCAATAGTCTAAAACTACGGAGGAGTTGATGCCTTGCTCCATGGGGACCATTAATTCGGGCCACTGCTTTTGCAATGTTTTCCTATCATGAGGGTTGAAATCTGTATCCTAATGTATCATCTTCCTAACAATTAACAAAAAGAGCCAATTAAATTACCTGGTAGGACTCAGTTTCTAAGTCACATTGTATTACCATGTCAAATATTAAAAAAAAAGAACAAGAAATATGTCCTAAGTAAGTGAAAAGCTTTCTGCAAATTTAAACATCATTTTTATAAAAGTACTATTATTATTTTTGAGGTATGTTTGGTAAGACTAATTTGCTTGCAGACTTGGTGAGATGGTAATTTTTTTTTACATTTTCACACCTAAAGTTAGGACATTATGATTCCAGCCAATTTAATGCCCACATTCCATTTCAAATAAAATAAGAAAAGATATTAGCAAGTCCCCACTCCGGGAAGTAGATGTGGTCATGAGCCTAGGAGTGAAGTAATGACTTTGCCTCAAGTATATTGTGCTGCCCAGGTAGCCAGCTCGGCTCTTTAGACTCAGACACATTGCCAACATTTTCTCTTGGCATGACTTCAAGGGACTCATGTGCCCAAACCAAGGCAACCCCCTTCAGGATACATGAGCCAAGCTAACTGCATGAAAAGCAGGCCAGGTCTTGGACTCGGTTTGCACCAGCATGTCGTCAGAGAAAGTCATTTATGTGGATGAGAGTCTAGGGCTGGGTGGAAAGATCAGAAGCAAGGTTAAGCAGAGTGGGGCTGGGGAGAATGCCACATGCCCTTGGAGGACAGGCAGAGGATAAAAGAAGGTCTGGGAGGGCAGCAGAAACAGAAGGGCATTCTTCACAGGCTGGCTGGCAAACCCAGTGGCGGTGCCATTCTTCAAACAAAACCTCCCTCGGCCTCAGATCCTCCACGGGTCATGCCACTCTATTGATTTACACAAAACCTTCAAGGCTTTGATCAGCTCCCAAAATGCAAACATTTGAGGCAACGGCTCGAAGAAGCTTGTTTAAAACACAGTTGATGTAAGGGTCTAAAACAGTCCATTAACAATCGCATGTAGAGCTGTGTATACATGTGTGCCTGCCGGGCATGCGTCTATGCACAAGAACATTTTATATAGTCTATTAACCACGCCGTGTACTTACAACACATGATCACTTCAAGCCCAGAGAAACATTCTTTACTTAAAAATGTGAAGTCAAAAAAATAAAAATCTTATACTCTTTTCACACTGACCCTCACACCCCAAGAAAAAGAAGGAAAATAACCCATACCACGCTTGTCCATCCCACACAAAAAGGATGACTTATAGTTGGGCCTATTTAGACCATAAGCTACCACCTGTGATAAAAATTTAGGATGTAAATTAACCACACAATTTTACAGCCTTCGGACGTATGAAGGATCGTTTCTAAGTTTTCATTCCTCGTGATGTATCCCCAATACTTGTCACCCTGACAAATGTTCTGCTAAGAAATCATAATGCTCGGGTGCACATACTAAAGGCCAGCATCTGTGACCCCAAGAGCTTGCTTGGCCTCCAGCTTTGACTCTGCACTAGCTTCAGAAGCATCGCCAAGAGTTACAGCTGTAAAATTGGCAGCAAGACGGAATGGTGTGCCCTGAGCTTTTAAAAAATTATGAAATAATATTTGTCTGCCTTGAGTCATTTAGACTGTGTCTCTGGGCTTGGTGAGTGTGGCGTGCTCTATTCTGTTTAAATACGTGCTTCCCCCATCGTAAAGGCAAGATCACCCCGGCTCCAAATGATTCCTGTAAAGAAAACATTGACTCATGAGGCCAAAGACGGGGCTACGCCAGTCAAACCATTATGAATACGGAATGCAGCAGTGACCAAAGTTGTCCACCTGTCCTTCAGCTCAGGCTCCGTCCAGCTGAAGAGCTAGTCAGTAATAAAGCACCCTGCTAGTTTGAAGCGATAAGCTAGCCTTCCAGGGGCACAGCCACGGGCAGCAAAAACTCAGTTTCTTAATCCTCAAAAGAAAGCTCTCAAACAGTTCTACCCCAGTAACGGCCAGCCCTTTCACCCCAGCTGATCTGAGCCTAGCCCCAAAGTTCAAAGATCAAGAGGTTTGGGGGAATTTTAACACACACCATCTCGGCAGCTCTTTCCAATTTTTTGCTGAAGAAAATGCTCCTAGAATTAGCCAAACCCTATCTGAGACCCACATGAAGAAGGACCCTCCTTGTCAACAAACAACCAATGTTCAGCCATGAGATCTCCTTTGCGGGTTCAAATTTTTCTAACCTGATTTGTCGACAGGAACCTGTATCCAGTCCCTCCCTCCCAGCTGAGCAAATGTTCTCAAACCCTCCACCCCTTCCTTTTATTGTTCCTGATGCTACCAACACATAAAACATTGATGTAGGGCAGAGGGGACAGCTCAGCAGGCTATCCAAAACCTTGCCACGCAAGCCTGATGACCTGAGTCCAGATCCCCAGAAGCCACAGAAGAGTCAGGCATGGCAGTGCATGTCTGTAAACTCTGCACTTGTGTGGCAAGGTGGGAGGCAGAGACAGGGGAATCCCTGCAGCTGCTGCCTTCCCATCTCAGCCCAGAGACCCGTGCCCAGGAGAGTCCCCTAAAAGCTCATCAGTCAACTAGTGTGCACTATACAGAGCAGCCGCCTCAAACAAGGCAGAAGGTGAAGAACAGCCTGAGTTTTTATCTTAACAGTGTTTAACCTTTAACAGTCTTGGCCTTAACACCCTTGCATACAAATGTACGCACACAAATAAATAAATATTTAAGAATAAGTAAGTAAATAAATAAAATTTATAAGTACTGGTGTATAATGCTTACCCCCCCACACACACACAAACCAAATTTCAGCATTTACAATGCTGTTAGCTACTATATTTAAATAAAGTATTGCATGTCTTCATTGAACCAGAAATTTATGAAAATATAATTAAAGCCATATGGATTGGGAGGACCAATAAAAGGGTGATGCTGTATGGTATTTAGACATATCAGCTCATATATTTGAGACCTTGACACACACCCCCAGGGACACACTTCCTCCATTAAGGCCACATCTCCTAAGCCCTCTCAAACAGTTCCACTAACTGGGACAAGCGTTCAAACATATGGGCCGAAGCGGGTCATTCTCCCTCAAACAATGACACACACTGAGGGTAAAGAAAGACACTGGCATGATGTCCTTCTCTTTGTATGAAATCAAGATGGTAAGCAGCAGGAGAGCGTTACATACAGGGTTGTTCAGCTGGATTGCCTGGGCTGAAACCCCTGCTCTGTCATACTCTGTAGGACCTCCGTGTGCCTTGGCTTCTTGAGTTCCTCATTAATCACACTGAGTCCATCATCAGACCTGCTTCAGAAAATTATTGAGAGACTGAAAAGAGAGAGGGATGAAAAGGTGCCTTCCACAGTGACATTGGGGAAACTGAGGCTGGGAAGACAGTTCAGTCAATAAAGTGTTTGCCTTGCCAGCTAGAGAAGCCTTCATTTTTAAAAGTTGAACATGATAGCGTGTGCTTGTTCGCCCAACACCGAAAGTGGAAGCAGGAAACTCCTCAGGATGGGAAGGCCAGTTAACCTGTCCTAGCCTATCTTAGCCAACTTGATAAGGTCCAGGCCAGTGAGAAACTCTGTTTCAAAACCAAAAATGTGGGCAGCACCTAAGGAATGATACAAAAAACTTAGTTCTCTGACCTACACACACACACACAATATGGAACAAAACTGGTCACTAAGGTATCCACAACCTAATAAAGATGGAGCAAGAAGAGGTCCCATCCTCAGGCTCGTGGACTGGGAGTCATACATTCCCATTAGAGCAAACCCCTTAGACTGGCACCTCATATAGCTGGGTTTTGTTGCTGTTTTGTTCAATGGGTATCTACTTCTGCGATTAGATTTTTCATGCTAGGTTTTAAGGTAATCTCATCAAGCGAGGGTAGATTTAATCCTCATAATAAAAAAAAAATCTACCTGAGCCCTACCCTGACTGAAGCTTGAGGCAATTGAGGTCTGGACATCATGGAGAGCCGTGGAACTAAACCCTACCCTGCTAGCTCACCTAGTCCTCTGGTATCACCAGTGTCACTTGGTAACCATGGCAACTACAGCCCTAAGCACAGATGACCCCTAGGTCCAAATTCCTGCTATTTTGTATAAACTTGTCTGAGTTACTTTCTATTGCTGTGGTGAACATGGAGACCAAGGCAACTTCTAGAAGAAGAGGGCTGTTTGGCTCATGGTTCCCAAGGGATGAGCCCATTTGTGGCAGGGAAGAAGCAACAGGTGGCAGGTGGCCGGAAAAGCAGCTGAGAAGTCACATCTCCAACCAAAACCAGGAAGAAGACAGAGCGCACTGGAAATGGTACAGGGCTTTTGAACCTGCAAAGTTGGTCCCCAGTAACATACTTTCTCCAGCAAGACCACACCTTCTAAACCTACCCAAAGAGTGTCACCAAAACATTCAGATAGGACCAAACATTCAGATGCTGGAGAATATGGGGGAACACCCCACTCAAACCACCGCATGGCTTAGCAGCTGATTTTAACGACCATGTTACCTAATGATGCAAGACAGAACACACATTTTTGGCATTTAGTTCTCTCCAAATACACAGAATCAGTTTATCTATGACAACATTGTCTTAGCTGGAATTCTTTTCAGTGGCAGAGAGTTGATTTTAACCTAAAGTTTCCCCCTAGGGAAGCTCTTCACCATCTCATTTTCCCACCACAGATTCAGCTCCAGCCAGCAGAGAGACTGAGTAGTAGGGTGAGGATGAGAGGAGAATGCAGACGCTGAAGAAGAGAACATCTATGATTACACCCATCCCTTACGGGGCCGTGCCCCATCCCTCATAGGCTGTGCCCCATCCCTCATAGGCTGTGCCCCGTCCCTCACGGCTGTGCCCCGTCCCTCATGGCCTGTGCCCCGTCCCTCACGGCTGTGCCCCGTCCCTCATAGGCTGTGCCCCGTCCCTCACGGGTGTGTCCCTTCCTCATGTCTGTGCCCCGTCCCTCACGGCTGTGACCAGTTCCTCACAGCTGTGCCCCGTCCCTCAGAGCTGTGCCTCGTCACACGCAGGCGGTGCCCCATCCCACGCAGGCTGTGCCCCCTCCCTCATGGCTGTGCCTCGTCCCTCACAGCTGTGCCCCGTCCCTCACGGCTGTGTCCCGTCCCTCACGGCAGTGTCCGGTCCCTCACGGGCTGTGCCCTCTCCCTCACGGCTGTGCCCCATCCCTCACAGGCTGTGCCCCGTCCCTCACGGCTGTGCCCCGTCCCTCACGAGCTGTGCCCCATCCCTCACGGTTGTGCCCCATCCCATGCAGGCTGTGCCCTGTCCCTCACGGCTGTGCCCTGTCCCTCACGGCTGTGCCCGCCCTCACTGGCTGTGCCCCGTCCCTCACTGACTCTGCTTTGTCCCTCACGAGCTGTGCCCCATCCCTCACAGCTGTGCCCCTCCCTTGCAGGCTGGCATGAAATCTCTGAACTAGCACAAAGTGGGGCTGAGTCATGAGTGCCTGGCATAGAGTGAGAACTCCTTGGGTTTTAGTTGTTACTGTTGGGGTGCATCAGAGGCACTCAGTGCCAACTGTGGTAATTAAATGGACATCAGCTATGAGCCAAGGAACTGACTTACGTTATCTGTTTAATTCTCACCACAGCCACGAGAATAAGAAATTTCCTCCTTCATTTTAGACAATAAATGAGAAAATAAGTTCGGGGAATGTGATGATAGTGGCAGAAAGCTGACATTCGTGATGGAATCCATTTTTAAATGCAGTTATCCAACAATGGCAATGCATATTCAATATTATTTTATGTATAATTGAGAAGCCATCAATTTATTTAACTCTACCACTGAACATTGGTCCAGGGAGTCTGAGGAGAATTTGTTTGCCTATTTTTCTGTGGACTTGAAATACTACACGCATATCCTCAGGAATCTACAAAGAATCTGAATCTAAGCTACTATGATGCCTTCAGTGAAGTCTCGTGCCTCTGGAGAGGTCACTCAACATTACTCTCTTATAATTAAACTTCCACAGATTAACGTGACGGAGACATCAAACTGCTTGAACATAAAACATGAATTTGTAACTAGAAAACAGAACCAGAGGTATCAAGAAAAGGGACACAGCCAGGTCCAGGAGGACTAGAATATTCCAGCTGGAGCGGGATCATAGGCAGGAAGGCAGAAATTGCCCTCCAGGCTCTATAGTTCCCTGCTTCTCTGCTTTTTTATCCCTCATTGTGTATCTTTCTCTTCTCCAGGCCCAAGCCCACCCACAGTCCCTGACTCAGAACACTCAAGGGATGGATGAAGATTGAGACGCATCTCTGAGCTCTAATTCAGAATTCTCTAAAGTGACTACATAGTATAGAAATCCCAGGGCCCGGCTGGAGAGATGGCTCAGAGGTTAAGAGCATTGCCTGCTCTTCCAGAGGTCCTGAGTTCAATTCCCAGCACCCACGTGGTGGCTCACAACCATCTGTAATGAGGTCTGGTGCCTTCTTCTGGCCTGCAAGCATACATGGAAGGAATGTTGTATACATAATAAATAAATTTTAAAAAAAGAAATAAAGTAAAATAATTTTAGAAATCCCAGGGCCCCAGGCAGTCAGGTGCTCACACACAGGTATAGACTATAAGCACACATATACACATGCCTGCATCTCGCTCCCCCCACCCCAACTCCACATGCAGAGAATACTCTACACAACTATTGCCCAAATAAACTGCCATTATTGGGACACATTTTTACCAAGTCTTCCATCAAAAGGCTCAGGAAATTCTAGGTGTTCTCAAGCATGAATGGCCAAAGAAAAATGGGGGAAAGAAATTGTGAAGTCAGACACACCAGGGCAGCAAGAAATTGCCTGGTAGCAGCAGCTGAGCTGCTGGGGGAAAGGGGGGCCTAGCGTGGGCCTTTATGTGATGCTTAATCAGATGGTGAGGAGGGAGGGGCCCTGCCAGCCAGCATCGCAGCCAGACCCTCCAGGAGCCCCGGGAATACGGAGCAGTCTGCTAGAGAATTCTCTCACAATGGCCTGGCAGAAATGGATGGTCCACACAGGGAAGGATCAATTGTAAAAAGTGGAATTAGTCATTCTAAATCATGCAGCTGTGGTCGAAGGGGCTCTTCTAAAAATCATTAAACAATCATGTATTCCTATTGATTTATTCAAAATACCTTGAGGGAAAGCAGATTAAACACAAGGTAAAAGGAAGCTAATGCAGATTAAATGGATGAAGGATGGGCAGAGAGTTCCCTGGGTAGTTTCTGTACTAATGAGAGGAAAATTATATGTACACTATTACCAGGATAAAGGGGTCTATTAGAGGTCTTTTGCTTGACATATTTATGTATTTCAAATACTAAGTAGCATAGTGAATTAGGTTTACTCTGGGCATTTGTTATTTTTATTGCATCTGCAAAGTGATAAACACAGTTCTCTGTTGAGGGCAGTGTGCAGCTCCGAGAAACCCTGGCTGAATAGGCAATTCTGATGCCACTGCCGCTCCCTGGACATCATTTATTATCAAGTCTAGCAACCTGACTGCAAGGACTGAACCTTGAAAGCCCACGAGCAGCAATCCTCTCCTGAAGGTTGGGATGAGTAAGGTGGGGTGATTCCATAGGGACCCTGTTCCCTGGGTCACCTGCAGAGATGCCCTTGAATCTATCCAAACATGTTATCACAGCAGGAAAACTTGTTGCGTGGTTTCCTCACACGTGTGGTAGACACAGAGGGCATAATTCTTAACAGGGAAGGTTATCAGGAAAGTCACATGTGAGCAATTCAAGCTCATGGAATTCATGGAACCAGAGAAGATGAGAATCAAGGCCCCAGGTCATTCTTTCTGCTGCTTCAGGCTCTTTCTCCCACACTGTGTACGAGTTAAATTCACACTCACGGACCATTATTGTGAACAATTTGATTCAATTGATTGTTATCACTGGATTCATTGGATGACTTAAAACCAAACTCTCTGTTCCCTCCAAACCAGTATATCCCCACAATCTTTGCTCCCATCACTGTCTGTTTCAACCACATGGGAAATTACATCATCCTCCCATGATCCCTCTTAACCAGAGCAATAAAAATCCAGCTAGGAACATTGATTTCATTTCCCTTTCTTAAAACCCCACTACTATCTTAATCTTCCTATGACGCCCATTCATAAACTCAAAGAGTTAACGTGACAATCTCCTGTATTTCTTTTCTACCCTTTCTACAAAGTTATCACGGAAGCTGCCTAAGGAGACACCACGGGTTGACAGACTGTGGCAGCCTCACTTTTCAGGAGACTGCTCAAAGGCAATGTCAGGAGCCTTGCATGGTTGATGCAAAGGCTGAGGGAGAAAAGAAGATTGACATGCAGCACTCACAGCTGAAGAGAACATGATAGAGGAAACTCTAGGCTAACAAAAGCTCCTGCAGTGGTAGCATCATTAACAAATGTAAGTAGAACCAATAAAACTGCTAACCTCGCTCGACTCCACAACGATGGCTTTAACCTAAAACTATAAAGATAGGGTCATGGGTCTCAACTTTCCAGATACACAAGCTTTGCCATTTCTGGGTAAATAGGACAGAGTCGGAGTTAGATGCAAATCTTAATGAGGATGAATACTGCTAAATACTCATCTCAACTTCATTAGAAAATGAGAAAGAGCAATGACATTTATCCCTCAACATAACATTTTTATAAGGAATTAAAGTTCTTTTTTTTAAAAAAAAATGTGGGTAGCACACTTGCATTGAGAATGGATGAAGAAACTCCTCCTCTCTTTCCCAGCTTGCTCCTCTGCCTTTCTCAGAAGCACACACATGCACACACCACAGGCGCAATCCCATTAACCGTCTAAAACCTTCTTGGAGAATCCAAACAGTAGAAGTAATGCCTAAGTGAAGTGTGTCCATTAAAGCTGCTCGGATACTGCAGAGCTCCCAGAAGGAGCAGAAGCACCGTCTGCAGGCACACTGCGAGTGTCGGGAAACGCGGATGGTCACAGTATGTCTTCATCTGTCTCAGTGTCCTCTGCCCAGCCCATCAACTCGCACTCCAAGCTCCATCCTGCTCGGAAGTTATGAAATACTCCTCGATTTCCCGTTTGTCAATGTGCTTTCATTTCAAATTGCCTGATTTTAGGAGAGGCATCCAGAGAGAGCTTCCCCTACCCAGTTGACAATGTCTTTTGTTCTGTTTGGGGGTGGATCACTATGGCTGTGTATGTCCAGGACAGGAAAGTCTTTCTGCCTCCCGAACATGAGTTCTATTCACAGCTCTGCTTCAGACTCTGACTGTTCACATTTTCTTGGATACTGTTAAACTTATAAAATAAACACTTGCCTGATTGTTTTCTTAAAAGTCAGTCCAACACAAAGTCAAATGAAAAGAACTTTTCTGAGTCTTCAGTTCAACCCGGGTGCATTTAACCAGGAGCGCACCTTCTCCTTGGTCTCTTTGAACTTCATAGACTGATCTTTGTTTTTCCAAGTCTCAGCCCCGGTTCTTTCCAGTAGAGACTACTGTTTGATGACTGGCTCCATCCTAAACTCTGGGACAACATTTGGATGTCAGTTATTTATTTAAGATCTGAATTCAGGCAGATGCTGAGACAGGTGCTTAGGAACGTGAGCACTCATTGAGCAGTTACAGAGCGTAACTCTAGACTGATGTTCAGGCAGACCATCCAGGTAACAGCTTCCGAGAAGAGAGGGGTGGTGTATAGTGTTCCATCTTACAGCTTAGACACCTGAGAGGTGGAAGAGCCATATCACGTATTAATGGGTGCACAATGGTTTAGTTTGGACCTAACTCACCTCCTTCCTGCTACATGCAGAATACATAGATTCACACAATGCCAGGTTCACTGCAAAATGACCAACAATTTGGTTCCTGATCAAATCATGTAGGCCCAAGGTGGAGCCCCATTTCTTCCATTTGCTAACTAGGAGAATGAGAAAATTTCCTTACAGAAAGAAAAATGGAGCCAGTGAGTTGTCCAGGGGGTAAGGGTACATGATGCCAAGTCTGACAGCCAGAGTTCAATCCCTGGGTCCTACAAGGTGGAGGGAGAGAAGCAGCTGTTCTCATAAGCTGTCCCCTGACTGAAACACACACACACACAACACAAATACATGTAAAAACAAGAGAAAGAAAACGGGGGAGCAGTCACCTCACAGATAGTAGTAAAAGGACTGAGTAGGATGCTTACTACCTGCCCAGTGTTTATCCCAGAGTCTAGCACCAGGTAAATATATAAAACTACCATCTACAATTAGTATGTACATAGGATCTCTTTGCAGTTACTTGTATAAGCTTCTAATAATTCCAAGATAAGCAACTAGAAGGGAAATAAAAGAGGAAATAGGCTGCTCATGTAGGAGGTTAGCATGCACTCGTAATACATGGACCCAGCTTAGGCTCTGAAGGGGAGTATAAGACTTTATTCCATTTAATGAGTCATGTGAACATGTGTAGACGTAACAGAAAGCTAATGTTGTTTGCAGTGTCCTCCATGGTGTAAGCCTTCCAAAGCCTAGCCAGGACCCTCCCAGTGAGTCCGAGGAGAACCTTGATAGTATTTCTCAGAGATCACACATAAGATTCAAGGCTCTCCACAACTTGAACTCCCCTCTGTGGTTAACTCCTTGAGAACCACGCAGACCTACAGTCAGCTGACAAGAGCTCTGGAATGATGTCTTCATCATTTGATTTCTGTTTTCAGGTTCCCATACTCCCCAGGCAGGCCCTTGAAATGAAGAAAAATGGTCAAATTCACTGCCCTATGTCAGAACCTACACGGCCTCTTCCAAAACTGTAAAGATATATTGACTGGGCACGGATCCAGGAGATAGTTGAGATCCAATGACACAAGCAATGATGGAAGACTGGCAAATTTCAAAACCTACCCAAAGAAACTGAAGAGACACCACCAGTTCAGTTTACCAAAGGCTAAGATGAGCCATCGTGCGCCACCACACCAAGACAGATGCCCCTCCCTGAGCACAAAGCGCCTTGACACAACTCGAGCCCTGTGGAGGCCATGAACACACACTACCAGTCCAGGCGAGCCAGCACCCTGACTCATTCCTTCCACTGACTCTTCCCACAGCTCATCATAACTTTTCAAGGACGGAGTGGGAGGAGGGTCTGAATGTTTACTGACTTCCCCCAATTGGAAGGAAGTATTATTGCATCTCATCACCGCACGCCCCTGTGACATACTACACCTCACAGATGAAGAAGCAGCATCAAGGGGACACAGGAGAAGACAGCGCGTGCAGAGGCTGATGCCACAAGCAAAAGCACAACTCATAAATTAACGTGAGGGTAGTTTCCTGGCTGTGTTTGCCTATGGCACATCCTCTATTGCCACGGGCGGCAGCACATGGTGTTGACAAGAGAAACCAGGGAGAACGGCATGCCTTTCTCATCCTCCACAGACAGACCTGCCACTTTGCAATGGAAGGAGGCGAGCCGGAGAGAGAAAGGGAAAGATGACTGGAACAAGACGACAGGATAAAGAGGCCCAGGCATGCTGAATGTCAAGAATGCTGTGCACCTAACTGACAGGTAGAACCCACAGGTCCAATTCTAATTGATAATTCCCTAAAAGAGTAAGGAATCTGTGTCCAAATTCAAGTTCCCTTTACATGAATTTGGACAAGTTACCTCATCTTGCTAAGTCTCAATTTCTCCATAGGTCAATGGTATTCAATGGTCCCTATCACATTGGACTAGATGTGTTCATACATGTAATTTAAAACTATTGAAATGTAGAAAATAACATCAGCATTTATTAGGGAGAAAAGTCACAACTTAACCATCTTTTCCTTTATCAATGAAATCACTCATCCATTGATACGATGTGGGTGTTCACTCATGAATGCATCGGGACTTAAATGTTAACACTAGTTCGGTGCTGAGGAAGCACTAGGAAGAAGAGAGATCCCATCACGTCCTCCTGTAGAGTCCTGCTCAGACTCTACAGCAGCCTTTATTCTGACTTTTTGTCTAAAATGAAAAACAAAACTGACTACCTCTGTCTTATTTGTTTAGTATCACTCCAAATGTTCTTCGTTTCTTTACTGCTTCTATGGCTGTTGGCACTAATTGCTTACATGGCACCCGATAGATCTAAAGGATACTTGATGAGCGTGTGGAAGAAAGCGCAGCAGGGTGCAAGCTGTGTGCAATTACTTCTTAGTTAATCCCATTAGAGACCGGGGAGGGAGCCCCTAACAGGGAGGCAGGCGGTTCGCGTGATTGCTGTGTCCCACGCTGCCTGGCAAGCCTCAGCTCTTCATTTCCAGGGAAGTGTCATTGAAGAGACGTCTCTGTGTCACCTAACACATGTTTAGTGATGATTTTATCTGTGCGTGGTGACGACCATACTAAACGATTGCTCCCTCTGTCTAGTTAAAACTGACAGGGCTATCACTGCTTCTGTGATGGATCCAACACCCAGCATCTTTTCCAGAATATGTCCCATTCTGTGTCACAGAAATACAGACAGCCTGAGTGTGGACTCAGCCAGCGGTATACATGGAGCTCACTAACACACGCTAAATGTATGAAGCACATACGAGCCTCAGGAGGGCTTATTTAAAGTTTCTCTCTTCTCCACCCATATTCTCAGACCTCGGTCTCTGCTTTTAGTGTTGAAACAGCCTGGTCCGTTATGAAATGCCAACTCTTACAGAGGGTTTTCAGAAGCAGGTGGCAGCTTTTCTCAGTCCCTCTGTCCCTTCCTGACAGCCGTGGTATATTACAGCTGTGGCATCTAGAGAGATAGTGCTACCTTAATGGGCCAGAGTGAATCAGCTGGGTGGAATTTCTGGCCAGGAGAGATAAGAAATCTAGACATTAAGGAAGTTATTTGGGTAAACTGAACCTTAAAGAATTCCATGGTTAATAAGTATATATGTCCAGAGGTACTGCTAAAAATAGCAAAAGATTTTCTTGGAAAATGTTTGAAGTAGATGTCGCTTTTATCCTGTACACCCCACTTTTTGGATTTAGAATCAGAATATGTCCCTACAAGTCAAGTTCAGTGTCTTTCCAACTAAAGACAAGGACAATGCGTGGTGTCTAACACATGTTACAATGGGGAATCCTGGACTCTGGGACCCACCAATTCTTATTTTTCTGCAAAGCCTTTCAATTCACCATTTTGTCCTCACCTGGAGGGGGGGAGAAAAAAACATACTCATGGGTTAGAGCTAAGTGAGCAAGATCGTAGCTAAACTGTAAAAGGCCAGGATCTCTGTAAACGATGAAGCTGGAGCGGAAAAGGGAAGAGACAGGGGAGTTGCTGAAGCTGAAGCCATGGTGAATAGGAACGGTCAGTCAACCTAGTCAGCAAGGAGCAGTGGAAAGGTCAGCCTACTTTTAGCCATCACCACGTCCATCACGGGATAAAGTGGGCGTTAAAATCTGAAGTCTTGCTTGCTTCCCAAAGTTTAGCAAGAACAGAAAGTGGCACCACATCAACACCCTTAGTGACAATCAGAAATAGTCTGGACATCTGGGGGTAACTATGAGGTCACCCCGGAGCTCTGCAGTCAACCTGGCCATGCTCTCCACCTCACCCTACCCCCAGTCCTTCCCAGCTCACTCCATGCATATCCACGGCACAGCTGCCTGATAAATCAGACAGAATTCTTCAAAGGGCCCCGGGAGGCTCATAATCACAATAAATATCCCGAGTTTGTCCTCACACAGACCTTTGTTCAGGAGGCTTTCTAGCTCGCCAGTTGAGTTGTTATGACTGCTCCGTGCCTCTCGCGCAGGAGATTGATGAAGCCTGGTGGCTTCCCTGAGGTCGCCCAGCGGGACGGGGTCCTACCAGAAGGTTCCACACTGCCTAGAGAGTCAACGATGTTGCAAAACAGAGCTCTGCACCGCCAACAAAAATATGTCAGTGGATCTTACAAAGGAGGTTTTAATAAAAGAGCAAACTTCAAGTCTGTCTCGGGTCTCCTTCATGGGCTGGGTTCTTTATTATGGGCTCTACCAACTCCCAAATCAGCAGCCAGATGTGGAATTAAATTTGGTAATATTTGGTAGGATAGATAACCACAAGTGGAGTTCACATTTTAAAACCAATCAAATTTTAAAAACAAAACCAGTTGCCAGTTCATGTATGGAGGTCAGAGGTCAGCTTGCAGAAGTCAGTTTTCTCTTTCTAGCATGTGGATTTTTAGGACTCGCACTCAGGGCTCGCAAGAGTTGACAGCAGATGCCGTTAGTGGTTGAACTGTTTCTCCAGATCCGTAAGTTCTTTCCTGAGCTACTAGCTGTTAACATGAATTCTCCTAGCACGGTGGTCCTCAATCCCCAGCAAGGTTACCTAGCAGGAGATGGGCAGAAGCTGTGATTGTCACAGCTGGATGGATGAAGGAATGTCACTGAAGTCACAGTGGGACAGGGATTGCTGCTGACATTCTAGTACAGGGGACAGTGCCCACAACAGAGAATTGTCTGGTCCATTTTGACAGCCATGTCTCAAGAGCTTGGAGGCAGAAATGACAACTGGGACAGAGAAGGGACTTGTTGGAAATCATTTCTTCAGTGATTGGATCTCGAGGGTTTTCCCCCAAATCTGGTACCAGATAGCTACTACCCCATGCCCCTGCAACCTTTGAAGCTGATGTCTGTTATACCTATGTGTATTTCTAAAGCATAAACAAACATCTGGGAGGAAAATAATGGAAAAGGAATAATGGTTGCGTCATTTTTGCATATTACAGTTTTTCCTCCAAAGTGTATTGTAGAAACCCTTCTATACCTGTGTGTCACCTGGGTTCACTCTTTTGAGCCACCACACAATATTCCACTGTGTAGATGAACTTTGATAGATGGCCAGATTGCCTACAGGTATCTGAAATCATGAGTGGAATGCCTATAAAATCATAGATAAAGCTCAAAGTAGATGTGTGGCTTTTCATGTGTATACATAAATACAAAATATATAAATACATATATGTAATATTAAGGAATTACATATATCCAGATATTAATTGCTATGAGTTTCATGCTGTGGGATTACTAATAATTTTATTCTTTGTTATTTTTTATTTTTTTCTGTAATGACTGTGTATCTTTTACGGTAAGGAAAAAAAATGTTTTCTCTATTCCTGGGAGATTAGTATTGTAAGTGAAGAATTTCCTTATGTGGCAGATATCAGAAAATTGTGAATACCCCAGTTAAGCTACCTTGCCTTCATTGCTTTGCTTATCTAAGGGCTAAAAGCCGAGCATACAGCCATGCCCAGCTGACAGCCATGCCCAGCTGACAGCCATGCCCAGCTGAC
>JAQHUG010000138.1:3136576-3177886 GCA_028555095.1 Dicrostonyx torquatus | reverse complement strand
ACAGCCATGCCCAGCTGACGGCCATGTCCAGCTGACAGCATGCCCAGCTGATGGCCATGTCCAGCTGACAGCCATGCCCAGCTGACAGCCATGAGGACTAGACAGCACCCTGCCCATTTCCAGGTCGTGACACACGAAGCTCTGCACCAGGTTCCTTCTGTTCCCTCTTCTCCGCCTCTGGAGAAGGATGAAAGAGACCCTTCATCTTGAGGAAGGCTAAAAGCTGTATTTTAACCAGAAGGAGTAGGGACATGTAAAGAGGTAAGCAGATTTACCTGAGCTAGGTACGGTATGTGAAGTCAGAGGGAGGCGCAACACTACAAACTAAGACCCAGGCAAGTGCAGAAAGTCAAAGATGGGCCCTACTTCTGAGGTCCTTACCCAGAATTAAGGACAAAAGACATTTTACAAGATCTTAGTAACCTATCCATACCACGACATGTGATTTTGAACCAAATCGGAACTCTCCGTGAACCAGTGTCCCACCCCAGTCGCGATGTTGCGATGTTAGGTGGCAGAGTCAGTCAGTATCTTGACTCCCACTCACACAAACGCCAACAACTGTCCACAAGAGAGGAAAAAACCCAAAGCACAAACTGTGTCCCCAAATATGAACCAGGAGAGACAATACAAAAATGCCCCTCTCTCCTCACTCCTAAAAGAAACACGAAGTTTCTCAGTCTGAAAAATTATTGTGAATCCCCCTACTCATTATGTTTTTCCTCTCGTTTTCTCATTTTCCACACAGAGAAAACATGAAGGTTCACTACTCAACACTATAGGCTTTGAGTTTCTGTTCTTCGAGGTAATCCTCTTCTGCTGTGAACCCTGACTGCAAACTGAGCAGTCTGCAAAGCCACGTGAGACGTGTTGGGCGGTAAAAGAATGCAAGGAGATGTGAGGGCTGCGGAGAGGAAGGGAGAGAGAAAAACTCCTCACTAAGGCTGCGCACCTCCTCCGAGGAAGACCCAGGCTCGCTGGAAACCAGGAACTGCTGCCCAGGCTCCCATCTGGCCTGTGCTTCTTTTACTCACTGGAGAGAAAAACCAACAGGTGGCAGTACCTCATTCCCCCCTGTACCCAAGCTTGTCCAAGAGGTGGCCCAACTGAGTACCCAGCCACAGGCACAAAAGCAGGAGCGCGTGCCCGGGCGGGCAGGCAGAAGCTATGCCCGCAGCCAGAGCCAGGAATAGTGTTTGCCAGAGGTCTTTAGGGGATCTTCTATTTCATTCTCCAGCGATGCCCTTTCTGTTGACAAAAGTAAATTGACGGCAATCAAGAGGCAAGCATGTGATGGAGAATTCTGTTGACCCTTCTCGGATTGGATCTGACCACAGCACAGGACACTGGCAGTTGCAGAGATGATAGATTAATATAATGACTGCCAGAAAGGCCTTTTGGCATGTTTAAATGGCAATAAATTTCACCAGGAAGAAGGCAATTTTACTACTTGAGATCAGTAAGGAAACACGCTGTTTAAGGTGTAAATAAATCCCGCCATTAGCAGCAAACGCATTCTTTCCACAGTGAAGTTCTTAATCAGTGGCTATTCGCATTTAATTTAATTAGGAGGGTCTACCTACCTTATTATGCTTTTTCCTTACAGGTCACAGACTGCTCAGGCTGGCACCTTTGGTTCCTTCCTATTTATCTTAGGTCTAAGAGCAGAGCCCTGGCTCCTCATCTCCCCTTCCATGGAACTGGAATAGAGCAGGGCATCTCCTTGAGACTACCTGGACCTTCCCTTGCTCCAAAATCCTCTCCGTTCCTCAAACAGTAAACAACCTGGCTCAGTCTTCCCTGGACTCTGTCACTAACTGCAGGAGGGAGCGACGTACAAGGCGTTTGACTTTTCTTCAAGTGCAACTTATGGAAACCCGGCTTTCATGCACAACTCCCTCTCACTGGCAGATGGCAATGGGTTGAGATTTCACAGGTGTAAGCCTACTGGGACTGAATCAAGACTCGATCCCATCGCTATAGCTCACACTTCTGAAGCACCACTTTAAATGGTCATTTTAAAACATCATTAAAGGTAAGAATGAACAGACTTCATTAATAATCATCTACTTATGGGCAGTTTAATACATGCAGGTTACATCTAGATCAGTGCCAAGTCAAACTCAGCTGACTTCCAGCTTGGACCATTTTGGAGCGGAGGAACAAATTGAGAAGATACACTAAAAACCATGCAGGTCAATGCCACGCTTTACAGAACCAAGTGAGAGTTGAGTTAGTGATGGTCAAGTACCCACAGCTTCCCAAGCCAGCATCTCCTTTGATACTGAGCAGTGTGCAGAAAGAATGTCATTTTTCAGTGTGACTGAGAGGCTAGATGAAAGTCTAAGGCCTCATTAACACCAGGACCATCGTTTCTCTCTGCTTCCTTCATGGATTCAGGGATGCTCACTTCCTCAAAGCACATTGGGAAGTGTCTCTGCTCCTACGATTTCGCCAGCTTCAGGGAACACACCAGTAGCTCTGGACAACTTTAGGCCACAAAATGTTCTTGTTTCTTTCAGATCAACCACAGAGGTAACTGAAATTCCAGTTAGCTTTCGGACCTGAAGAAAACTATCTGACTGACCACACTGGACTGCATTTTTAGAAAGAGCACACTTGGCACTCCAGATAGAAGACTGGGGAAAAACATAAGAGGAGTATAAGAAAATAAAAAACATATAAACATTATAGGAAGAATTTTAAATAAGGTGGATATCTGAAAAATTTATGGTACGGGAAAAAAATTGGATATGTAGCATGACAGAGACTTGCCGGTTTCAACCAGTGGAGGTTTCAGAAAACAGTCTTTGCCGGAGGTGTAGCCCAGTGGTGAAGAATTTATTTAGTATGCTCAAAACCTCAGGGTCCATCGCCAGCAAAGAAGAAAGGGATAAAGGGAGGAAGGGAGAGATGGAGAGAGGAGAAAAAGCCTATAAATTATTATATAGACATGAAAGTGAATGTTCAAAACCCTGACTTGTTTTTTTTTCCTAAGACTTACTTTTATTTTAAATTATGTATATGAAGGTGTTTGTGCACATAAGTGTAGGTACCACAGAGGCCAGAAGAGGGCGTCAGATCCCCCAAGAGCTGCAGTTACAAACAGCTCTGAGCTGCCTGACACGAGTGATGCGAACCAAATTCTAGTCCTCTGAAAAACTGTGTGTGCTCCCAACCTCTGAACCATCTCACCAGCTCCCTTAAGGCCTTCAAATGATGGTGTCAAGCTAGGACTAGCAAAAAGACCCTGAAGCTCACTCTGCTTCTTCAACACTGTTTCAGGAAGGGAGAAACACAAGGAGCAGAGATCCAAAATCAGCCACAATCTGCTGCCCTCAGGAGCCTGAGAAACCTACAGTTATTCTGGTCCCTTCCCAGGGTATTATGAGCTGGACTCTCCCTGAAGGCAAATGTTCAATGTGTTCGGGCAGCCAGGGTGGCATGCATGGGTCTCCAAGTCCACTTTGCCTCTCAATCCTGGCTTAATGTTATATCCCTATATCTAGAGATAAAATGAACCCATGGAAGAGCTGGGTATTTTTAGACTCCAGGACGAGGTTACCTGGCTCTATCTGAGATAAATGCACAGGGTCAGAACCTTGCCCATGTTCACCAAAGTCAGCCACTTGCCCACGTGGCGGGGGCGGGGGGGGGCCCGAGGGAGATGGAATTTTTATAGCCACTGTGGACATTTAAAAGTATATAGTCACATGTAACGATAAGTCAAGCTAGCAGTGTTTTTAATAGACTCCCCTCCTCACCTCCCTTCTTCAGCTGACGATGGCCTTATCTGCTAGTGCTCAGTTAACCTCAGCTAGATGCAGCCCACAAGCTGGCCAAGGGCAAGCACTTGCCTGGAAGCCTGCTCTGTTGACTGTCTCTGGCTCAGCAGCCCCCGCCCCACCCCGCACAGGGGGCTCATGCTGATGACAGGAAGGTAATGGCTGTGGAGGGGACTAGGATGGTGCTGATGCGAGCACGGGAGGGCAGATGTGAGCAGTTTTCTCTACTTACTGATGAGTGCTAAACTCTTAAAGCAAATAGCCAGAGATAAGATATAAACGAAGGAACTCGAGTCAACAACCGACTGTTGACTTCACGCCGTAAAAAAGCCAGGTGGCCTTATGACCCTTTGTCCTTTCCTCAATATTCATTTTGTTTGATTTCTACTCGGTTGGCTTTATGATTTGCTTATTTTGTCAGGTTGATCAGGTACAATTAGCATGTCTTCCTAACAAAGATTAATAACTCTTCAGCTCAATGAAGAGCAATTAGACATGAGGTGTATTATAGCGATACTCCAAGGAAGAGGATGTGTTTGTTTTATACTGTTGGTCACACACACAGTTCTAGGCCCCCATTAACACCGCGGCAGGGGAAAAGAAGCCAGCGCAGTGGGATGTGGGTGAGAAGTGCTTTAGTGTGAATCTGACTGGCCCAGCACAGTGACCACAGAAGGCTTGTTGTGGATGTCCCCTGAGAAGACAGTCATGAGCAAGCAGTATAGGCCAAGCAGATGCCAAGGGGTTTAGAAGCCTCTGTGGTTCGATCCTCACATTAAGAGGTGTGGCAGGAACTCATTCTTTCTCACTCAGTCCTCCTTTTCTCAGCAATGGAACCTTGATTTTTTTTTTTTCTTTAACTGGGTAAAAGGTTGCACATCTCAGCTTCTGTTGTAGCAATGTATGGCCATAGAAACCGTTTTGAATGGCCAAGACTTCAAGCAGGAGGGTGTTTGTCCTTTCAAAGACAGTTCCCAAAGATAGTGGCTGATGCTTTTGCCCTCCCCCACATCTTCCTGCCTCCTCTCCTAACACAGGTGTGATGGCTGAGACTTAAACCATCATTTGGATCTGCCATTAAGCTAAAGAGGAGACACAGGAGCTGATTTGCTCTGGTGATGTGTCTTAAACAGTGAGGCTTAGCGTGTGGTCGTTCTCAAGCCACCTCTCTCAATCTTCTAGATGCAACCAGCCTAACCCTAGTACAGTAGTGAACTAACCGTTTTATAACCCTCATTATAAAGGTTAGAAACCAAGGCTGGTGAATGTAGGAGTGAGATGTAAACCCAAGTTGTCTGACTCTGGAGCCTTTGTGCTCAATAGTACATGGTTTTTAACAGCGATTTAGATGACAGCTTCCCCATCCTTAGTCTTCACCCGATCAGTGTAGCCATGGGAATTTGTCTCAATTCCTCAAACCACACTGGATCGGCCCTGTCTTGCCTCAGACAGTCCCATATGCTGGCTCACTCTCTGTACAGCTGTTTGTCCCTAATACATCATAGCTCTGTCACCACTCATGTTAAATACTGTAACTATAAGGAAAAACATGGTGCCAATCCAGTTTACTGTTAGAGGGAACAGCACCCATGTAGGAATATATGTATACTCACATATATGCATATGTATATATATCACACACATGTTTGTATGTACCACTAATAACAGAAAAAAGAATTATGAATCTGAGAAGGAATGGGGTAAGGAAAAGAGGAGAAGGAGGGTTGAGAGCGCAAATGACGTAAATACAATATACTCATGTATAAAATTTCATTAAATCAAATTAAAGTTAATACAGAAAGATTATTAAATGAACTTTGGTTTGCGATTCAGATGAAATTCCAAGCAATTTCTAAAATAACTCTCAACAAACTCCTGCCACTTCGTGTCATATATTTATGCAGAAATGTTCTCAGCTTTGGCAATCATAAAAAAATCAAAATACTGATCAGCTCTGAAAAACACTGAAGATGCTCTCCATCTTCTTACAGTATCAAATATCCGGCCAAGATTTAATTCTTTATATAAAATAAGCCCATCCAGCTGGGGAGACAGCTCAGTAGATAAGGCAGCTGCCAAGCCAACCTGACAGTCTGAGGCCAAGCTCCAGATCCATGGAAGGAGAGAAACACCTCCAAGGATTTCTTTTGTCTTCCACAGGCATGCTATGCCCCCACACACTGGCACGCACACACAGACACATACACACACACTATAATGATGATGATGATAAAGTAAAATTAACTTTACACAAAGAATACTAACGCACAGCAAACACCCAGCAAGCAGTCACTCAGGGCTAGACACACAGGCCAGTACACAGGGCTCTCCCAGCATTTCCAGAAACAAGTTCAGTCCCTAGTACTATGTTTAAAGAAGTGACTCAACAGAAGTACATCAAATAAATAAAAGACAACTTCCCAGCCAGAGAGCTTATGCTGTAGCTTCAGATAAGAATGAGCAAGTCCTGCTGATTGGTTGGAGAATCTCTATAGGAAACTGCCCATAAAATGTCACACAAACCTTCTAAAACTCCAGTACTAAAAGTATTTATAATAAGGAATCTTAAGAATTAGGTTATCTCTAGCTATTAAAAATGATATGTTATTGCAATGGTAACCATTAGAAATGAGCGATTGTCTTAATCATTATTGCTCTGCTCCGCCAATTGATCCTGAAAACCATCCTCTTGGCTCAGGATTCTGTGTGTGTGTGTGTGTGTGTGTGTGTGTGTGTGTGTGTGTGTGATATTACAAATGTATATAGAATAATATAATTTATTATGGTCATATTCACCTTCTGCTCCCCACTCAGACTCCTCTAGAAACTCATCCACATCCAACATCCTCCCCAACTTCATGTCTGTTTTTTATAACCTACTGAATCTAATCAGTGCTTCTCATATGTGCATAGGTGTGAGACCATCCACAGGAGTATGATTAATCCACCCGAGATCATGTTCCTGAAGAAAACTGGCTGTTTCTCCCTTAGTGGCCCTCAGCTAGTGATGGGAGCCCATGTGTCCCTTGTCCATCAGTGTTGGGACATTGACTGGCTTCATCTTGTGCAAACATTGTGCAGAGACTCACAGCTACCATAAGTTCAGTGGTCCATTCATGTCCAGAAGTCCCCACTTCACCCCAGGTCTCCCTGACCTCTGGTTCTTAGATTTGTTCTTCTCCTTCTTCCACAGTGGTCCCTGTGCCTTTAGGGGAGAGGTGGGATATAAAAGTTGTCACAGTTATGGTTATCAGCTCAGGATTCTTATTACCACGTTAGATGAAGAAAATGGAACAGAACAGAAAACACTGCCCCAGTATGCAAAGCAAGAAGTTAATAGTTGAACCTATTTTGTCACTCCCTAGAGATACACACCCAGAGACATCACATCAACTGTCATTCATTAGATAAATAAACACATAAATAATAAATGGTGAGCATCTTCCACATGCCAAAGTCTATACCTAGGGAACAAACAAACATGAGAGCGTTGAACATGTTCACAGGAGGCAGAGTATCCTGACCAGAGCAAGGAGGAAGAAAGGAGAGATGGTTGGCATGAGGAGGAATAACTGAAGAGACGGGAATAGAATGCTA
Source organism: Dicrostonyx torquatus (assembly GCA_028555095.1). NCBI lineage: Eukaryota > Metazoa > Chordata > Mammalia > Rodentia > Cricetidae > Dicrostonyx > Dicrostonyx torquatus. Next base: position 3,170,504 of record JAQHUG010000138.1, on the reverse strand, counting down.
TACTTGAGTTTTTTTCATAGGTTTATGGGTGACAAAGCATAATGCACCCATGAAACTAGACTTCTACATCCACCATCTGGCTTTCAAAGCAGTTTCAGGCTGGGACGTAGCTCAGCAGAGTCGAACTCTCTCGCTCAGTATGTGCAAAGCCCTGGTTTCCACCCCCAGCACCATCAAAAACAAAAATACAGCCTGTGACACTAGGTTCTGTTGCCCTGCTCAAGGCTGACTCCGTCACGTATGGCCTGGAATGAACATCTGTTAGCTCTCTGCCTTTCACTTTGAGAAGGAATATAAGCTTGGACAGTGCTCCTCATCAGCTGGCAGAATCCAGTCAAGGAGTCCAAACCAGACAGAGCACTCCACACCTTTGCCCTCCAGAAACCTGTGCAACTGTCGCGTGTGGCTCACAGTCTGCGTGGCTTCTGATCAGATCAAAATGAAGAAAAAGAGTTTTCTCTTCCTGGATTGTTTCTGAGAAAAGGATGTGATGTGTAGTGCCAAAAAGACTTAAAAAAACAAATATAATATGTGTGTGTGAACATATGAGTAAGAAATAGTCCTTTTCAAACTGGAAGCATATGGTCCCTTTAGTCTAAACCCATCCTTAGGACAATGCTTTCCCAAGGCAGTGAACTGGAATTACAGTAATGGTTATCTTTGGTTGGCTGACCAGAGGAGATGGGAACTGTGAACGTACTCATTTAAAATTAAAAGGAAATAAAACCCTGAAATCCTTACTGAACTGCTGGTTCCAAAAGACTCCTTAAACTCAAAGCCAAGCTCCATTAAGTTTCGTATCTAGTTCCATTCCACCTTAGCCCTAAACCTGTGCTTTATTTATTAATTATTTATAGCAATATTTTTATAGTTGCTATTTTTATTTCTGTTTATTGTTTATTTATAACTTATTCACCATGTAATATTAACCAACCCATAACCCAGGCCCTGATGGGAAGGGAGAATCTTTTCTCATTTACTTTTATAAATATTTCAAAATAGTAGCCAAAATGGGTAATTTCTCAATTTCTATATGAGTCTTTCATGTGCTGAGTTATGAAGTACTCCAAATTCTTTGCAATGGGTCCCCATAAAGTGCTCTTATCCCTGCCCCCTATATCTCTGTATTAGAAGATGTCACACATGAAAGAGATACATCACTGCAGCTAAGACCAGACCTAAGGAAGGCAGAGTGCTCCGTGGCTCTTTGACCCACTGAGTCACAGGCCAAACACAGGAGAAGTTCAGGTCTGTATGTCTCAGAGTTGACTCTAAATTAGGTTTAGTGATCTATGCAATCCAAGTAAAATACTTCACGGTGCCATTGGAGAGATGGCAAATGCTTAAGGAAGCAAAGCTCAGAGAATGGCACATCACACTACGTAACTTCACAAAAAATACCTGTTTGGCAATACTAAAATGTGAAGCTCTTTAACATGAAGAGAGGACAGGTTGCTTATTTCAGTTCTACTGAGTAGGTCTGATAAATAACCAAGGACCTTACTGTTTGACTCGAGGAGGCTACACCTCACTTTGCAGCTGTTAGTTTTTGCTCAGGTGTTTGTTAGCCTTGATAGATAAATAAGGATGCTTCAAGATTACACTGTGTTTGGTCCCAGCACTCAGGAGCCAGAGGCAGGTAGACCACTGAGTTCAAGGCCAATCCAATTCTAGAACAAGCTGGACAGCCCAGGGATACACAGAGAAATCCTGGCTCAAGAAAAACAAAACAAACAAACAAAAAGATCCCATTGTCAGATAAGCCCTGCCCTTGTTCCTGGAGAGAGAAGGAGCTTTCCTTTGGGGGCAGGGTCTGGAGTTCTTTGGCAAGACTTCCATTGTGTTTCAGTTATGGACAGCCAATAATGATTTTCACAGTAGGTTTTGTGTGGCTCAGTGGTGCGCTGCTTAGCTAGCGTGTGTAAAGCTCAGGGTTCCATAGCTAGCACCCTAAAACTCTACCCGCCCTCGTCAATCCTCTACTTAACTACCTCCTTACCAAACCCTGGCCTTCTCTGACTTTTTCTTTAGGCCCACCGTCCTTCTTTTCAATACCTAGTTACACATCAGACTCGAACCCTTGTCCAACTGTTTACAACATAACTGACTTATTTTTTAAGATTTCTATTACTATCTCTTTCTCTCTTTCTCTCTCTCTCTCTCTCTCTCTCTCTCTCTCTCTCTCTCTCTCTGTGTGTGTGTGTGTGTGTGAGAGAGAGACAGAGACAGAGACAGAGAGACAGAGAGAATGCCACCTGTGTGTCGTGCCCACAGAGGTCAGATGAAGCTATCTAACGCCCCACAGCCGGGCTTACAGGTGGCATGCGGTGCTGGCAGCAGAGCCAGGTCCTCCGTAGCAGTCGCTATCCCATCTGTGAAGCCTATAACTGACTCACTGTGCAGCAACAACAATAAAGACGTTCATTCTATAGCCAATAATTACAGTTTCATTTTTCTAGAAGTAATTCCTTTGGTTGAAAACTATCTACCTGCAATTCAGCCAGGAGCTTAGCAAGGATGTGCTAATAACAACTTTGAATCTCTGGTTACCAGTCCTTAGCACAGGACCTGTACAGGTAGGCGCACAGTAAATATGTTTTGAGCACATAACACTTCTATTACCTGTGTTTCTAAATATTAATATTCCCTACCTGAAAAGTCTTCCCTCAGCTAATCAGGATCATTCCCAATTCAATTCTGTTAACATGGCCTTAGCGGTTTTGTGTGTGTGTGTGTGTGTGTGTGTGTATGTGTGAGCGTGTGTGTGTGTGAGTGTGTACGTGAGTGCATGAATGTGTGTATGTGAGTGTGTATGTGAGTGTGTATGTGAGTGTGTACATGTGTGAGTATGTGTGTCAGTGTGTACGTGAGTGTGTGAGTGTGTGAGTGTGTGTATGTGAGTGTGTGTATATATGAGTGTGTGTGTGAGTGTGTACGTGAGTGTGTATATGTGTGAGCATGTGTGTGAGTGTGTACGTGAGTGCGTGAGTGTGTGTGTGTGTGTGTGTGTGTGTGTGTGTGTGTGTGTGCGCGCGTGCAGCAAGGACGTCACCGATGAGAGTGGAAAGGAGAAAGGAGGCTGTCTGGGCTCACACCACGACCCATCTCAGCGTTCCTATGTACGGGGTAGTTTAAGCGTCTGGATGAAACTGTAAAGAAAAGGTTTCCCCTCCACGAATCCCTGAGGACAAACATTAATTAAAAAGGTCATTGCAAAAAAAAGCTTTCAGGAGATGACATTAAAATTAGCTTCAAGGAGCAGACATCTCCAACCATCTGTATAATCTACTCAATGCCACAATGTAAAAATGAATTTACAGAGAAACTGAGAATTGTGCTAAGGATAAGACAGTATATAAAATTATATGAAATGTATTTGCATTTATCGCTAGCTAGTCTCTTACTGTCACTGCTTCAGAACAGCGGTGCCTGAGAGTGAGCTGCTGCCTGTCCTTTATGCCATCTCTTCTCACAGGGTAGCCATATGTGGGGAGACAGGGGGTGTCGTCTCAATGGCATACCACTCAGTATATTTGGTCACAAATAAAATACTTCAGAAAGAAAACTATATTTTAAGTTTTTAATGCACGATATAAATATAAAAACTGGTTTATTATCTTCTGATGACAAACTCTAAGTTAGTCTCAAAATTACATATCAGGCTCATAGAGCACCCTATCTATTCAACTTTACAGTTCCAAACTGGAAAATGATGATGGAAAGTTGTCTAAAAGAAGAAAAATCTAGCCTGGGTTAGTTCCTAAGATATCCCCTTCCTTGCACCTTTGCCACCAGCTGTCCAGACTGTTAGAACGGAAGGTGGTGGAACAGAGACGGGACAGACATTATAGAGAGAAGGTAGATGTGGCCCCTGTGGCTCGGAGAAAGCAGGGAGCTTCCTATCGAGAGATAAAGAGGAAAGGAAACCAGGACAGGTGGCCCGAAGAACCAACAGAGGACACAGTCGTGAATAAGAGGCACAGGCATAGAAGAGCATGAAGTGGGGGAAAGGTCACGAGAAGAGGGAGACCAGCAGCAGCCTGCAGGAGGGACGAGAGGAAGGGAAACAGAGAGCAACTCCTCGCCAGCTCTGCCTTCTCCATCTTCGTCTCTCTCTCTCTTTCAGATGGCACACTGACAGAAGATTAATTCAAGTCAGCTGCTGAAAATAATTATTGCATTATGGGAGCAGTAATCATTATTTAGAACATGATTAAATATGTCTGCACCTATTGACTCTGCCTATGATTTATGTATTTGTTTAGTCAATAGTCTAATGTAAATGGTGTAATTAATTATAGATGGTGGTGTCAGGTCATTGCTGAAAACAATCTGAAGAGAACAAGGGCTCTGTTTTTTTCATGACAGATGCAGAGAAAGGGGGTGGGTTGAGTTGAGGGAATTCCAGGGGAACTTTTTCATGTGTGAATGGCGGCTGGGATCTCAATTTGCATGTTGTCTTTCTCTTGTTCAGCCTTCGTTTAGAAATTGAAATAACTTGTTAAGCAAAGGGGAAGGGAGCAAATGATTGCCAAGAGGACGCCTGGGACTTGGGCGGGTGAGTAGGTAAAGAGCCAGCTGCTCCCTAACACAGGGGAGCGTGGCACCATCATTTACCGCTTCATAAAATTAAATGTTTTCCAAATTAAATCAGCAGGCAGTGTGCAGGAGGCCCACTATCTCTAATAACAATTTTTCAATCAATATTAGGGGCCCTGCCAATATGGAACCAGAGCTGAGGACGTTATGCCCGGTTAGGGGGCACGCCAGGGGAGGCTGAAGGAGAGGAGATGGAAACAAGACTTGAGATCCAAAGCCTTCCATCAAACTAAAGGAGGTATTATATATATGAATACACACACACACACACACACACACACACACACACACACACATATATATATATATATATATATGCATGTATGCATGCAAGGGGGATTTGCTGCTGGTTGTGAGTCTATTCCCCATAGATTTTTCTCTTAACTGATAATTCGGTCAGTCACATTCCTCAGAGGGAGGTCATAGGTCACCCCAGCCCCTGTCAGACCTCAGAGAAACCATTTCCATTTTAATGCCACAGCTATAATCTATCAAAGATGTGATGTACAAGATACAATGAATTTAAGTGGTCTCCATATATCACGAGCTTTCATGCCTTCACCTGGGTAATAGTCTGAATTACTCTCCCTACCTCACAATCTGTCACCCCCAGTAAAATAACTGCCACGCTGGTGTTAATGGCAGATTTGTCCAAATTGGGGCCACAGTAGCCAAAGTCATTCTCCTTCATAAACTTTAGCATCCAGTGCTTAACCTGGAAAGGGCTCGTAGCTTAAAATTCTTCTGTAAATAATTCTGCAGAGAGGCCCGACTCATGTTTTTATTTATAAGAGCTAAAATAAATCTAGCTGGATGACACCGAGCCTGCCTTCTCCACTCTTCTGAATCTAGTCCTTTCTGTCTCTCAAACCCGTCTAATCCGGCCTGTCACCTTTCCTCCGAGAGGTGTCTAATAGACCCGGGTCTCTTCCTGAGACAGTAAACACCAGAGAGTTCAGAAGACTCAGCTTATAGTTGCTGACCTTCTCTGCGACTCAGTGATTAACCCTTTTTGCTTTTCCAGCAAGCTGTAAGAGTTCCCTACCACCAACACATCTGTCTTCCCGCAAACAATCCCCGGCTGACGCATTACAGGAACTTGTAGACATCCAGGACTCAAGTGCCCTCCTGCTCAAGGAAACTTAGAAGCCCCGATGCTTTCAACTCTTTCACCGCCCCTTTCAGTGAGCATTCTCTCCGTCAACCCCGCTATTATCTTCTCCAAAGCCTTCAGATCAAGAGGGGCAGGCTGTGTATGAACGTCTGAAGTCATAATATTATATTTAGCCTTAAAAAAAGATATCTACTCTAGTCCAGGCCTTTGTCATGCTACCAATGAATGAATGATCTATAGGAGAGTAATATTATATAATTAGCTAAGTATTAGTAGCTAAGACCCCTTGGGTCAGACCCAGAAAGGCTTGGAAAACACAGGAGTGACCATGAGTATTCAATGTTCAGAAATTTCTGTACAAATATCTAAGGATGGAGCATGTCTGTGTAAGAAACTTGAAGTACTTGGTCAACATGGACAGGAAATCCTGGCTGCAGACATCAGTCTAACATGATAAGGATATAGACTCTGAATGAAATCTCAAAATATAACAGAACTCTGCAAGGCAAGGGCCAGTTCATTTTGTTCCTTTCTCACCTAGTACCGGGGCCACACAGTGATGATCATTGATCAGCAATGTGAAGAATGTTAGTTTTGCAAATGGTCACTGCTTTTTAAATTTTTTTATTTTCTGAAATTAAAATATAGAATTCTTTTTAATTAAAATATTTAAAAATAGATCTATCATTTCCTCTTTCCGTTTTCTCCCTCCAACCCTTCTCATGGACACCCCACCTTGTTCTCTCTCAAATTCATGACATCTATTTCTTTCATTTTTGTTACATATGTTACTGAATATATAAATACAACCCGCTCAGTCTGTATAACGTGACTTGTATGTAATAACCAATTGGTGAGCTCTTGTCTGGAACGACTATTTCTCCTGCTCTCGGCATTCCTTACTGGCCTGTAGTTCTGTGTCTAGGGTTGAGGCCCCATGCACTTTCTGCCTTCACAGGTGTTAGTGTGTCTATCGACGTCATCCTTGTTCAGGTCATGTTTATGCAGCCATGTTAATGAGACTTCATGAGTATCGCATCCCTGGCCCTCTGGCTCTTGCACTCTTTCTTTCTAGTACTTCTGTGATGATCCCTGAGCCTTAGGTGCAGGAGTGTATTCTGACTGTATCACTTGGGACACTCTACGGTCTCAGGTTCTCTACCTTTCGATCAGTTACAAAGACTTGCTCCATTTAAAATCTTTGTGTGTCCTGTGTTCATCCATGAAAACTGGAACTACTACCTGATGACTGCATTTCCTGGCTGACTGTAATACAGATGGGTGAAGGGAGGTAGATAAGTTTCCCACGCCACTCGTTCTTCACTAGCTGTGGATTTCTAGAAATGGAAGCAAAGTTATCAAAAAGGTTGGTGGCTTGGTTAAAAGACAAAAAAAATTGTTTTTCCAAGTCAATATAGGATTGAATTTGTTGTAGAAAAGGTTCAGACAGAATATGTGTGGCAGTTCTTCCTCCAGCTTATGTCCAGCAACAACGAAAAGCCTGGGCCTTCCCATTCAGATAATGCTTCCATTAAGGTAAACAGAACATTATTAATGTTGAGGGTCTTTCCAGAAGGCTCTGCTTGCTTCCACTTTATCTGGGGGTCTTTGCAATGAATTGTAAACTCAGAAGATGTAAATGAGAAGTTGTTCCCCGTCAGTCAAAAACAATGAGCGCTCTTGCCTTCAGCTGGGGAGAAACTGTAGCAAAACGAAGCAAAGGAATCTTTTTGAACCAACAATGACATGTACTTGGTGGGGCCCTTCAGTGGTTTCATGTAGTGTGTGCTTTTAATCACGGGCACAGTGAGGAGATGGTCTCTGTTCAGGAGCAGACTTCAGAAGGCCAGTAAAAGTGGAACATGGCTCTGATACAGACAACCAAGGCTACCACCTTCTTCCATCTCTGCACATCTTTTGGCCTGAACAACTCTTTGGACTTGAGAAATACAAAGTTCACTGAACACGCAATGCTCCTGCCAACGAGATACTGGCACGGAGAATTTCCAGAAACTCTCCTTCCAAAAGCACAGCCTGGACTTGCACGGTGATGAACTCCATTGCTCTTAAATGGAACCGAACAGAGACAGCGAACTGTGTGGTCCAAGGTTTAGAAACTCATTACCTACTCCAGGAATAAAAAGCAATGAAAGTACTCATAGACAAAGTGCCTGTCCACCCCCACCTTCACCGCCACTTTGGAATCTGCTAATGTGTGTGTGTGTGTGTGTGTGTGTGTGTGTGTGTGTGTGTGTGTGTGTGTGTACTGACGATACACAGTTCCTAAAGGTGTTGTTTTTCCTGTGGGAAAACCCTTACCTTGTAAAACGGTGTGGAGCAGGGCTTGGCTGACCTGTGTGTGCACTCCTCGGTAATTTACAAAGCTCTTCTCAGCTGTGCAAAGAAAGACCAGCAAAACATTGTCCAAAGGGGTTTACCTGGAGCCTGAGCTTTGGATGAGCTCAGAATGCCTGCCCGAGGCAGTGTTTCTTAAGCTCAGTTTAAGAAATTAAAATGTCCAATTAATTTCAATTCTGTGACAATAATAATTCTTTTTTAGTATGAGCATGTTCAAAGATCACATGGGTATACTCAAAGGTTATTCATCAGAAATTCAAATTCACCTTTTGGGTTGATCTTTATGCATTTGAAACAGTCTCAATCTGCAGCTCTAGCCGACCTCAAATTGATAGCAATCCTCCTAGCTCAGCTTCCCACTTGCTGGGAAAACTTAACTGTTTTTGTTATTGTTGCTTATTTGTATAACTGTATGTCCTTGCTATTTTGTCCACTAAATCTGGCCGCCCAAGAACCAGCATGAGCAAAGGTATTTACATTACAACACAGACTCAGCCGGCCAAGGGAGCACGTGGGTTGATCACTCTATCAGGGGCATCAGGCAATTTTATTTTTTAAGTAAGCATTCTGGATTTTGCAGGGTAAACAGACTTTGAGAATCATGTCTGAAGTGATAGGATGGCCCTCGATGAGCTTTCATCTCTCAGAGCTGTGGATCGCTGTGAGTGTTGAAACGGTGTCAGGAATCGCAGCTTTTCTGTGGGAAGTCTGACATGTTTGCCCAGCCTCCTGAGATCCCAGAGACACAGTCCTTGATCACCCAGCAGGAATAAGGACAAGCCATATGAATTTCTGTCAAGGGATAAATGAGGCCTATTACCTCTTCCTCGTGATTTTCCTTTTCTCACATATGGAATAAACTGATTTCTGCTGCCGTCTTTCCTTTGCAAGTCGGTGTTATTTACAATAAATTGAATCGTTTCCATGCTTGACATATCATACTGATCTATGACTTTGCTTTCATTTTGTCCTGTTAACTAGAAACCCACTTCGTCATGAAATATGTCCCTCACACTTTCCTCCATAGTGAGTAAAAACATTGATAAAGCATCATAAATTGTAGGTCATTCCTCAAGCGCTTCCTGTGACGGCGAGGATGGGGAAGGGAAAGGAAGCACTGATCAATGGCTACTTGATCAAATTTATGCGGAACGTATGGACAGGGGAGCAACGGATGCTCCCGAGGCTGCGTTATAAGATACTCCACTCACAAGCTCACTTCATTCTTTAGTTCGCAATCACGGCGGTAATTCAGCCTTTCTCTGCCTGGCAAATCAGGCCCCTCCTGAACACTGTATTATTGAATGCAAACTTGCAAGAGTGATTTTATCTGTCGCATAGACAATTAAAATCAAAGCATTACGCCTAAACTAGCAAAGCGGTTATGAGGCACCTGTTATTCTGTGTAAATCATGAGTGCGTAGAGTTACTTAAAACCTTATTTTGAGACAGACGTGTCAAAGACAAAACCTTGATTCCAACACCACAGTATCACCGTAGAAGGAGAGATGCCAGTTTGCTGTGTGGCAACAAATATGCCGGATATTTGCCACATGCCTCTGGCAGAATGTCATAATGACATTGGAGAAACGCAAAACTGGATGATTTGGCTCAGAGCACACTGAAAGGGATGCAGGCAGTAAGAGGAAGAGACCGAAAGAAAGGAAAAGTGGGGTGCGAGAGAGAATAGCATCCTTCAAAACCTACTTGGTAGCTTGTTTTCCGGGTTTCTGTTCTCTAAATACCCTGTGTAGTAACAAATATTTGCGATCCCTGAATATTCCAAGGCACGAATACCTTTGTTTGTCATACAAAATAACAGCCCCTGCATCAGCTTCTCTTCACTGAAAGATCCCCCTTAGTAAAGTTGAAGTTGTCTTCATGAATCAGTTCAGCCATGAAAACAAGCACTGGCCATCATGCCCTAGAACACATGGCTCCACTTAGCATCATTCCATGCTGGGTTTGCGGGATGCAGGCCCCGAAGGCAAGACTCTAAACTAAAGCCTGCCGAGTCTTCTCCACCTCATCGTGAGGACAGCGAACCTGCCTCTCAGGTTTTGGTATGAGGAATGGCTAACAAAAGTGAGTTTCAGAGCCCTTTGAAAATACCAAGTGCTGGATGAATGTTAAGCAGTAACAGGGAGCTGGATGACTGTGGGGAGCCGCAGCCCAGCTTCCAGGTGCTCTTTCAAAGTGGACACCAAGCATTTCAGATTCACCCACCATTCACCCCCCTCTCCTTATGAGAAAATAAAACGGGCTGTCTGTGTTGCAAGGGAATGGGAGGACTTAATTTCAAAGGATCCAAGGTTGCATACTTTGGCCATTTAAAATGAGTTCTGTTATTTAGTTAACGAAGAAGATGTATATATAGGAATTCTGAAGAGACAAAAGCATCAGTTACACCCAAAACAAAATAGGTTCTTGTTGCTGCCCTTAGTTGCCTTCTGAGGTTGAAGTTAAACTCCTATTGTGAAGACACCACACGTTTAGGCTGCAGGAATTGGATGATTTGAGCTTGATTTTTTTTTATAATACAACCTTTTTTCATTTTATATGACTATCCCTGATTCCACTCCCTTCCTTCCTCCCACTTCCTCCATCTTCCCTCCCACCCCGCCTCCCCATCCACTTTTCAGAAAGGGTAAGGTTTCCCATGGGGAGTCAACAAAGTCTGATACTTTACATCAAGGCAAGACCAAGGCCCTCCCCCTATATCTAGGCTGAGCAAGGTATCCCTCCAAAAAGAATGTGCTCCTAGACACCCGTTCAAGCACTAGGGATACATCCTGGTCCCACTGCCAGTGGCCCCACAGACTGTCGAAGCCTCACAACTCTCCCACATTCAGTGGGCCTAATTTAGTCCTATGCAGGTTCCCCTGCTGTCAGTCCAGAGACAGTGAGCTCTCACTAGATCTAAGCTGGATTTAACATGCAATCCTCTTTCCTCTAGTCTAGCTTCCATGCTAAACTAAACACACTTCCAAAAAGCAATTAAACAGTTATATCCATCCAGCTACAACACCCATGAGCCACAGCAATAACCTGCATGACAAGCTATCCCTAAGGCTCGACAGTGGCATGCATATCTGGACAGTAACCAAGAGCTGTCTAATTGAACTGAAGGCCTACTCAGGTCACATCTGGTACTAGAAATCTAGCCAACTACCTGGGGCTAGTGAGGCCCTGGATCATAGAGGAGAACCTACCTGTGGCTAGTGAGGCCCTGGATCATAGAGGAGAACCTACCTGTGGCTAGTGAGGCCCTNGGCTAGTGAGGCCCTGGATCATAGAGGAGAACCTACCTGTGGCTAGTGAGGCCCTGGATCATAGAGGAGAACCTACCTGTGGCTAGTGAGGCCCTGGATCATAGAGGAGAACCCACCTGTGGCTAGTGAGGCCCTGGATCATAGAGGAGAACCTACCTGGGGCTAGTGAGGCCCTGGATCATAGAGGAGAACCTACCTGGGGCTATGAGGCCATGAATCATAGAGGAGAACCTACCTGGGGCTAATGAGGCCATGAATCATAGAGGAGAACCTACCTGGGGCTAGTGAGGCTATGAATCATAGAGGAGAACCTACCTGGGGCTAATGAGGCCCTGAATCATAGAGGAGAACCTACCTGGGACTAGTGAGGCCCTAGGTCATAGAGGAGAACCTACCTGGGACTAGTGAGGCCCTAGGTCATAGAGGATAACTTACCTGGGACTAGTGAGGCCCTAGGTCATAGAGGATAACCTACCTGTGGCTAGTGAGGCCATGGATGATAGAGAACCTACCTGTGGCTAGTGAGGCCATGGATGATAGACAACCTACTACAGCCACTACTACTCCAGTAGAAAAGCATAATTCCTAGCCTTATATCCTTACACCCACAGGTAAGTAGAGCTCTTACCCTCATCAAAGAAACCTCTCTTTACAGCCAACGGAGACCACAATAGAAAAAACACAACTGGACACATTGTCGAGATCAGCCAGTCATGGGGAGCCCAGCTTTGATGGATACATCTACAACACAACTCCTGTACATAACACTCAGGGAATATTGCCGAAGAGGGGCAGAAAGAATGTTAGGACCAAGAAGTCTGCTCTCAGACTGTCTTCTAGAAACAGCTGCCTAAACAAGACCTGAATGATGACTGTGTCAGTAGACGTGCTAGAGTAGAAGAGGGGAAATCTCAAGATTCCCACCCTCTGCAAAGAGCTACGAGGGCCTAACAACTGCTGAGACAGCAAGGATTAACCTCTCTTAGGGATGGGGCTCCTAACTGGTTCTCCAATATAAAGCGGTCAGCCCTGAAATCATACATACATGATCAACAAAAATGGACTCAGCGAGCTGGATTTGCATATTTGTGCCTCTCTTTTCTCTCTCTCAAACTCGTGTGTGTGTGTGTGTGTGTGTGTGTGTGTGTGTGTGTGTAATCAAAGGAAAAAAAGGCCATCAATTTGAGAGTGGGTTAGGAAAAATGAAAAGAGAAGGGAGAAGTAATGCAACTATATTTTAATTAAAAATGTATTATAAAAATATCTCTTGCTGATAAAGCTTTGCTTTCTCCCCAGAAAGCATATAATTCTGGCTACAGATAGGTTTTGAAGATGTCCTAAAGGCATATGGTACACAGCCAATATAGAATGGCACTGTGTGTGCCCCTAATTCTTCCAGGAAGTCATAGCTAGTCCCCAAGCATTGTCTGTGTGTAAGACAGAAGGTGAGAAACACCATGTTCATGAACAATGTGGCAACGGTGGCTGTCGTCCTGTGTAGCAAGAAGGGTAGAGGAAAGAGGAAAAGAAACAAACACTTCAAACCGTCTTCTCAGAGACGTGATCCACCAGCATTAGATTGGACAAGTTGTAGGCACCAACATTATTTTTTCTCCTTTGCTGTTTATATGGGGAGCAAAGATTTATTGCAACTCTTAAGAAGGACAGGGGATGCATTTGAAGTAAAAATTAATAGGTTTTTCCCATTGCCCATCTTTAGAAAAAGAAAAGGAGGAGGAAGCCGAGGAGGAGGAAGGCAGCAGCATGTGGGGCGGGCAGGGAGTCAGACACTGTCCCCATGTGAAGTCCCCTTTGGAGGCTGAGTCAACAGGCCCTGCTGCTACACTGCCTTCCAAACGACAGGATCTGCATAAATCTGCCACAATTTGAGGTGCATTGTATATGACTGTACTAAATGTACATGAAAAATTATGTAAAATTCCACTCATTAAGTGCAAGTCATTATTGCTTAATGTAACAAAGAAAAACAAGGGCAAGCCTCAGTCTACACAGATTCATGGGTGTCTTATAAGATTCTTGCCATGCAAACCATCCCCCTGGAACAGCGAAACAGTCAGAAGTTCATCAGGAATGGGACAGTGCTGAGTTTATTCCTGGGTGAAAGAACGATGTAGTATTTGCTCTTGTCTGAAGAGAAATCCAGAGAGAAAGGAAAGTTTGTGCAGACTCCGAGGCTAATTTTTATGAGTGCCATCACGTTTCTTTATGGTTAAGACAAGCACAGCTTCTAAATATATTTATACTATATGCACATGCATTCTTCCAAGCAGCCAGTCTCTGCCTCTTAGGATGGCAGAGAGGCCCTCAGCCTTTCCATTATAAAACCTGCTTCTCAGGGATTTATAACTAAACCGAAGATTTCCCGCAGAGGGAAGTGAGGATCACTGGGTCTCAGCTGAAAGCACAATTTGGCGCTGAGTTTTCTGGGAAGTTTGGTTTTGTCATTATCAAGTTATGGAAATGGAAAAATAAACAAGCCAAATCTTACAGGGCTCTGGCTTCTTTCCTTTTTTATTTTTATTTTAAACCTTCGTGAAGCTTTCAAACAGCATGGTTATCTGAAATGACATTTAGTCCAAAATATGGATTTCTTTCTTAAAACATCTGCAACTTTGACATTTAAAAATTGGTTATTACGCATGCATAGAAGCTGCTGCTCCAAAAGAAACTTGACTGCACTGTGCAGTACGGTGTGTACCACGCATACTTAATGTCCGCTTGCCAAATGACCCTTTCCTATTGCTGGGCTGAGGAAATAGCTTTTAACAGAAATGACAAATATATTACCAATTCAATTACTGTTTTATTATATCGCACTCATTAAAAATTTCTTGAAGAGTAGCATCGATTGTGCAAATTACTTAGTTTCATGCATCATTCAAAAAGTAATTATTTACTTCCAAATGAATATTGCCTGAAAGGCTCTAGGAACCTCTCCACCGAAGACCTTGGAGAACGACAATTATGATTTTTACTAAGGCCCAGAGACATAAAATAACATAATGGAAATCAGAATAACGTTTAAGAAACATCCACAGAAATTATCCCTGTAGTTTCTCCCAAGGCCACAAAAATATCCCACATGTTCCAAACACACTTCCGAATGCATGGATTTCTATCGTCTAAATGGGTTCATTGAAAAAGAAAAAAAGTCAAGAAGTGGTTGTTTTCCCTGTTAGCCTCAGCTGAGGTCAACAGCAAACAGGAATCTAGAGGGAGGCCTTGAACCTGACTGAGTTGGTGGCAGGTCCTGATGCGTGAGGGGAGTACTCAGTGCTCACTGCTACAAGCCAGACGCCCACACCAGGTGTGACCATGCTGACACAGCCGTGGCATCAAAGAGCTAAAGGTCTAAAACGGGCAAATTTTATTTTCTAAGTTGGCATTCAGGCTTCACCGGGTATCTCTCTCACTAACAATACACACTTATGAATCTGATGTTAAAGGTCCAAACAAAAGACTTGCCCGTTATTGTCACAGACAACTGGATGAGAGGTTCAGCCTGTGGATGGGAGGGACAAAGGGTGCTTGACACATCCATTTATGAGCAACCAAGAGAGGCCTGGGGCCTCTGGACTTCAGAAGATGCCCCTTAAAAGAGCGCATTGACTTGACCACACCGCAGCTGATTAAAATCGTGTGTAATTCTGAAGAATCTGTTTCTTTTCACACGTGATTTGCCTAGAAAGTCTCAATTAGGAATGGAATGAGTTTTGGCCATATTTCCTCATCAGCTGAAATGTGCAGATGACGGCACAGTTCCGGGGCTAGACCGGGACACCAGAACAGTAAGAAATGGCATCGGTGATGCCTTAGCAACATTTCCTGAAGTTGTGGCTGTCAATAAATCTTTTTGAAAACGTTGTGACAAGTCCTTGTTTTGTTCTTTCCATTCAGTAGCTGGGGCTGTTGCTATATGCTACCATCTGCACTGCTGATGCTATGGGTACAGACAGAGCAGCAACGCTCATAGCTTCGCAGTTAAGACTGTGTCGGCATTTCTGCCACAACCAACGACAAGTCAACTGCACTGTCAGCTGACTTTTTCTGCCATCAAGACTAAGACGTTTACTGTCGGGTTAAAGGGTGCATAGGTGCTTACATCACATAGCAAGACTGGCCACATAGGAATGAGAAGATGCTAGACCGGCCACATAGGCATGAGAAGATGCTAGACCAGCCACATGGGAATGAGAAGATGCTTCCGCTGTACAGCATCTCAGTTTATTTCCTCTGTGTGCAATGCTGCTAAACCACACAGCACAACACAATGCGTGCAATGAGTAGGCACCATAAATTGGAATAATGAAAATGATGGTTCGCCTCTGACTTTTCTCAGGTTTGCTCTCTACCTTGTTAGAAAAAAGTCGTTTCAGCTTACCCATCTATGAAGGGATACCTGGCTGCAATAAGTGTGCCCTGAGCACACAGGAAGGCGAGGCACACAGACCCTGGGAGTGTCCGGTTTGCGAGCATGAGATGCGCAGCCAAATCCTGCACTCTGCCCGCCTTTACCACTTGCGTGACCTCCATCAGTTTCCTTCCTCGGCCTTAGTTTCCCTGTGGGGGAAAACAAAGTGTGAGAAACACCCCGACGTCTCAGGGGCAGGTACGAACCTGAAGGCACTCACTCTGTAAACTATGCAAAGGAGCGTACTCACATGAGGTATCATTTTTAAGGGATTATTATTATTTTCATGACCACAGGGGATTTTTTTTTATTTTAAATGTAGGTTTTTAAATGCCTGAGAAAATGGGGCGGTCACAGAACCATGACTTTAAACAAACTTTATTTGGGCGCATGACTGACTGGCAATTGTGTGCAATCATTTTAGCTGTCACAGGCCCAGAGAAATGTGGGAGAGCTCTTCCATGAAATGTTTATATTTCATAAACAAAATGATGTGCTTAGCAGTCAGAGCGATGGGAGGGTTCCGGCTAATGCATTTTCCAATGTGTGAGGCAGATTATTAATGCGCTCCAGTAGCTGTTAATTTTAGTTTGCCGGAATGATTTATGGGGAGGTAAAGGAGAGAGACATAATCTAATTGAGATCAGAATCGCTGTTCTAGCAGCAAAGCACCAGCATGGGCCCTGGGCACGGCAGAATGATTAATATCTAATAAGCAAATAATCCGTTAAATTATTATAAACATTACTTTTGACAACTCTTTTGTTGGCAAATGAAAGAGGGGGGAAAGAAACAAAGAAACAAAAGGTATTTTAAAAAAAACCCTCCATTTTCTCTAATGATGAGGGAAGAGATTTTGTCAGAGCAAAGGTGATGGCATCGTCGTGGGCTTGGATGCTGGGATCAGTTTTTAAGTACATAAGGGAGGGGGTTTGCCGTAATACATGTGACACTTATGTGTCTAGAGTAAGGTCACTTCGTAGACACAAAGCTGGATCACACCCGTTCTCAGAGCACAGCACTTCCTACACCTTACCAAGACCCCTCGAGAAGGCAAACGGTGCCTTGCCACTCTGAGACCACAGCGTGTAGAGCCACAAGGACATGCAAACACTCCTTTTTACAGCCTTCACTTTCATTCTCCTCATTTTTGTATTTTAATAATCTATAAATATTGTAAAAATACTAAATTATCATTTTATCTATTTTCTAAGATGTTAGCTATAGCCACACTGTCGTGCAAATTGTCTTTGGCATCTCCAGGAGACCTTACCTTCTGAGACTGATACCATTGAAAGATCCCTATTCTTGGGGTCCAACCCCTGGCAGTCATTGCTGTCTTTTTTGTCCCTGGGCTTTGACCTCTGTAGGGAACTCATACAAATGAAATCGGAACACTCATCATTTTGTACCTGGCTTATTTTACTTAATAGGACATTGTAGCGTGGTTCATTCATGTCACAGCAGGGGTCAGAACATTGTTTTGAAGGCCAAATAATATTTCGTTATACAGTCTATTTTATTTACCTGCAGACAGCTGAGCTGGTTCCATTTTTGGCCACTGTGACTAATGTTGCTATGAGGAGAGATGTATTCCTAGACCTATTTAAAACCCTTTCTCGGTTCTTTTAGATGGTACCAGAAGGAAAGCCAAGGGGTAAGGTGGAAATCCCTTTTTTATTTCTTAAAGAATTGCTGTACTTTTTCCATAGTTCCTGCACCACTTTCTCACCAGCAGCACACTGGAGACCCATCCGATTTCTCCACCTCCTCATTGATCGTTAGTATTCTCCTGAGTGCACCTGTATGCAGCTAGACACAATACATATATAAAATCACACGTGCTTAATGATCAGCCCAGTGGATGAGAAGTAGCTTTTTCTTAAGTAGATTGAGTTTTTCTAATCTTATTGTATCATATCCAAAGGACCCAGTAAGAGTTTTTCTATCCTTGGACCTGCTTGGGGACTCTTCTTTTGCCTGTAAATTCAGCAAGTACTTGGCTTCTCTTTTATGTTGATTGAACACACCTTGCTCACTAAGGAGGCAACCCTGCTGGAATGAGTAAAAAACCGGTAGAGGCCCCCAGCTGTCTAAGGGGTGTCTAGCATTGGAACGATGCAATGGAGTGGGGTCTCTTTCACTACAATCCAGGAATCCCAACCCTCAAGCCTGACTTCATCTTCCTCTGCTTCCTATTTAATAATTCTCTATGGACCTCCTGTCTCTAAGATTAATCACAGCCATGTAAAGCAGGACACCATCGTTTCTTTATCCCCCTCCCCGCTGCTCTTCCACTGCTGTCTGTCCTTCCAACAACACTGCATTATTCTTGGAAATTTTAAACCCTCTATTTTCCAATACTTAAACTAAAATTAAGGGTTTTTTTGTACTGCTGTATTTTAAATAATGTGGAGCCATTTTATTTATAAGGGATTTATTTCTTTATTATTTATTTATGTTTGGAGACAGGGCTCTGTAGGACACATAGGCCTTAAACCCTGTGTGCTCAAGGTAGCCTCAAATTTGAGATCCTTCTGTCTTAGCCTTCCCTGCCCCAAGTATTAGGGTTTTAAGTATGCACCACCACCCCCAGAGGTTGAATCATTTCAAACTGTTCAAGGTTTTTGTAGTTCAAGAAGGTTCCTGATCATGTTGGGTAGCTTGGTCTCTTTGTAAGACTCCTAGCACTGAGGTCAGGGCCTGTCCCTGGCACTTAACTGGCTTTTGGGAACCTGTTCCTTATGCTGGATTACCCAGTCTTGACTACAGGGAAGGACCTCAGTCCTGCAACTTGGTGTGCCACGCTTTGTTAAAGTCCCTGGGAGGCCTGCCACTTTCTGAATGGAGATGGAGGGGGAGTGGGTGGGGAGGGGGGTAAATGGGAAGCAGAGGAGTGGGGGTGGGGGGAACCCGGAAGAGAGGAAGGAGGGAAAACTGCGGTAGGTATGTAAAATACATTTTAAAATGCTATTTAATATAAAATATAAAAAAGATCCCTGACCATGTCCTTTGCCCATTTCCCCTTTTTGCTTTACTGTGTTGCACTGGTTCTTTTTTAAAAGAGTTTATGTATGTCTCTGTGTACATGTGCATGTGTGTGTGCAGATGCCTGCAGAAACCAGAAGATGGCATCAGATCCCCCAGAGCTGGAGTTTCAGGCCCTTGGGAGCCACCTGATGCGGGTGCCGTTGCTCCAGCCACCTGTTCTCATGCCTTCATATTAGGCAGTGAGCTCATTGTCCAACATATGAATTTAAAATACAGCCTTTTCTGTTTGTCACCGGTGTTTCACCTCGTCCATTCTGTTCTTGTCATGGCCATCACTACTTTGTGATCCGTTTCTAGAATTTCCTTCTTTCTCAGAGCTATCAGTGCTCTGACATTTTTATGATTCTGACGCCAGTCTTTTCTTTCTGGCTGTCATCAGTTATATAACGAAAGCTTTGCTCATCCTGATGCCATCAGAAGAGTTTGATCACATTGTCTTCTAGTGACGTTTATGACTTGGTGTTCGCATTTCTGTTGTTGGCTGTTTCTTTTATTTCCCTCTGTATCTCAGCTCCTAACTATTAAGCAATGCACAAATGAGTTTGTTAGAAAACCTGTAAGCTTCCTTTTGGAAAATGGACTGTGGAAATGTGGAAGGGTTAAGAAAATTACACCTTCATATTTCTTTTAAAAAAAATTATATAACAAAACAACTGGATTTTGAAGTTCAGAAGCTGGGTATACTGTGGGAAGTTTAGGGAGGGCTAACTTCAGTACTACCTTGGCTTTGCTTGTTGGGGATTGTGAACAGCTTCTGATGTCTTACAGTGATTTTTCTGATCCCAGAGCGTACCCTTCCTTGTGGAAGGTTTCCAGGAACCATGCCAGTTCTGAGGACACAGCCCCAGGCTGAGACCAAGGTTGCCATCCCTGTTTCCAAAGCATATCGCTCTTCTTTGACTATCATTGATGTAACCAAAAACCAAAGTCAACAGCTACAATTCTGGTCCTTTATCTGGGCAAGTACGTCACTTCGAAGGGGGAAATTGAATGCTGTCTTTCTTTGGAAGTTTCTTTCAGCCATCTAGGCATATTTGTGTGTCAAAGAGAACAAGGCAGGGCGTCAGGTTCTAGAGAAAGAGTGGGAGACAGGCATTGTTCTACCCAACCCAATTTTAGGACCGAGGAAATGACCCAGGTGTAGCAGTTAAAGCATAGCTAATTCTGTCTCCTGGCCCATCTATCCTGAAAGTACAGAGGGATGTGGCAGCCCACTGATGACTCCAAAGCTGTCCATAAAACAAAACAAAACCCCCATTGCTAATGGATGAATAAAACATGATATATATGCACAATGGATTTTTTATCCAAAAGAACAAAATTATGTCATTTTCCAAAAGATAAAAAATGGTTTCTTTCTCTTTTGTGATCCTTAGATTTTTATATAGATACATAAAATCATTTATGTGTATATGGTATGATATACACATAAATACACACAAAATTGTCAAGGGAAACAAAGGGGGCTGGTAGGAAAGGAGGGAGACAACAGAAAAGAGACATAGGTGAGAATGTATTCAGCATGCAACATACGACTGTCCAAAAACCTTTTTAAAAATCTTTTTGTGATTTAATGAGTGCTTTTATTTTGTTGACACACACTTGTTCTTCTTTTGCAATAAATTCTATAATTTTTATTTTTCCCAATTTTCCCCCAAAGTAGCTCTGGAATGCTTCTTGTGCTCAAGTCTGTGTGGCTCTTGAGAGCTCGGGATACTGAGAGGAGACTCGGCACACTTGGATCACATGGAGGAGAAAACAAGGAGTACTTAGGTGTGCACGTGAAGGCTGGGATACATGAATGTTCCGTTCAGTGCTCAAACTGATGAGGAATTCGGGGAGGCTGCTCAGAGGCAAGCACTCATCAGAAGTCTTTCTCCCATTCACTGTCTGGTGTTTCCACCCAAGACTGTCAGCTCCCAGAGGTCTTAGCAAGGGAATTACTAGCTATTTAGTGGATACGTGGAGAGCTCGGGAGGGACGGAGTGTGGATTCACCAAAGGAAGCTGATGGTGATCAATACTTTGTCATTAATGCAGGGTCATGTTCCTCCATCTTTCTGTATTGATGCGGGATCATGCTTAGGACATGGAGAGATGGATGAACCTCTTATTTGGTTCTCTCGGAGATGTCATAGACATTTCTGGTACAAAGCAATATGTGCCTGTGGGGTTTTCCGTGAGGTGACAGAGTGAGGTGACAGTATCCACGCTGTAACTACCAGCCACCACCCCACTTCTCCATTTCCCCCACACTTACCTGATGCCTCACTGACTCCTTAAAAGAAGATTCATTTATATTTATTTTATTTTATGTGCATTGTATGTATATGTGTGAGAGGTGCCAGCTCTCTGGGAACTCCATATAGGTGCTGGGAATTAAAGCCGGACTCTCTGAAAGAGTAGTCAGTTCTCTTAACTCCTGAGCCACCTCTACAGCCTTCGTGACTGATTTTAATCAGTCCAACTTCTAAAACATTCTGGCAGCCATCTATATTTTTCTTTGTTACTTTAAAAACTTTTTTGAGGTAGCTTCTTTCCATGCAGTTCATCAGGACATTTAGTCTCCCTGCCTTTCCCTCTAGAGGGCTGGAGGGGCTTACAGACCTATGCCAATGTAAACACGCACTATCTACCTTGTTCTATACACTACAATAATTCAAGTACAAACCCCCCTCATGTCTTACCCAGACATCTCACAACCTTCTGTTATCTTCCATCCCATCACAATCTCTTTGGAACCTCGCTGTTGTTGCCAGTCATCTGCCCTCTCCCCAGCCCTTAAAACCGATAAGGATTTCTTGCTGTTTTCAAGATAAAACTAAGCCTTGGGGGCCCTGGGAGCTCTGACTCTCATCTGCCTCCATAGTTGCCTTGTTTCGCATTTCCTCCTGAGTCTATCAATGCACTGGCCTTTCCAGCTGGCTCTCTGTCCTCTGCCCCATGAACCATGAGGGTTCAGAGGTGTCCTGGATCAACAGGGACATTTGATGGATGGTGGGCAAGAGTAATGACAAGAGATGTTTGACTAGAGTTGGGAAGGAACAGAGTAGAAGGAGAAAGTGTGAGAAAGGCTGAGATCTGGTCTTGTCACTGGAAAGCAGGCAGCTCCATGCACACATGTGCTTTTCTGGGCTACTCAGAAATCATGAGAAAGTATTACACATTCTAATGGGAGTGGAGGGGGTTGATTACAAGTTTGGCATCTTCTTGCCTGTCTCCATAAGGGCCCATCTGGTAGATTTGGAATTCATTATATTTAGAACAATTATGTTTACCCAATGTGGATTTTGAATGCAAAGAAGACACACCTTTTCCAGCATTCCTGGAGGAGGTACAATTTAGAGTCACTCTTGCTGGACATTGGCTATTTGACATGACAACTCCAAGAATGCAGTTGAGGCGTATCTGTAATGGCTATACAGAGTGATGTCTCAGGAATGCTATCTAGGCTTCTGCATCACAAATTCCAAAGGTAATAAATGCTCAGAAAACAAATCAAGTAATTTCACATAGTCTTGTGGTAATATTACCTAATGACATTTTATCATAATTTTAGATTGATTGGCACGGGACTAGAATAGTAGATAACATATAAAATCAGGTCCAAATATTTTGTTACTCATCACTTGCTGATCTATTATCCTACAGGTCTTACTTCTTCCCCTGAGCAATAATTCTTAGATTGCTCACATGCACTTTCATATTAATTATAATGAATCAGAAATATCTTAAAGTCTCACAGCAAGTTACAGTCTCCAGATTAGATCATAACTTAATTGATGAGTTCATTCTTTTGATCCTACCTTAATAGGAGAAATTGAGGTTGAGAAAAGAGATATGACTTTGTCTAAACCCCAGAGACTGTCAGTAACAGAGTTTGATAAAAAGAAGTTAGAGCCACCAGAGCATTGGATGAATGGCTCACTCTTGCTATGCACTGGCTATAAGACTTGGATGGTTGGCTCATTCTTGCTAGACATTGGCTATAAGCATTGGATGGTTGGCTTACTTTTGCTAGACATTGGCTATCTGACACATAAGAAAGAGTCAGCAGACCCATTTGGTACATTATTGATTTGATAATCAAAATTATTGGTCTTTTAAAATCAGAAATAGAGAAAAAGAAAAAAACATGGAAACAAATTGTTTAAAGAACTCACTAGAATAAAGGAAGTGACCACGTAGGTGTGGTGTTGGCACACATCTTTAATCCCACACTTGGGAGGCAGGGGCAGGTGGATCTATAGAGTGAGTTCCAGGGTAGCCAAGGCTATACTGTTGTTCTTTTTAATTAATTGGGGTCCCCGAGGGTGGCACAAGACCATGCGGACAGTCCCCAGTGGTGGGTCCCCGGCAGCTTGCTCAGGAGACCGTGTGGCAAATATTGACGACGCGGGTGCATGAGACCAGACGGGTATTAAAGTTAAACATTTATTAGGTGGATTATGGAGGGGAAAGGGAGGAAGGAGAGGAGAGAGAGAGAAAAAGAGTGGAAAGAAGAAGTGGGGAGGAAGAGGAGCAGAAGAAGCCAACCTGTTTCTTCTGAGGGAGAGGGGACAGAGAGAATGAATCTGCAACTGTAGGCAGGTTTGCAGGCAGACGAGGAGTGGGCGTGGCTTTCTCTTAAAGGGACAGAATCCATTACATATACAAAGAAATCCTGTTTTGAAAAACAAAGCAACAACAAAGAATTTTTAAGAAACAAAAAAAGTGTATGTTTTATGTAATGTTTTTAAAGACTTATTTCTATTTTTATTTGTGCATGTGTGTGTATGTGTATGTGTGAATCTTTGTGACTGTATCACAGAGTATGTCCAAGTGCCCACAGAGGCCAGAAGAAGGTGTGTGAGCCCCTAGATCTGGAGTTACAGGAGGTTGTAAACCCCCTTATGTGAGTGTTGGAAACCAA
Organism: Dicrostonyx torquatus; assembly: GCA_028555095.1. Lineage (NCBI taxonomy): Eukaryota > Metazoa > Chordata > Mammalia > Rodentia > Cricetidae > Dicrostonyx > Dicrostonyx torquatus. The sequence goes on along the minus strand of JAQHUG010000138.1, from coordinate 3,146,767 downwards.
ACTCCAGTCCTCTGGAATAGCAACGCATGCTGTTGGCCACTGAACAACCTCTCTAATTCATAAGGCTTTCCTTTTCTACAAAAAATTAATAAAATTGTTTACATTTTAAATATGTGGCTTTTTCTGAACAGAAAATTGAGTGGTAGAGGAGGGAATGAGAAGAGGAGAAGAAAGGGAAAATGTGGTTGAGATGTAAAATAAATTCATTAATTAAAAATAATAAACAAAAAAGTGGGGTTTGGGTATAGTTTAGTGGTAAGCCACTTGCCCACCATGCTCAAAATTCAATCCCAGAATTGCAAAAACAAAGATAAATAAAATAAACTTGAAATATGTCTCTAACCCTTTGACCAGCTGACTCTAATTGACTTGTCCCACTTCCAGAGAGTTGTTCACAAGGCTACAAAATGCACAAACTCAGTGCAGCCAGAGAACCAATGACCAGTGGAGAAGACCTGAAGACCAACTTGCGTGTCTCCCAGGGTCCAGACTATCAGGTCAGACATCAGCACGTGCCTCTTTCTCAGTGACTTTAGATTGTGGACACCCTCCACAGTTGCCAACTACACCAAAGAATGACCACAAGAAGGCAACCAATGGACAGGCCACCCTCTTAGGATGTTACACGGTCGGATGGTAAGTTGCCCATGAGCCAAGTAGAGTCTTTGAATGGTGGTTAAGTTCAAGCAAGACTCCTTGGGGTAAGCAGATCCCAGAAGTCAAAGGCTTCAGTGGGTCCTGGGAGCCAGAGTCAAAGAAAGGTCACCAGAAATGTGGGGGGCTCTCATCTGAGAAATGGGCAGGCCCCCACAGAGAGGTTCTTCATATCCCATAGAACACCCTCGGGAGATCGAGGATGTGGGTTATGGAAACAGGAAGCACTAAGCCTGACTGCCATAGCAGCAGTGATCCAACATGGGGGAGGGGGAAGGGCCCTGCGCAAGCTCCCTGAGCATTCAGCCTCAGGCACCCTCATTTATGGCTGAGCCAGACTCAGTGGACAGTACTTAGATTAAAACTGGGTGTGCTGCCCTTAAGCAAGTGGAAGTAAAAAAAAAAAAAAAAAACCAAGAGGGGCAATAAGAAATGACAGTAGAGGCTGGGTGTGGTCTCGGTACATTGTTTGCACTCATGGGATTGTCATAATGAAATTCTTGGTACAATTAAAATGCACTAATAAGAGAAGTGGCTGTCCTGGAAACGTCAACATTTTTTAATGTCCCAAAAGTATCCTGACCACAAAAATAGTATCATTCTTAACACAGAAAGCTATTTAAGGTGTGGGGGGGGGGATGGCATGGGATATACCCAAGACATGAAGGGGCAGAGGAGAAGCAGGGTAAAGAGCGCTGGCTGAAGAAAACACAGCATCCTAAGCACAGCAGCTCACTAGACAAAGCAGGACATACAACGTGAGCATGAAATACGGAGTAGCTTTTGTGGAGGGAAGGCTAGACCTTCTTGAAGAACCCAAACACAATGAAGAAAATGTGTGCTGCAAGACAGTGATGGGAAACTGCCAGCACTCTGCTGGCCCTGCTCCTTTCCAGGGAGCTGGCTTCATCTCCCCTCCCTTCTGTCCAGACTCAGTTCCAACTTGATCAGAAAAAAAAGGGCTGAGCTCAAGCACAAATAAATAACTTTATGTTACAGAGATGCTGACAGATGAATTGAAGATAGGCTAAAGTGAGTTTACCGTCTTAACTGGCTGCTTTATTTAGCCATATACATTCTATCCCTGTTGCCACAAATAATTGAGTAGTTTGTAAACTAGAAATAAGTGGTGCAACCATTTGAAAGTGGAAAGAAGGGAAACAAAGCAATTTTACCATTTATAAATAACAATGGAAACACAAAACCTAATAAAATTGTTTGGAGAGGAGATACATTTGGGGCCAGTGAGAGAACTGTATGTTCAGATGCTTCTCAACAAGTCTGAGGACCTCACTGTGGTGTGCCTGGACACACACACGCAACACACAGACACACTAAAGGTTAAAAAGATACATCTGTGTGATATTCAGTCAACTAGCTAGATATAAACACAGACACACAAGTTAGTATTGCCCAAATACTAACAATATAGTTGCAAAACATAATGAGAAAAATGGTATATAAGAGCTAAAATATAAAAACTGTAAGATTAACACTACCTAATAATACCAAATATAATTTTTAAATAAAAAGCACATATTTTATTGAGAGTGTGTATAGAAAATATTCATCTGTTTGCTGACAGTTGCCTCTGTGCCATTTATTTAACCTGAAACCAACAGACCGGCAGGCAAGATGTGTGACATATGCTAAGTCATGATCCAATCAATGGGGCTGCATAAGCGCAGGGCTGGCTTCAGTCACAGGGGTGCCTGCAGGTTGTAGCTCTGCCTGGTGTGTGTCTGGTAAAGCAGGAGTCCTGAGCAATACCGTTCTTCCCTGTTCCCATCAAAAGGGAAAGAAGTCGATGCGGTGAGTTTCTGATCTGAAGCACTGTGGTGTTGAGTTTATTTCTGAGGGGAGGAAGCTGTTCCTTCCATAAGGCATGACTGAGAATGCCCCACTTAGAATTTGTGTCTATCTGACGACTAGAAGAGGTCTCCGCAGACTGGCTATAGCTCCGGGTATTTCAACCTCTTTCTGGCCTGGCACCTTCCTAATATAAAAAGTGACAAATGATGCAAACTGGGACTTTCTGTTCTTCCTGAAGGGCCACTTAATAAACATTTATTTACCAGAACCCCGCTGCCAGATTGGATTCTTCAGAATCCAAACCAAGCCACTCGAAACGACTTTTAGGTCACACCAGTTACCTTTCATCTCTATCACCACTGCCCAAATTCAAGTCACCATTATCACCCTCTGGGTTGCCAGTCTCTTTCTACCCAGTTCTTCCTACCACCCAGCCAGCTTTCCAGCCGACAGCCCGAGTGGGTTTCTTCTAGGGCCTCCTGGACCTATTTAAAGTTTTCAAAAAGGTTGTTTATGCCCCCGGGGTAGTCCGAATTCCTCACCACAGCTGACATGTGTTTTCTGTTTGTTCTTGCTGGGTACTCTTCTAGATGGAGGGATACCGGGGCTGATGGTAGAGCTAACCCTGTCCTCTGAACGCTTTCATGCTCGGATGGTAATAAAAATAGGACTAGCAGTGTGGCCAGGTGTTAGAGTGCACGCGTATTATGTACGGGGCCTTGGTTCAAAGTCCAGCATGCAGAAGAAACAAGAAGATGGAGGAAGGGGAAAGAACGGAGGCGGTGCTGAATAGACATGCCCGCACATTTCAGATAAAAAAAAATCAATGAAATACAACAGTAAATGAGGTGTTCTCTGGAAAGGCACTCTTTGGTCAGGGGCCATAGCCAATCAACAGGACTGGGGGAGGAGCTCTTCAGGCAGGCAGGCAGCAATGACAGTGTAACAGAGGTCATGAGGATGGCACCTCCAGCTTTATTCAAGCCTGGTCACCCCCTCCCAGTACCCTTCTCTAGGAGAAGATGGGACATCTTTCATGCTGTCTGCTCTGTGCCTGGAGTCCTGTAGAAGTGCTGACTGGCCCCTCACTGGCTCCCTAGTGTGGTCACAGTCACATCCGGGCACAGACAGTGGGAAGGGGTGAGTGAGCCGGTTGCTCTTCAGGAGGGAAGTGCGGCTTCAAAGCTTGAAAGCTGATACTGTTCATTTTGCAGATTGACTTTTGGGTCTTAGGAACTTCGTGCCTCTTCCTTAAAACTTCTTGAGAAGATTCTAGAAGAGAAACTCGAGAAGTTTTATTTCAAAATCTAAGGCCTCTCTAAAGAAAAAGCATCTTTATAGGGACGAGCATGCACCTCTGCAGCTAGGCAAATGCTCAGGAAATAGTACTTTTCTTTCTTTCTTTCTTTCTTTCTTTCTTTCTTTCTTCCTTCCTTCCTTCCCTCCTTCCTTCTTCTTTTTTTCTCTGTATAACAGTCTTGGCTGAACCCACTCTGTAGACCAGGCTGGCCTCAAACTCACAGAGATCCGCCTGCGTCTACCTTCTGACTGCTGGGATTAAAGGCGTGTGCCACCACCACCCGGCTGTGGAAATATTCTCAACCTCTGGATACTAATCTGTAAGTGAGGGAGCTCTGGAGCCCTGAGAAATGGGTTTGCTCGTGCTGCCCAGCGCACTCTCAGTTTCTGTGATCCCTAACAATGCTGAAACCACCTCGGACTTTCATAGACAAAGTGGATTTGCCTGGATAAAAAATACTATAGCTTCTTTCATAAAAACATGTTTAGGAAAAACGTATTACAGTGGAAGACACTGAATTTGTAAGTAGTTGTGAATGCTTAGCTTGTAAATGAAGAAAATTTAGATAAAAATGTACCAAGCATACAGACAAATACACGCCAGGGAAGCTATTCCCTCTGCAAACTTAGAGCTATCTGTGAATGGCTTTAACTTCTTATTTTGAAATAGCATCAAGCTTACGGAAGATGCTTAGAAATAACAACACAAATAACTTCTATAAACAGGTCACTCAGATGCTTCAATTATGACGTGTTCTCATACTTAATTTACTTTTCCCTTGCCTTTGGGCACATCCGTACATGAACGTGTGTGTGTGTGTGTGTGTGTGTGTGTGTGTGTGTGTGTGTGCGCGCGCGCGCGTGTGTTAGAGATTTTCCTGAGCCCTTCAAGAGCAACTTGCAGACCTGAAGCCTTGCTACTTCTAAATACCTAGGTGTGTGTTTTCCGAATGAAAGGCATTCTCGACTATAATCTATAATCAATGACCGAAATCCAGGAAGTAACACAGATACACTGGGAACTTGGTCTATAGAACCCATTCATATTTTACCAATTATCTCAAAAACAGCCCTTCCAGGAAATAAATCGTTATCTATCATGCATTGCAGTTAGTTGTAATGGCTTTTTAATCTCGATTGATCAAAATAGTTCATCTGTCTATATTCTTTTCATCACTCTGGCCATACTTACGAGAACTGACTAATTACCTTGAAGCCACCTCATCTTGTCTTCGCTGGGGCTCTCTCACAGAATAAGGTTGTACAATTTGACCATATTGACATAAAGGAAGGTTGTGTCTGCTCAAGTACAAAGTATTAAAAAGCCTACAGTTTCCACCTATCAGTACGATACTAACTTTAAACCTTTCAGTTCTCCACTGTAAAGTTCATCTCGGGCGGAGGTAAGCAGAGATGGCTGAGAGGGTAAAGGGGGTTTACCTCCAAGCACAATGACCTGAGGTCAATCCCCTGGACCCTCAGAGCAGAAGAAAAGAATAGATTCCCCAAACTTGTCCTCTGAGCCCTGCTTGACTTTTATGTGAGTGCAAGGATTCAAACTCAGGCCAGCAAAGCAGAGGCTCTTGTCCACTAAGCTACCTCTCCAGTCCTATTTTCTTGTTGATGCCAGTACATCCCGGGAAAACCCTGCTTATCCTATGTTTATGGCGGGGGGGGGGAGTGGAGGGAAGTCCACTTGTTTATTTTGGGCTTTTTGTTAGTGTTAGTGTTTAATTTTGTTTTCATTATTTTTGCCTTTTTTTAAGCAATTTTTCAAAATTATAATTTCGTCATTTCCCCTTCTCTTCCCTTCTCCTTCCTGCTTTCTTATTTTGAGATAAGGTCTCTCTATGTAATTCAGGCTGGCCTTGGACTTCCAATCCTCCTGCCCCAGACTTCTGAGTGCTGGTGTGGCAAGCAGAAAACCTTACAATGTTTAACTCATCTACATCTATGCTGCAGTTGTGTGATCATCTCTTTGGAGTAGTTTTAAGTATTTTTCTTAAAATACTTATTGCTTAAAAAATACATACTTTTTAAAATATGCCAACTAAAGTGACAATTGCCTTTCTTACTCTCTGAGACTACGAAAGCTCTCCGAGAGTATGCTAACATATTGTGTACTCATTTCATTAGCCATTAAAATCAAAAACAACTTTAAAGTCAAAGATAAAAGAGATTTCTGCTAAGCTTAGCCCCACATTAGCATACGAGAGCCTCTGCATCAGCAAAAAAAACCCATTTTTTTAAATGAAACTAAACCTCTGACTAAATTAATAAGAGCCAAGTTTGACCTTTGAAATGCTAAAAAATACAGTTCCCAGTATAATTCTTGTTCATCCTAGACCACACCATTCTCGTAGTAAATTATGGAGGTAACAGCTGGCTGCCAATGAAGTCAACTATTAATTGTATGTTCACTGCACCGCCTGGTATAAATCAATATGAGTAATGAGCAATTGTCGCCAGTCTATAGATGCAAAGATCGTACATTGCAAAATAATTTAAGGTTGGCTGTCAGGCTTCTCGGACTCCGTGTCATTTGGTCCCCTTTCTGCTGAAGACATGGCAACAATGAACTCATTGCAAACCATCGAATATAGGGACTCTAACTGTCTCTGTGAGAACACACAGTCTTGAGAGGCTGGAACGATGACTCAGCAGTTCAGATCCCATACCGCTCTTGTAAAGGACCTGTTCCCAGCACCTATGTCAGTGGTCCTACAATTGCCTCTTACTCTAGTTCCAAAGGGATCTGTCACCTCTGACCTCCATGGGCACCTCCACTAACATCCACAAACATGGACACATAAAAGTAAAGTAATTCTAACGATAGTCTTCATAATCTAGAAGTGGGCTTTGATGTCGGTTCTGAACAATTGCTACATTCAACAAACCTGGTGAAGTCTAAAAAAGAGGTCACTGTCTTATCAACTAAAACTCTCAGACTTCTCTATCAACCCCTTTCACGTTTTGTTGCTCACTGCTGTCAAGCACGCTTGTTCTCCACAGACATGAAAGCCAACAGCTTTATTCACGGCCACTGCTGGCCCCAGCTTCTCTAGTGTCTTCACCCAGATTTAACCTATTCTCATCCTGGGAATTCCTGAATCTGGACCACCCCATCATGTCCCATATATTCCAAATCCTACATAGTAGTGTGGTTCGGGGATATAGGAAACAATTCTGGCAGAATCTGGTTCTAATCATCCTTGTCTAGCTTTGATGGACACTTCAGGAATATCTAAGTGACTCCTGAGAGACCTCCTCAAAATTTACTGATGTGGCCTGGTGGTGGTGGCACATGCCTTTAATCCCAGCACTCGGGAGGCAGAGGCAGGCGGATCTCTGTGATTTTGAGTCCAGCCTGGTCTACAAGAGCTAGTTCCAGGACAGGCTCCAAAGCTACACAGAGAAACCTTGTCTCAAAAAACAAAAAAACAAAAAAACAAAAAAAAAGAAGGAAAGAAAGGAAGAAAGGAAGAAAAGGAAAAAAGTACAAATGTGACTGTGTAAATGTGGAAAACATTAGTTTCAGTCAATTTAAAGAAGTTCTCTGTAGAATTTACTTGAGGCTGGTAGAGAGTGTATCTTTCCAAGTAGAGATTACATGACATAATTTTAGTATATGATGAAGTATGTTGAGGAAATACTGTATTTACTTGTTTCTTATTAATTCCTAACCAAATTTTTCAAACCATGTCTACCCTAAGATCTCTGGAAGTAAATCCCTCTCTGGAAGTAAATCCCTCCTCAATGGTAGCAAATTACACACATCTCATCTTTTTCTGATGAAGAAAACACAAACAGACACACTGAAAATTTGAGGCTTGGTGGACTGGACACTCTGACGGAGAAAACACAACGCCCCAGAATTACATCATGGTCATTATATTTAGTTGAGCAGAGAAGCAGGATTGCCGCATACAAACATAGGCAGGTTTAGCTAACCTCTGCAGGAGCCGTCTCTGTAGGAGAGAGCACTCTTCAGGTCCTGTCTGCAGGGAGAAAGCTATGGTGAACACTTTCTACACACACTGTCAACATCCACATCTGAACTGGAGGAAGATTTTGCCATCCCCATAGGGTTGAGGCTCTGGAGAGCATTCATGGCTGTGCCCACATCAACAGCACACAGTCAGGACTTCACACGCTCCATTCCCCACAATTGTCTGTTGCTTGAATTGCTGGACATAAAACCTCAGCACATGACTCATGCTAGATAAACGCTCTGTCACTGAGCTATAGCCCCATCCAAATATAAGATGATTTAGGTCATCTTTGCTGAGCTACGATTTACAAAAATGTCCCCAGTTTATGAGTATCCTTTGATGCGCTTGCACAAACACAGAGGCTCACTTAATCTCTATAATCTAACACCTCCATGGTTCCAAATTGTGCCATCCTGATCCTTTTGTCTACGCATGCTCTGCCCTCAGCAAACACAAATTTATTCTTGTCTATGTAATTTATTGAAATTCTCTTTCTTCTCTCAGCTACAGTTTTGGATGACCTGTTTCTACTTTTAGTGCATTAATTGAGTGCATATATGTTATAACTTTCTTCTTTATCTCTGGCAGCATTCCTTGCATTGGTGACATCAGTAAAAATAAGAATGAAACACCCTCAGCTTCTGTGACTGGGTTGGCATTTCACCCTCCTGCTCCTACCATGGCTTTTGTTTGTTTTATATGGTGCAGTTCATACAGCTAACATTTAAGTGGGTCTTACCTTATCCTCCAATCTAACCACCTCTGGCATTTTAATTGGAATATACAAACCATTTACTTTTAAGGCGATTATCAATACAGCTGAATTGAAAGGAACCCTCTTGCATTTTTATCCTGCTCCATCTTACTTCTTGGCTCCATCATTACTTTTCTTCCACTTCGGACTGAGTACATTTAGGATTTTTCATCTCTTCTTCACTGTTGACCCATTAGATCAGCCTCTTGGCTGCATATCTGTTGTTGCTTTATAACTTAAGGTATGCCTCTTCAGCATATCAAAGTCTCTTTTCAAACAATGCTATTCACCAAACATAATGAAATAATCTTTTGATTTCCCCATCCCATCATTATTTTATAGCTAACATTTTAATTTAATGTTATAAACTCTCCAAAATGTGATTATTATTTTTTACTTCAATTATCAATGTTTTCTACTTCTGATGAAGTAACTACTAACAGGACACCATTAATTTGTAGATAGTGTCTATAAATTATAGACAAAAATATTTTTAACAACTACCTGGAGGCATTGAGACATTAAAAGGCACAAAGAGAAAGGAAGTAAGTATTAACTATTTATTTTATTTTTATTATTATTATTATATTAACTTGAAAATAAACCTAGTGTCTACCCTGTGGAACTATTAAAGCTATTGTGGCAAAGTTCAGTCATGGAACTCCAAAAGAACAGCACAGTTGATGATAGAGATCCCCAAAGTGAGAGCCTATTGATGCCCAAGCCCCAGTTCTAACGGATGGATTGACAAATTTCTGGCAGACATCTAGACACACGTGTCAGTGGCCCAAGTAAGGCTAAGAGCATGAAATGTAAATCTAAGTTTCTTCCTATGAGAGGAAAAAATGGAAACTGAAGTCTGATTTTAATAAAAATTTAAATGTTTCCCAGAAAAAAGTAACAGAATCTAAAATTCCTACAACTTATATTTTATGATAGTCAGAATATAATACAAGATTACCCAACACACAAAAAACTTCTAAAAAATATGATGCCTTGTCTAGAGACAGAATAAGGGCTGGGTAGTGGTGGCATATACCTTTAATCCCAGGATTTGGGAGGCAGAGGCAGACAGCCTGGTCTACAAAGTGAGTTCCAGGACACTCAAAGATGCGCACAGAAACCCTGTCTCAAGACACACAGAGAAAGAATAGTTAGAACAGTCATAAGGTGTCCCAGTAGTTTATTATTTCTATGGAAATCAACAGATAAAGGTTTCAAGAAGTTATGCAACTATATGCGGTCATAAATCCATGCTCATAATGAATTAAATGGTAGACTATCTCACCACAGAAACAGAAACTATAAAACAATGGACATTGAAGGTAAAAAGAAACCCGTGCTGCATTTATAGCAAACTGAACATGAAGAAGGAAATGATCCATGTCCTAGAAGGCAGACTTACCAGGAAAATCAGCCATCTGCAGAGCAGAAAGAACAGCGGGAGCTGTTAGCAGCGTCTCAGAGACTGTGGTACTCAGAAAGTTTCCCAAAGCTGAGTCTGGGGTCCCACAAAGAAAGACAAGGAGAGGGAATGAGTAATGCCTGAACAAGTTCCCGGAAGCCTAAGGAAATCTGACAAAAGCTCACTAATCTGCACTTCTCGATGCCATGGTCTATGTGTGACTGTTCAAAGGAAAAACTAAAAACTGCACCTCGAATTCTAGGATCTAACATATA
>JAQHUG010000138.1:3124464-3135535 GCA_028555095.1 Dicrostonyx torquatus | reverse complement strand
ACTTATTATCATTTTAAATGGAATAGACAGCTTGAGTGGACTCATTAATCAAACCCTAGGACACCAGAGTACCAATTGGAATTGGAACGAGTTTTTTATATAGCAATGGAGAGAAGACAGCTAATACAAATCCTTGCTTTTATAAATAAGCCAACCTAGGGAGAAAAAAATTCTCTCCCTTTATCTCTCTCTCTCCCTCCCTCTGTCTCTGTCTCTCTCTGCCTGTCTGTCTCTCTCCCTCTGTCTGTCTGTCTCTGCCTCTGTCTCTCTGTCTTTATGCCTGTCTCTTTTAATACAAATTGAGATAAATTGATTTAACGTACTGAAGACATACCAGGCTATGTCTAGAATACTACTAGATATGAGAGAAATGTTTCTCTCTTCGAGATTTATAATCTATGTAAGAGATACTTTTGGATAGTGACTGACATATGCTCAGCTTCTGCCCCAGCGCCGTGCCTGCCTGCCTGCTGCTGTCCACTGGAGCCCACTGTTAAGGAGAGCCGCTGAGGCCAGGTGTGTGGCTGAGGAGTCCCTGTGTGGACTCCCAGAGACACCATGGTGCGAAGCTGAGGAGGTGAAGCCTGGATTGTGTTGGAGACTCCAACATGTTGCAGATTCCAGAGCTGTGGGCTGTCAAGGAGAGTGGCTGCACACAGGGAGTGAAAACAGCCTGAGAGAGAGAAGTATGTTGTTCCATGATGATGCTGGACTCTCCCTCAAACTGCCAGCAAGTCCCAAATTAAATGCTTTCTTCTATAAGTTGCCTTGGCTGTGATGTCTCTTCACAGCGGCAGGAAAACTAAGAAGTTGGTGCTCCACGTGGGGCCATTGCTCTGGCACGCCTGACCACGCTGTTGCTTTGGGAGAATATGGAAGACTTTGGTGTTGTGTATTATTTTTGTTCTTTTGGATTTTTTTTGTGGGAGGCCAAATAACACACATGGAGGTTTTTTCTTAGTTATGAATGCCCTGCTTTAGCTTGTCTTTTTTTTTTGCCAACTTTTCTTATCTTAAATTATCCTGACAACTTTTCCCTCTGGGTTTTTATCTCTCTCACTTCTGTATATCTTACTTTCCTTCTTACTTCGTGGCTGGCTGGGTTGCTGGGTGACTGGGTGGCTGGTGCCTGATGTCCTCCTCTCCTTCTTCTCTTCCTCCTTGCTCTGCTCATTCCCAGTTCTCCTCTGTACTGCCTGTCCTTGCTCCTGCCTCGCTATTGGCCATTCATCTCTTTATTAGGACCATCGGGTGTTTTAGACAGGCACAGCAACACAGCTTCACAGAGTTAAACAAATGCAGCGTAAACAAAAGTCACACGCCTGAAAATAATATTGCCCAACACTTTGGGACTTTGGTCTAGAAAGTAAGTACACTGCTCTGAGTGGAGCTCAATGGGCCATACAGTAGGAATTTGCAAAGCAGTAGTGCTGAGCACAGTGTGGATTATGGACAGTTCAAGAGGTTTCAAGGGGTAACAATATTAGTAACTGAGCTACAGACCATTTTTGTGATATTTTGGCAAAGAATATGGCTAGTTTTTGCCCTTGTCCAGAGAACTGAAGATGAAATTGAAGAGTTTTGCACTAATTTTGTTGGCAGAGGCAATTTCAAGGCAGCCAAATGTTGGCTGTGGTGTGGTTATTGGTAATCACATTTATATAAATCTACAATGAAAAAGAGCAAGCAGGGAAAGAAAAACACAAAGTGTACAGTTTGGTGAGAAAAGAGAAAGAAACGCCAGAAAATTTCATGTCGGAGCCATGGTTTGTGCTGAAAGAGCTAAAGAGAAACAGAATGAAGGGAGTGATGCCCTGCAAACTGTGGAAACAAAAGGTCTAAGAACTACCTGTCCCTAAGAATGAAGCACGATTAATAAAAACTCAGAGAGAGAAATTGGGGTTCAAACCTGAAGACCCGAAAAGCAAAGGAGCCAGGCACTGGCTCTTACCTTGATCTCAGTCTGAAATGGCAATCCTGACTCCAGAAATCTCAGAATGAGACTGTGGTTGAGAGCTGTCTCCTCCCATTTTATATTCTTCTCTAGGACTGGGATTAAAGGCATATGATGCCCGGTTCCTATGGCAACTAGTATGGCTATTGGAATTAAAGGTGTGTGTTACCACTGCCTAGTTTGTAAGGCTGGCCAGTGGGGCTGTTTCATGTCCACAATCCCCAGGCAAGCTTTATTTATTAAAATCCAATTGAAATGCCACTACATAAAAAGCAACAACCAATCAAATCATCCACAAACGCAATTTGAGGAGGAGACAAATGCCAATACAGCAGGAAGCAGAACTTGGCTACATTGCCCAGGTGCTTCTGGTTTTTTAGAGTCCTGAAAACCACTGGAGTCCACTGTTAAGGAGAGCCACTGAGGCCAGGTGGCTGAGGAGTCCCTGTGTGGACTCCCAGAGACACCATGGTGCAAAGCTGAGAAGGTGACGCCTGGATTGGGCTGGAGGCTCCAAGATACTGCAGATTCCAGAGCTGTGGGCTGCCAAGGAGAGTTGCTGCACACAGGGAGTGAAAACAACCAGACAGAGAGGAGTGAGAGAGAAGGACGTTGCAGTCAACAAAGCTCAAAATAAATAAACAAACAAACAAAAAAAAACATCTAAGCCCCTTGACATTGGACATAAAGCTACAGGATTTGGTTTGCCCTACTGGGGTTTGATTTGCTTTGTTCCATTATTTCCTCACTATGCACCAAATCCTCCCATTTGGACTGGTAATATATATTATGTGCCATTGTAATTTGAAAGGATGTAATTTACTTTTTAATTTTACAGAGGGCTACAATTAAGAGATCGCCCTGAGTGTTAGAGGAGACTGTAAAAGACCATGGGCACTCTTGAAGTTGGACTAAATGCATTTTGCACACGGTAAGCAACTCTAATGAAATCCTTTAGGTCATCAAAAAGCAAAGAGAGGGAGGGAGAGAAGGAAGGAAAATGCTAAGAAATGGGTATCTGAAGTACTGAGACTGGAGAGCCCGCTCTGCAGTTAAGAGTACTGACTGCTCTTACAGAGGACCCCAGTTCAGTTCCCAGCACCACATCAGCTAGCAAAGCAGTTTGAGATCTTTGCCCTTCAGACCAGGCATACTGCGGTACACATCCACACATGCAGGCACATATTTTTTTAAATAACTAAAATCAAAAAATAATGTTTGCAGGACATAATAGCACACTTTAACCCCAGCCCTCTGCAGACAGAGGCAGGCAGATCTTTGTGAGTTAAAGCCCATCCTGGTCTACAAAGCAAGTTCCTGGCCAACCAAAGCTACACAATGAGACTCTGACTCAAAAGAAAAAAAATATTCATAAGCCTTAAAGGACCACACAGATAGTGTTAGTGTGTGTTTCTTCTCATCTGTCTAAACAGCAAGCACAGGAAGCTTGACTTGGGGAACAATCTAGCTCAGTGACTAAGAATGTGGGCCCTGGAGTCGAGCACCTAGGGTTTGATTCTTGGCTCCCTAGGGAGGAGGTTATGAAAGAGGAGCAAAGAACCCTTGCTTTTACATTAGTATCTCTGTGAGCTTGTGGGATCCCTTAGTCTCCAGAGCAGATGTGTGGGGTTTTATACTCTTTTTTGGGGGAGGGGGGTTGGAGACAGGGTCTCTCTGTCTCCTAACTATCCTGGAACTCATTCTATTGACCAGGCTGGCTCCAAACTCACAGAGTCCTCCTGCTTCTGCCTCCCTGAGTTCTGGGATTAAAGGTGTGCACCACCACTGCCTGGCTGCAAACTTATTTTAAAAGACAGAGAGAAGCACAGAAATACATTTCTTATAGGAAAAATTTCAGTTGCACTGAGAAACAGTAAGAAATCTATGAATGTATATAAATATCACTCCAATCCCATTAATATATGCAATTAATGTATTAATTAAAATAATTAATTTTGGAGCATATGCAGAAATTCTTCTAACACGTGATGATGTCATTTTGTTTATTATCATGCTAATAATTCTGTTGTTCCCCTTTAAAGAAGTTGACCACCTATATTTTTGTCTGCTGTGTTCACACGTTTGTCCTCCATTCTGGGAACAGTGACTGACATAGGATAGTGCTCAGGATATAAACTTAAATGATTAAATAAATTATATTTCTATTATTTTGAAATTCATTTTGTTTGGGTTTTTGTCTGGCCGAAACTAATATGGATGAGCGGCACCTGTGGTGATACGGTAGCATGAAAATCTCTCTTACATTCGAAGAGACTGGAGCTTCTGTTGGACCTCAGTCAGTGTTGGTGCCCTGATGCCGTACAGCAAAATTTCCCTAAACTTAGTGGCTTATTACAATGCCTGCTCATTATACACAGCTCATGGGTTGGAGGTCTGGAACAGCATAGCCGGAACCTCTACTCAAGTCTCCAAGAACGAAATCAAAGTGCTAACTGGCCTACATTGTCCTTGAGTGGCCAAGAAGGACCGACTTCAAGTTCATTCCTGTTGTGGATGTGTTTCATTAAGGCCAAAGAAATCAAGTCGCCTATTCTTCCTAGCTGCCAGTTGCAGGGCCCTGTAGCTACTCACGTTCCTTTTAAAGAGGCCTAGCCATAATCAGGGTCTCCCCAACAGAGAAACAGCCTCCCACTTCAGTTCTCCATGTCCTCTGATCATCAGAGGAGTAGAGAGCTCTGTTTACAGGATGACTGGTGAGTCTCCCGTTTGCTGGAGGAACATTTTATTATCGATAGAGACCCCGCCTGACTTTAAAGAGTGTCACTCAGTCATTCTTAGAATTTTGCACGCACAGATGCTGTGTGATGTCAACAAAGAATGATTCTATCGGTGCAGCTGTTTACGACCAGTCCTAGTATATCCAAGATAGCCTTTTTATTTCTTAATATGTGTTAAATATGCAAGAAAGGGGTCTATCTGGTGGCATATTAACATTTTACAGTGATTGTAACAGGGAATAGTATGAAATCACTCATAATTAACATCAGATAATCTCAAAATGAAAAATGATAAAAGCAAAAAGAAGGAACTGACCCCTTTGTTTTTATCATATTTCCATAACTTCTCATGCTAGTTTAAAGATGAAAACTAAGTATGTCTTTCTTCTCCATTTTAGTTCAGCTCACCACTGATGGAGCAGTCAACTAAAGTAATTTCTTCCCCTTCGAGGCAGCTTCCTCCAAGAGGATGTGAACATTTCCTTAGGAATCACTGAGCCCTCACGACACAGCCCCTCCACATTACTCCTTGAATCATCCCAAAGGACAGCAGCATCTGTGGCTCTCTGAACCCCGCCCACCCTTTCGCACCATGGATTCAATAGTATTATTTTTATCAAGTAATATAGGTCTGTCTACTTTTTTCTGTCCAAGAAAAGAGAACTAAAACCTTAACAAACCCTCCAGTTTAAAGAAAACCACTGTGCAGTCTCCTAGGAGAACTGAACAAACCAGGGAGCAGTTGAAGCGGTTGTTTGGATTAGCTGCATATTGGACAAGAAATGAATTAGGAACCCAAGCCATGGGTGTGCTGATATTTTGTTATAGAATTCACGTGTCAAGGAGTCTTTGACAAGTAGTATTTCCATACTTAGACTGGGCAATTGATTGACGCCCAAAAGAAAGGGAATGTACTATGCAGCTGTCAATTAAACTGTGAAAACTTCTGAAGGTTTTCTTCCACCTTCTTCCAGTATAAAGAGATTGGCAGCCAAGAAAATACACTCTAATGAAATCAGTTACGTTGCATTATATCACGTGATCAATGTGTGCATATGCCAATCTCTTCACAGAAGAACTGGATGAAGCATTTATAATTCAAATGTATAAGCACATGAGCTGCCTCATACTTGACACACCGGCTCAAAACAGCTCTAAACGCTCAGTATAATGAGGTCTCTCTTGGCTGGAGCGAGGCGGGGCTGAGAAAAACTTTACAAAATTTAAACTTCATCCCGACTCACCTGTAGGCTGTCTTTCAGATAAGCTAGGAAATCCCAGAATTAGCTTTCCTCTGTGCGCCTGCATCAGCTTGCACCCAGCTCTCTATTTATGTTCCCAATAACAGTTTTGTAGTGTACCTCATTATTCCCCACCGGGCCCCAACACAAAGCCTGGTGGCATCACTTTTTTTAAGTACATAGCAATACAATATATAAATCAAAAACAGCATAAAAGAGATGGTCACCTTGAGGGGCTTTTCTTAGCTGCCTGTTGAGGTTGGGAGAAGATGAATTTTTCAATGTGTTAACAGTGATTTTTTTTTCTGTGATACAATACAGCTTTTTTTTTACTTTTAAAATGTGTGCTTCATCTTCTGAAAAATCTATCAAATGCTTTGAAAGTACTGAGAAAACATCCATTAGGCTGCACACGCTTATATAGGCAGGAGTAACTGGAAAAGTCAAAAGTGCCACATAAGTGTAGAAATTATTCATATTTCCAGTGTTTGGTTTCTAAAATATGTTGTGTGCCAAGCAAAGTTAGTTGGCTTTTCTCGTTTTCTAGTTAACAAAATGGTAGACTCTAATGTTCATCAGGACTAGTGGCTTCAACATGCTCTAAAACATTTTTGCAAATGCTTAATTTGCTATGAGAGATTGAAGGACTGGGTTTATTTTGTTATATGATGCTCCCTTATGGCATGTGGCTCATGAAAGTGGGGTAAAGTGGAGCTAAACACAGGACTGCAGCCAAAGAAGAGACAGCAGAAAGGGAGCGTGTGTTTTAAAGCTCAAAGGTCCATTCCTCATGTCAAATAAAACTTTCAATAATAGCTATCGAGTTTCTGAACATGAAATCTATGTAATAAAAATACCACTGAAGGAGCTGGAGGGATGACTCAGCAGTTGGGAGCACAGTCTACCCTTCCAGAGGACCCTTGCTCCATCTCTAGCTCATTTGACAGGCGACTCACAAGTTCCTGTGACTCCAGTTCCAGGGGATCCTGTGACTACCTCTGCTCAAGCTTGGATGCACCTGCAAACACCCACAAGGAGACTCAAACCTACCCACACATAATTTAAATAAATCTTTTTTAAAAATATCACTATATTAAGTGCATGACACTAGATGTTTTCAAAGATAAACCCCAAAACCTCAGTAGATAATCACAATGTTTACCATTTACTTTAAGTTCAAAGAGAAGGGGGAAGAGAGTAATTCCACAGAGCCATTCAGGGACCAGGATGATGGTGGTTTGGGCATCTTCAGTTGCTGGTGTCAAAGCTATCCCCAAACATTCCACATCCAGCCAGCAAGTACAGTTGAAGGGGAATGTTCTAGCAGGGTTTGTGGCTTAGATGTTGGTGTAATGTGCACTGTCATCGCTGTCCACTTTGCCTTGGCTTAAACATAACCCCATAGTGGTGTCCGATGCAAGGGAGGCTGAGAAATGTAAGAGGAACAGGAACCTGGTATGGTGAACTACAGCCTTGTCTCAGCCAAACTGTAAGAGCTCTCCTGGACTTGTGGGGTGGTTCCAAGGGTGTAGGCACTTACTGAGCAAGCCAAACCACCTGAGTGTAATTCCCAGAATCCACAGACAGGCAGAAGGAGAGAACTCCTTACAGGCCTACATGCCACATTTAGAACCCTTTCAAGCAGGAAAGAAACAGAGAATGCTGTGGGACAATGGTCTTATACCCTGTAAAGTTTTTTAAGTTGTACTGATTTAATAAAACACTGATTGGCAAGTAGCCAGGCAGGAAGTAGAAGTGGAATGACTAGAACAGGAGAATGCTGGGAAGAGGAAAGGCTGAGTCTGCAGTCATCGCAGAGGAAGGAAGATGAGAACACCTCACTGATAAAAGGTACCAAGCCACATGGCTAACACAGACAAGAAGTATGGGTTAATGTAAGATGTAAGAGTTAATAAGAAGCCTGAGCTAATAGGCCAATCAGTTTATAATTAATGTAAGCCTCTGTGTTTCTTTGGGACTGAATGGCTGCCAGACTGGGTGGGACAGAAACCTCAGTTAACAGGAGAGGGAGAGGAATAAGGAAGAATTCTTGGAAAGAAAGAAGAAAAAGAAGGAGAAAAAGGAAGGGAGAGAGGGGAAGAAAGAAGGAAGGAGGGAGGGAAGGAGGAAAGGAAGGAAATAAGGAAAGGAAGAAGGAAGGGAGCAAGGGAGGAAGGGAGGAAGGGAAAGAAAATGTTCTCTGATGCCAGCAGGACAATTTTGTCTGACTTTTCAAGAACTTTCATTTTTTTCTGAGCCTTTAAAGTCTCAGTTTTGCTCTTGCATTGGATGCTATGTCCATGCACATGGAATTCAATTTAAAAAAATCATAAAATATGGAAATAAAGGGCAAAGTTGAAAACTTGTACAGTTTAGTGCTTAGAACTTTGTGAGCCAACTTGATTTGCTAATCTGCAGGCTGAGCTTCTGGAGGGGAGAAGAAGGGGAGTTCACAATCCACAAACCAATTTGTGTTGTTTCTGCAACACTGCAGAAGTGCGACTCATGAATATGCTAATGAAATTGCGATGAGCGTTGGCACTATTTCATCCCCTCAACTAGATTAGAGAGTAATAACACTATGGGCTTCCATGTCTTCAGAAACTGCTGTGGTAGTAGGAAAAAATGGATCTGTGATATTTATAATACAACAAAAATTACAACCATGCCACAATAAAATAATAATTATTTTATATATAATTAATAGTTTGCCACACACACATACTTTCCTGCTGTGGTCCTTCTCTGTTTTCTACATATCTGTTTACTGGTGTTAAGGTGAGAGTGTATTTGTGAATGGACTCAGATCTGAGCCTACTACAAAGATAGAAAACTAATATTTTATGGAAATACTAAAGCAAAGCAGTGATCATTATGAGTATTTAGCCCTTTCTGATTTAGGATTCAGAAAACAGAACTTGGGGTGGGTCATTTTTATTTTCATCATGCAATTACTAATGTGATGGTCACATTATGTCCCAGCACTCAAGGTCTGTCCAGTACGTTGAGAACACTTGGAAATCAAGTCCTGAGTTGTTTCAAGGAAGGAGCCATTCGACAGGTAAAGTGCTGTTCAGAGAACAGTGGATTAGGAGACTGCCGTCCTCCCAAGATTTGAGTGATTAAGTAGACCCAGCCATGAAGAAGAGACAGAGATCTCTCTCCAAATGGGATCCATTCTGCCTAAGTGAGACCTTTTCAGCTGAGCCCACCGTTATGCCTGTAATCACAACCTAGCTTTGCCTCCAACTGCCACGTGGAGGCTTTCATTCATAGTTAAAAGGAGTGAAGGGAGGCATATGGGGAATATAAATCTATGGGCTCAATAATTTAGAATCTCTGCTTCCTAAAGTGAAGTTGCTGCTGGCTCCATGCACTGAGAAGATGCTGCTGGATCAATGCATTAAAATGATGCTGCTGGAAATGCACTGAGAGGCTGCTGCTGGCTCCATGCAGGAATTCCTACCGCCAATAGCCTTAAGCCACTTGGGTATGGCTTCTTATACTATATATGCAGATGTAAAGTACATGTCCCACCTCTTTTCCGGCTGCGGGTTTCGGTTGCTGTTCCCCGTTCCTCCAGAGGCTTGTGATCTGTGAGTCTACCCCTAAATAAATAATCTTTCATTATACTCAATTCTGAGCTAGTGTGGGATTTCTTTTTTTAGCGACCTTCTTCATCTGGTGCCCCAAGTGGATCCAAACTCCACACCTACCAGGTGGATCGGCTTAAAGGCCTAAACGGTCCACAGCCCAGAAAGTTTCCCACCCCCACCCAACTGACTTGCTTTTACCTATTAAGCGGTTTTTTGTAAAACCCTCACCATAGTGGAGCTAACTGCGAGTAGTGACTTGGAAATTTCCTGCTGCTTTCCCTGCCGCATGGCGACTTGCACAACTTCTGGTTTATATTCCCGACTCCTGAGTTCTGGGCTTCTTGCTCTGTGTATGGAATTGATTTAATTGCTTTTAATCTATCAAGCAAAGCAAATTTCTCAGTATTTAGTCAGCATTAAGGCAGAGAAACCTAACTGGCTCAGGACTGTTCGTGGCACCAGGTTATGCCTCTAGTTGAGACTCAGCAACCACAATACTTGCTGGACAATAAAGATTATTACACCTAAAACAATTTACCAGACCTCATACCAGGTAAATATTTTATTAATTAATGAATCAATGAACTTTAAAATTATATAATTGTAGACAATATTATCACAGAAAATTTTAGTAACTTTTTTGCTAATACTATAGTTTGTATTCTGCAAGGCTTATATGGTTATGATGATCCATCCATATATAGTTTTTTCTTCATATTATATCCTTAAGAAAACGATTTGATACCAGAGCCAAGAATGAGGCGCCTTTAGAAATGATACAGTCTTTACAGACTAATAATGAACAGCTAGCTGACAGGATTAATACCATCAAAAACCAAAAGTTACCTGAAAAAAATTAATACTATTGAAAAGGGTAATATTAATTTGACAGACAAAATTGAATCCATATCAAAGGATACTGAGAAACTATCTGAAAGAATTCATACTGTTGAATTTGACAACTAAATTTTGTTTAAAAGTTATGATAGGTTAGCAGATAGAGTATCTCTTCAGGATGGCAATATGCACACTATCCAAATAATGTCCAAGGATGAGGTGTTATCTTTAAAGGAGAAACTTCAGACCTTAGAATCACATGTGCAGAATGAAGACCAGAGGCTAGGCGTCTCCATGAAATCACTAGAAATATATACAGGTCAAGAGATTCAGGCTTTACAAAAAGCAGTAGTAAAAAGATTTAAAACAATTGAGGAAATTATTGGAGTTGATGAGCAGGGACAGCTCATCCACAATGGTAACAACCATACAGGTGATAAGGAAACCATATAGGGTTGGGGCAGGTTCTGTGCTTGTCTTTACAGGAAAGTACACATCTTCAAAAACCCAAGAGACCCTGAATATTTGGATGTTGACAGAAGGAAAAATAACTATCCAATAGGATCATCAAAAAAAAAATATGACCTGTAAGGGCAGGTGATCAAAACATACATTTGAATATATATGTATATTTATGAATATATAGAGCTGGCTTTGGAGTTGGACAGGGGCTCTGTCCTTCTCTAAATACAAGAATGTTGTTAA
>JAQHUG010000138.1:3102764-3115333 GCA_028555095.1 Dicrostonyx torquatus | reverse complement strand
TCATGAAAAGTCCTAAGTTATTAAAACATTTTAAATGCCATATTCTGAAGATCTCTGAAAGATTTGAAGAATACCTATCTAACTGAAATATATCTCTATAGATCTAGAAAACCTAACTAACGTGACTAGAAGCTTGATTATTATAGATGATTATTTATTGACCTATATTTTTAATTATACATAACATTTTTAAATGAGCTGCACAAACATAATACCTTAATCAAGATCAGAAATACATATACACAATATAACAAAATTGACCTTAAATTTGTATTAATAGACCAAGATCCATACCAATGCAAATTTCTATAGCATATCTTCCTTTAAATGTAAAAAAAGTTTATAAACAATCATTTATGGAATTTGGGCATACACCAGTTTGAATGCATGGATTGGCCTAGGCTACATAGATAGGTCATGTATTTAAAAAACAAAAAGGGTGGGGATTTAGTTCATCGGTAGAGTAGTTAGACAGTTTATGGAAGACCCAGGGTGGAATATCCAGCCCTACAAAACATACAGACTGAAAGTGACAGCTTCAAAGATGTCTGAGGGTTGGCTCAGCAAGAGAACCCATGATGTCCCAGAGTACCTGTGTTCAGTTCCTGTCATCCATGTGTGGTGGCTGCTCCAGGGGATCTAATGCATATATAAGCATACACACGGGCATGCACATGGATATAAATAAAATTAATCTTTTAAAAAATTCCTGATCTGAGGAGGAAAAACATAGAAAAGCTCACTTGTAACTCCTGGGTGTGAAACTGAAGGAATCTAAGATCGAAAGTCGGAGATAATTGCACACCCATGTTTATTGCTGCAATGCTTATAGCCCCCAAGATGGAGAAGCAGATGCCTATCAAAGGCGAGTGCACACATCTCCCATGATTTTTATGCGACAACAAAGAAGAATGAAGTTATTCCAGTTGCAAAAAAAAATGGATAGTGCTGGGCAGAGGGTCATCAAGTAAAATGAAATAAATAAGGCTAAGAAAGATAAATATGACTTTTCCTTTCATATGCACAATCTAGATTTAAATGTGAATATACACGTGTGTGACATGAAATGTGTGTTTTCTTTCTTATGGTGAATTTAGACAATCTGTCTTTATGAGTGTGCAGTTAAAAAGCAGAAGAATGAGGGAGAAGTTTAGGGGTAGACCGTAGAACACTGAGGGCAGAACAAGAAAGAGGGCAGAGAGTAGAGGGAAGAGATATGAGCAAGGTGCAGCCGGCGTGTGTGAAAACATCATGGTGCCATCACTCTGTACATTACAACACACCTTAATATCAAAAAAGAAAAAGTACAAAACATACACAACACAAGCATTGAAATTGCCAAAAATTAGTTTTAGCCAGGTCATAAAGTAATTTGTTTATTCTAATAAAGTAATACTTTGTGAAAAACAGGCATATCCGCTATATATTTAATATGACCAGCTCTAGACTGTACATTCTATGCTGCATTTCTTAGATTCTTTCAGTAGATGTTTTTAAGAATCTATTGGATGCTAGGAACTCTCTCCAGAAAAATACATACATGCCATTTTGCACATAAATTCAAGCCCCTACTAGGTGACCACAAACTAATAACTCCTGATTTACAACGTTACTGCCCTGTTTATAAAGTACCAAGGCTCTTGGATCAGAAGAGTCTAAATTTGTAGATCTATTTGCATAAATTTGCATACTCTGTTCAATCTGCTCTACCTCTATGTTTATAAGATAAATTATTTAGTCTAACCTAGTGCAATAGTTTTCAAATTCAATATAGGTGGCATGATATATGTAAAATCCTCTAGGAAGTTTTAAGACAACCAATTTAATAACATCTTACATCCAAGGTGTAATAAGGAAAGCCCTGGCCAAAATGAGGAGTATTCGATCATGGGCTTTCATACACATTGAAGCTAGCCATAGCCTGGCTGGCCTTCACACACACACACACACACACACACACAGACACACACACACACACAGAGCCCCTCCTCATGTCCTCTGCACCTAATTGTAACCCTAGGATGTGACGAGACTGCCCTGGGCAGTTTATTTACTAACCATCAGAGCTATTCTTTCATTACCTTCAGAATGTGATAGTTATTTTATGAAGGCTCATTAAATTTAATGAGATACAGCCATGTTTATTGCTACCCTATAAAATGGATAGGGGAAGTACTAACCCATCTTCAAACTGACTCTTGTGCCTGTGGAGTACCAAAATTAAATGCCAGGCCCTCCACTGTACTCAGGACAAGACACTTCAGAATTCGGAAGCCCTGCTTAGGAGCTGTAACTGATTAGGTTCAGCATTTCCATTGTCATTGCCACCAGTGACACGTGGCATTATTCCCAACAATGGCAAAGCCATGGGACTACAAATCAGTGTGCAAGTACTCTTTGCCCTCGTTTCTATAAACATGGTGCATATTATACAATTTAATTCAAGCTGTGCCATAAAATATAAGGACTAAAACTGCCCCATTTTCAGGCAAGGGATGGTGGGATGTAGTGGGGTCTTCCTAAGAGCCCACGGGAATAGCAAAGGAGCGGGCCTGGCCCCCAGCGTAGAACCAGCAGAAAAGTCAGAGGGGGATCCCCCTAGCAGCAGCTCTCCCTTGCAATTCTTGCTCAGCACAGTTAGAGCAGTGCCTTGGAGCCCACTTCCACCAGGCTGTCTAGTTGGCCACGTGACCTGGAGTGGAGTATAAGTGGGCCGAGAACTAGCTTAGACAGTCTGAACACACAGACCTTAGAAACGGAAGACTCTGCTCTTTGGTCAGGCAAGGGGTTGTGCACTTTTCCGGTTGCCAGAAATGGTAGGAAGCTGTGCCTTTCAAATGGCCGCTCTGCTCTAGAGTGCATTGTAAAGATTTGGGTTGCCTAATAATGAATGAAAATTAAGTTGTACACTAGAAACCATGACAGTTCTAGACTATGAGTAATGGGCATAGTCATTATAATAATTTTGCATTTTAAAAAAGGAAGTAACTTAGTGATAGAGTGCCAGTTACCGTGAGTGAGGCCTTGGGTTCCATCCCAGCATCACCAGGCCCTGGTTTCATTGCTCGCTGATTGACCTTGCCTGTCTCCTCTTCAGTGTTCCTTCTAACCCTGTCCCAGCGACTGTCCAGCAATGCTGTTTGAAAGGCCGAAGAAGGAACTTTCATTGCCTCTGATCCCAGATTCATTCCACTCAAAAGAATTCTATAATATCTGACAAATATTCAGTATCCTGAAACTAGAACTAGGTTATGAAAATTATTCTTGATATCTGTGACCTGCAAGGGTTCCCCAAAAAAATTACATTTTAGAAGCAAACTGAAAATACAGTGTAAGTAAAGAAAGACTAAAGCAGGGCATTTGTCTCTCCTTCAAGATTTAGTCCAGAAAGGTGCCGTATTCCCAGCACTCAGGGACTGAGGCAGGAGGAGCTTAAGTTTGCGGTTTGCCTGGGCTACAAAGCAAGCCTGAGACCATCTGGGCTATGCAGCACGATTCTGCCTCAAAGAATTAAAAGAAAAAGAAGGAAGAGAAAGCAGAGGAGAGGTATCATACACACACACACACAGCCTGTGAGTAGAGATGCTTGCCACCAAACGTGATGAGTAATCACCAGGACCCACATGGTAGAGAGAGAAAGCTGACAGCTCCTATTGGTTGTCCTTTGGTATCCACATGCACGCACACACACACACACACACACAACTAAATGAAAGGACAGAATAAAAGGAGGAAGAGAGAGAGAAGGAGGAAAGAAACAAACAAGAAGGCACAGGTTGGAAGTATAACTCAAGTAGACAGCTTGACTACATTCTCCAAAGCCAGCGCTCCTCACGAGGCATGTAAGCTGGTGTGTGTAGGAACAACATCTACACATGCACAGGCAGACACACAGACAGACAGATAGACAGACAGACAGAAAAGAGAGAGAGAGAATTATTTAGTTCAGCCTACACGAGGAAAGCAGGCCCTGTTTATAAGCAGATGGAACCAAATATAAAACAATACA
The DNA here is from genome assembly GCA_028555095.1 of Dicrostonyx torquatus. NCBI lineage: Eukaryota > Metazoa > Chordata > Mammalia > Rodentia > Cricetidae > Dicrostonyx > Dicrostonyx torquatus. Next base: position 3,111,324 of record JAQHUG010000138.1, on the reverse strand, counting down.
CCAATGAGGCAAGGAGTCCGAATAACAAATTGTCCCAGCCCCAGGAAAAGTAACTCTAAAACAGAGTACTTAGCTGAAAATTTTTCAGTTCCAAAGTCCTACGGAGAGTTACGCTACTGGAGCCCCATCTTGAATACACCTGCAAGAACAGATCTGTTGTCCTCAGCTGCCATCCGTCCATTTAAGAGGAAGGAAGAGTCTCTCTAGAAAGGGCAGTGTCTAGTGAGAGGCCAGCCCTTGAAGAGTGTGACTTTGTGCAGGAGCTACAAGAAACTGTTTAGTAAATTACCTTTTCCGGGTGATCTACGCTTAGGCTCTTCGGTTGCTTAAAAGAATGTCTTGATTTAGCCATGGAGATAGGAGACCATGTCTGCTGCGACACACACCTTGAGACAATTGTGATTAAATGATTTGTCATCACTTCCAGGACTTCCTGAAGTCTGGCATCAGGCGGGTGCAGAACATCATTGTTCTTAGACCCAAAGTTGCCACTTCCATCATACTAAACTATGGGTGTGCTGGAAGTGGATTCCAGTGGGAGAACGCTTGCCTAGCGTGCACTGGGTCCTGGATTTGACATCTCTCTCCTGCTGAAGAAAATAAAATAAAAACAAATAACTGTAGACAATAGCAGTTAGAAATTAAGATGAAAACAGAGCTATGCTTTTTAACACTATGTATGCTCCATGAGCACAACGTGATGCGTCTGTTTGGACTCAGTCTAAAGTTTAAGGTCTGAGTTTGCATCTAGATCAACACCTTGGTTGACTTTGGTCCCTTTCGGAGTCTCAATAGCCTCTTGTGGAACATGATTACCTCAAAGGGCTGCTGAGAAGTTCCACGAGACGATTTGAAGTGTGTCATATGACACCTGATGCCTAGTAAGTGCCCAAGAAATGACAAATATTGCTAAAATTGGTAAGCTTGAAATTGAAATTTACATTTACAAGAATTCATTTTTGGGAAGAAATAAAGGAAGTTGGAAAGCTCAGAAACCCTGTCTCTTTATTTAGACGAACTAAGTAAAAAAGTCTATTCCTGTTTCTACACAGTGATCTAATTAACCTTTTGCCAGTATTAAGGTGACCTTGAATTGGTCTTGTGACCTCAAATGCTTAATGTTGTTGACTTTAAATGGGTTTTTGGGGATGTCAGAAATAGTATATAGAGAAATGGGCAAAAGGTCAAATTAATTTACTGTGTAATAAATAGCTAACACATTTGGTATTAGCTGCTTATAAATAGGAAAAATGCATATAATTCATTTCCCAAAACAAGAAGATAAGAGATTACACAAGTGTTTTAGAATAAAATTTAAAATTTAAAAAAAAAGAATCTGTCATTGATCTGTGGTCTCACACCACTTCTGTTAAACTAGGAAGAGATAATTATTCATTTTTATAAACTAAAGAAATACATTTCCAGCTCACATTGAAATGAAGCAAAGATGGATCTAATTAAACAACACTGATTCATCATCATAAACACCCCTGCCCTGGCAGAGAAGTCATTGAGCCAGGGTGAAATGGAAAAGATAAATGCACAGTACGGAAATGTCAGAACTGAGAGACTGTCTGATTTCTGAGACTCCTTCTCATTTTACAAATGTTTACGCTTGAGAAACCAAAACTCTAGTGACATCTTTCATGTTATTCAAACTTTAGGATGAATGACCAAGCCTATTTTACCAACAGAACCATGGCTGGAAGATTAGTTTCAAAACAGAGTCACAACCATAAATAACATTGCATTACTTTAGCCATGGTCGATACACAGCCCATCTGATAGCTGTGCCTCACACTGAAGTCTTGGTAGATTGTGGGTGGTTTTTATGATTATTACTACTGTAAGAAACTTTTCTGAATCTCACTGGCATGTTAGAATCCAATTGTCTCTGATACAGAAGTAACAATATATTTTTATTTATGAATCACACTCATCAACCCACGTGTTTATTTCCGGTTGAGAAGCACATCGGAAGGAGGGCACCAAAGCGTTCACCTACAATTGTCAATATGGGTGTGCAGTCTGAAGTCTTTGCCTGGAATGAAGTCAAGCTCAAATGTCTGCCCATCCGGTATGCTTAAGAGAGATGTATAAGACATCTCTTACTGAGATTATCTGCAGCTCTCTCTTTCTTGTAATAATTGTTAAGCTGCTTGCTTAATCAATACATGGCTTCTGTGCCATGTCGAGGCCTGAGTGCTCACGTAGGGACATCACTCCACCTTAGATTTCTCCTAGCTCAACCGTCTCTGCAGTAGGCCTATTCTGTTACCATTTCTATCACTTATTGTTTAACACTGACCATTCCAGCCACTCTGTTATGAATTTCTGTATGCCCTGGACCGTGCCCCACTCTTCCCATGCTGCCCCAGGTCCTTGGCCATTCCTTCCTGGAGAAATTTGGAGAGCATCACCATTTGTAATGTCCTAATTATTCTACATAATCAATAACATCAAGGCCTTTTTTCTTGGAGACTTTCTGTTTATTCGCATTTTATTCCACACACGTTAGTTCCCATCAAGAGCAAAACCGATTTTCTTGTCTCGTGTCTGCTCTCAGGACAGCCTTAATTCACCATAAGTCTATTTGTGTTCACTACGTCGTCGTTAGACCCAGTTGGTGATCTTGATATAATCCTGGGGCCAAGCATGTCCCGCTCTGCAAAGCAAGACTTTTATGTAACTCGGAATGCTACCCAGACGACCAGCATGGAGACTGCCGGCGGGGGCTTTATTTCATTGTTGTTATTTTTGCAGAGGCCTCTGTTTATGATGTGATGCATTTGGGCCTGAGCGCATTAGCTGCATTATTCATTGGGTACATTTGTCAGAACATGCATGTGTATAAAGAACTAATGATCCATATTAAATTAATGACGCTATAAAGAAGAAAAATACTCCACGCACACAGCTATGTCAGAAAGTACAGACTCCGATAAACCAGAGAAAGGGCCTAATCGGATGAAGCATTGGACTGTTCTGTCTCCAAAATTACATTTCTAGAAATGTGCTTGTACACAATGTTGGTTTTATTAAAACAAATTAATTCAGTCATTAAGGAATCATAAGGCAAGTGTCTCATAAGTCAGGACCTCCAGTGTAACAAATTGATTAAATGACTGTGTAATAGTCTCTTTAAACAAATCTAGTGTAACAAGTTAATAGATCTGCTCAATTACCATGCTGGGGGATGAAGCTGTGGGTGACTCTCATTAAATCGGGAAGATTGTTCTTCTGAGTTTTGTCCATTCTCCTCTGTATTTTTCTGGGTGTGCTCTGTGGTGTTTTGAATCTGTAGTGTATTGGGGGGGGCTCTAAAAATTGATTGCTGTAATCACAGTTTTAATTTTTTTAAACTGAAATTTGTGGTGGATCTCTTTATCTTTTCCTCCTCCTCCTCCCTCCCTCCCTCCCTTCCCACTCACCTTCTCCCTCCCCCTTCTCCCTCCCTCCCCCCTCTCCTTCCCCTCTCACCTTCTCCCTCACCCTCTTCCTCCCTTCCTCTCCTACCCTAGGAGCAGGCTGAAATGGAGCCTGAACCCTACCCACTGCTTTCTTTCGACCTTAGTATGTAAAATAACCTAATTGTCCTCATACCAGGTGCTTTATCTCTGCTGATAGCAAAATTTGAACAATGCAATCTGGCCAGTGAAACCTGGGATGGCCTGGCTGGAGCACAGAGAGCGAGTAGCTAACAGGCATCCTTATTTTTCAGCTACGGGTTGATTCCCGTGGAACACCCCCCCACCCCCAGCCAGGAGCTTCACACACAGGGGAAGGAAATTTAAGGCCAGCTCAGAGGCCCTCCATAGCCCCACTTCGCCCTTTCCCCAGTGGTTGACGGAGGATCTCACCCAGAGTCTCCTCCAAACGGGGCTCTGCTTGGCGGTAGAAAAGTGCCCTGTAGAAAAGAGCCCATGAAGGGAGCCGAAGGAGAGCTCAGGTGTCTGGTGCAGACTGAACACTGAAATCTGGAGCTTTTTTTTTGCTTTAACAAATACGGAGGTATTCTCTGGTGGGTGCTGAAATCTCGGGAAGGAGAGAAGATGATCACAGAGAGACCTGGGAAGTTAATGCTACCCATTGCTCACAGGATTCCGATTCTCCGCATGCTCTCAGTTGGGGCAAGAAAAAAAATGACTTGAAGTCTGCCTTTTTGGAGGTGTCCGTGCCTATGACACCCTTTCACCAAAGGCCCTGGAGGAAACAAAATCTATTACCTATTGCCATTTTGTTAAGTGTTTGCTCTGCAGTGTGACCCTGCCACTTTATCTGTTGCTTTTTATTTTCTGAGTGCATGTTGCCCATATGTTACTCTAATAGTTGCTATAATTCTTGAGCAATGGGGCTCGTATTTTACGGGGCTGAATTAAAAAGAATGCACTTTAATAAAAACCTGAGCAATACACTAATGGCCTGACATTGATGTATTTGCATAGAGATGAATTATACGGGCCTTCTTGACACGACTTTTAATAAATGATGGAGAAGGTTATTACAGGGATGCAGTTTGGTGCGTGCTAACAGGTTATTTTAGTGCATCTGTGGCTAAAACCCGGAGTGATACAGTACAGCGCACAATCATAAGGTACTTTTTTGTCTTGCATATTATGACATTTATTGGGATCGCGCTGAACCCGTATTACGATCGCAAAACTGCATTTTATTAACCATTAGTAACGTTAGCTGTAAATGGAATCGGGAATTGAAGAGAAAAACGAGCCCCTCCTATAGACCCTCATCCACATTAAATTTGTAGGCAGTTGTAACGAGCATTTTATACCTGGCGTCCTCGCCTCTGAACTGACAAACCTCTAGTTGGCTACAAGAGCCTAGAAGTGGACAGGAAGGGCCACCGCTCTCCCAGGGAACCACATACAAACTGCTAAGCTGTGACAGTAAGAAGCCACCAGCTTAGACTTAGTCGGTGAAGGACGAGGACTTTGGGATCCATCCACTAGGGGCTGTAGATATACACAGCCCCGAGGGTCATACTCTAGTTAAAACCCCTGCCGATTGCGAATGTCAACTTGGTGTGCCCACTATTGCATTCTCAGTACGTGCCCGTCCTACCCAAAATAAACAGAAATAAAACGGCACACCGAATTGATCAAAAACTGAAGGTCTCCCAGCCTGGGCTCCTCGGGCTTTCTCGGACTTGGCTCGCCGTCCCCAGGTGGGGTCGCAGAGAGCGAGCCACTGCTCGGTGCCCTTTCTCCCGCGACCAGCCAGTTGCGTCCGTTACAGCCACAGAGGCGAATGGTCACATCACACATGGAAAAGGAGATTGGTGGGACAAGTCCTCCTCCTGAACCTAGAGGAAGGGGTGAGGATGGGGAATCGGTTAGAGAGGGCGCCGTAGGACGCGTGCGACCTCATCACCCAGGGTGTGGTGCTTCCTTGCAGGAGCCTGGAGCCTCACACCTCCTCGGAACAGATGTTTCTGTCCCTCGCAGAGATTTGTAACTGATGTTCGCGACAGCTGGCGGATACCGCCAGCTACTTGCATCTGTTCTAGAACAAACCTGGTGGGAACTGCGGAGGAGAGGGAAGGGCCCGGCAGGGGACAAATTAAAACGTGTATTATGTGTACACAGTCTCTGTGTCACTTACAGAGTGAGAAAGGGTCGGATCCAATTTAGCTGAGCTCGCCCTTACTAACCAGTGTAGAACTAACCAAGAGAGAGAAAAGGCTAGAAATTCCTTGAGGAAAGGAGCGAGGTATCCTTTGGATGTCTTGTGTCTCAGTAACTCAGAGAATACCGACAGGGGTCTGCGGGTGCGAAGGTCCGTGACGGTGGTCCCCAAGCCAGAACTGCTCGACCCTGGGAGGCTCCAGAGCACTAGACCTTCCTGGGGATAGGAGGCGGCGAGGGCGTGGACACGGGTGCTAATAGGTCTAGAGGGAACCCTAGGTCTAGAAGGAACTGTGTGGACGTCCGTGGCCTCGGTGTGCAAGGCAGGGTCTTTAGGGCTTCTGATCCGGGTAACCGCGTTGTCCTCCACGCCTGCAGGGGGCGCTCCCCGAATCCGAAATGAGCTCGCGCGGGGCTGGCCGCGGGGGGGCTGTGTGTGTGTGTGTGTGTGTGTGTGTGTGTGTGTGTGTGTGTGTGTGTGTGGCGCGGAGGGTAAGGCTAAATAAACCAAGGAAGGTGATTTACTGTACCCAGCTCTATTCTGAACACTCCAGTCCCGTCTTCTCTGTAAAGACATGCAGGGCACCCAGGACAGATAGTGCCACGGACTTGCACTGACTTCTTGAGCCCTCTTCTTTAACCTGGGCAGGAAGCCCAGATTGGGTGTGATGCTATGGATCAATCGATCCCGCTGGGCCTCAGACAGGTCTGCCACCACGCGGACCAAAGGTCTGCCCATCGAGGACACCCTAGGCACCAGGGTGGCCATGCCCTGAATCCCAGACTTGGTTAGGTCTGGCTCAATATGGAATGTGTCAAAAAAAAAAAAAAAGCATCCTGCAACTACAGAAGAAAGTACCGGGCCTACCACGTGTAAACAGAAAGTCCCCTCCAGAAGACAGAGACTGATACTAGCAAAAGCCGTCCTTCACCCAGTGAGGGTTGGTTCAAACTGTGTGAGGGTGGCAAAGGAGAAAACAAGAAAGTTCTACGACCTAAGAGGACAACGGACAGGGAGGGCAGAGGCCATTACTGGCTTTCCCGCCCTTGACGGATGGAGGAAGGCATTCTCTGCGAAGATCGAAGATCAGGAATTGTGGCAGTTGTTCCTGGTCCCTCTGCTAGCAGGTGCGGCCTCTTCGTCGGTAAACAGAATGTGCTAAAGGAGGTGTCCTGAACGATCTTAACTCCATCCTGTGAACCCCGGGATCACCCTTACAGGGAGTTCAGCTACCAAACCTACCCTACACTGGAGCACTCGATGGACCACAATGAGCATGAGGAAACGCAGAGAAAGAAACGGCTTGAGCCTGGGGGCTCGGGGAGGAGGGTAGCAGAGGGCTATTCCCGCGCTGGTCCTCTTTCCAGGCACAGGCGAGTACCACGAACAGCTCCGCGGTATTCTTTTACTTTGCCTTGCCAATGAATTCGAACTAATTCTGATTTATCTAATTTTTTTTTTGTCTGGAATTCAAAGGGGCCAATAATCCCCAAATTTGGCACCTTTTCTTTCCCAGTCCTCGACCAGAAGAATTTTCTAGAGCTGCGGCCTCCCTCAGGGGTCACAGAGCCTTTTCAGTTCAGTTCTCAGTTCCCCGGAAGGACAGTCTCCAAGAGCTGCCTCCAGGCCTAGGTAAAGACTGTGTTGGCCTTCCCTGTCCTTGGGCCCTCATGAGATATTCCAAATCCTAAAAGCGTGGCCCTGGCGTAGGGAGTCTTCCCACATCATATGTGCCCCACCACTGCTGGTTTCCCTTCCTCTCTTCTTTAATCGCTTTTGGCTTTATTTGTGAAAGTATCTGGTCAGAGGAGCAGGATCCGGGGAAACAACTTCTTAAAAGGGAGGTGATCAGGTTAGCTAAGGTGGCACCAGGAAAACACTCCCTTCCCCCTCCCCTCCCCCCCTCCATCCCCACCCACCCCGTTTCCTTTCTGGTCTGTTAGGAGGACCAGGCTATTTCTCAGCATCACAGGATTTTTCTCAGCTTCCCTCCAGAGCAGGATGGCTATTATGGCAAGCTAGCATGATAGAAGTACCTAAGAAGAATAACTGAAAGATGAATCCATTACACGTGGGAAAAAACACACACCCGTGGGGCACAGCGACTCTTAAGTACCTGAAAGGCCAGAGAAGGATGGATGCTTAGACTTTCAGTGTTGTGACATTAGCCAGCAAGTTGTAGGAAGTTGACTTCAGCTGACCATCAGGACCGCCTCTGCCTGCAGGTCTCCAGAGCCTCACAATCCTGCAAGAATCCTTCAGCATAAGGGTCTCTGGCATGCCCCGCATGCTGCCTCCTGATTTTCTAGGCACCAAGAAGGGCATGCTGCAGACGTGGAGGGTAGCCTAGGTAAATGCTCCCAGTGAGGATTCTGCAGGAGTGGGGCTCTTAATTAGAACATGTAGAGATCATTTTGTTGTGTTCGTGTTTAGTATTCCAAATTTTTGTCCCAAAAGAAATTACTACTGAAAATCAAAGTTTGTCATTTCAAATGCTCTGCTGGAGGAATGAATGAGACATAAATCTCCCAGCAATGGACACTGGAAATGACCAGTGAGCTTCCTTCTTCTGCCCTCTGGCTTTTGTGTAACCCTAACCCCTGTGACTTGAAGAGTACCAGAAACAGTATAAAACAGCTTGACTGAAATGTTTCTTTAAAAGTAACTCTAAATGAATGAATTAAAATACCATTTCTTGGGCTTCCATTTCTCCCACAGAAAATCTTGACATTGAGCTCATTAATCTCTTTTGTTGACTTGTTTTTACAACAACTTCTCTGCTATTTATAAATATAACAAGCCATAGAAGAGACTTTGGGAGCCTGAGAACTACTTCCTTCCAGGGTGGCAGAAGTGAGGAACTAGAGCTGCAGGAAAGTTCTCTGATTTTCTTTAAAACCATTCCATGTGGCTTCAT
>JAQHUG010000138.1:3085395-3101404 GCA_028555095.1 Dicrostonyx torquatus | reverse complement strand
GGAAGAATGGAAGTGTGTCTTTGGTCTCTTCCTAGGGGGAGAAACAATAGGGACAGGACACAAAGCTGTTCACTTCTTTCCATGTCTAAGGTCTCATAGTGGAAAAATGGTATCCTATACATAGCCAAACTACAGGCCATATTACAGAAAATGGTGTTATTAAGTTTCTCAACCTGGAGAGGGCTACTCTTATAGTAAGATAATTGTGCAGGTAAAGAAAAGGAAGGTTACTGAAGTTACATGACTTACCTGGGATAAAGTTGGGATGATGCAGAAGTTAAAGCATTTGCTCTTGCATGGGACTGGGATTTGGTTCCCAGCACCAAATCAGGTGCCATACAACCAAATCCAGTTTCAGGGGATCTGATGCCATCTTCTGACCTTCATACACCTGGCCACACATATACTCAGGCACATACATATACACCTAAAATAAAATACATCTTTTTTCCCAAAAAAGTAAGGGAAAAGAAATAAAAATTCCTGGGGCTCAGATGCTGCTTTAGTGAAATTAAGAGTTGCTTCCTGCTTATTTTACAGGGTCCTTCTGAAGTGTGTTCAACCAGTTTTAGGTGCTCAGGAAAGATGCCCCGAGTCTTTTCTTTTGACACATTACTTCTTATCCAAAGAACAAAAATAGATCTGTTAGATGCTTAGTTATCTGTGCTATATAACAAATGACCTCCAAAGTTCACGGACTAAAACAGTAAACCTTTATTATCTGGTGTACTCTCTGTAGGTCAGAAATCCAGTGAGCTGGGTGACTCTGACTCAGAAACTCAAAGAAGGTAGCCATCAAGAGGTTGGCTGTCCCTGAGCTGGAGGATCTGCCTCCAGGCTCTACCCTTTGGTAATTAGGATTTATAAACCGGGCAGTGGTGGCGCACGCCTTTAATCCCAGCACTCAGGAGGCAGAGGCAGGCGGATCTCTGTGAGTTCACAGCCAGCCTGGTCTACAAGAACTAGTTTTGAGAAGAGGCTCCAACGCTACAGAGAAACTCTCAAAAAAACCAAAAAAATAAAAAATAAAAATAACATAAAATAAATAAATAAATTAGGCCTTAGATGGTCTTAACTCTAGGCTGAAGATGTAACTCGGTTGGCCGTGCGGGCAGTCCTGGGTTTGGTCCCCAGCATTACATAAAACAGTGTGTGGTAGTGATGATCTGTATCCAAACACCAGGAAGAGGAAGAAGAAACAGGGTAAAGCACATGAGCTCCTGCTCCTACTCCTGACCCCCTCTTAATGGAGTTATCTAAGTAATGACAAGAGGCCACTGACTTACCCAAGGCAGGGATTCAAGGCAGAACAAGCCACATTGTCTAACCAACATGATTCCCTCATCAAAGACCAGAAAGATCAGGCTCTATTTTCTAAAGGAGGGACTATTCCAGAGTTTTTGGAGGTCCTTTAAGGACACCTCAGCTAGTTGCACTTTAAATGTCACATGACAGAAAACAAACCTTGTTCTCAAGACTGTTTTCACTTTCATCTTATACTCCTTATACTCCTTATACTCCTGGACCGAGTAGCTATCCTGCATTAGAGCTGAAAGTAACCTTGAACAAGGCCTTTCTTGATGCTACAGCAGCTGCTTCTGATGATGAAGATGATAAGGTTGGTGATGATAAATATTTGGTTCTCACAGCTTACCTGTGTCACACCTGTTCTCAGGTAGGACTGTGTTCTCAGGGCGTCATAATAAACTGACAGGTTTCATTCTCTCAACAACCCTAAGAGGACAGTGCAATTGACATTCCTACTGGCCCTACTGGACAGAACACCGAGGCATGGGGAAAGCACAAGTCACTTAACCAATACTGCACAGCCAATCAGGGGTGCAGGTGCTGAGATTCATTCCAGCCTGGCTATCATACACTGTATGATCTTGTGGTTGTGGCAAAGATAAAAAGAGTTCCCAGGCCCTCCCACTCCCTTGAGATCATTGGATTTGAGGAGAAAACTTGATCAGCCCTTGTAGATCCAGTGATGACCCAGTAAGGGAAGTGGATAACCCCTCAGGGAAGAGGTCTACAAAATGGTTTTCAAGAGTTTAACCAAGGTGGAGAACCAAGATCAAAGCCGCAGGTGGCTCCTGGAGATGACTGAGAACTGCACCAATGTGTGAGGCATGTTAATTCCGCAAAAGCCTTTGCTTGGAGATGACTGCAGCCCTGTGGGAATAACTAAGTGAACTGACTTCCAGGAGCCTTAACTTGCTCTATGTAATACGAGGAAATTTGTCCCCCAAAACCTGACTTTTATTCATGATTTATATACCCTGACCAACTAAAAACCTGAGCACAGAAGTCAAAGGAACTTTGGTTTCCTTACTGAACTTCCTCTATCTGCCAAATCGTGTAATTATTCCTCAATATGTCTTTTGGTTACCCCCAAGGAAGAAAAAGGCATTAGCAATAGAAAGTACTAGAGATCCTCTATAACAATAATATGCACCTATCCAAACTGCATTGTGGAAAACTCCCCCGTACAATGTAGAAGGATCCATCTTCGAATGTATCCTTATTATACTGAACTAGCCCTTATTTTTCAAAGACGACATTGAGACTATAAAAGAGACTTCTGCTTCAGATTGGCTGGCATAGATACCGAATGCCTTGGGAAAGTTATACTTTCCAACACTTCTAATGTGTTACTCCATGGTAGTGCCTGTTCCGGTGGGGGCTCAGAACAAGTGATACACATCTAGACAGCTAATCTTCCAGTCACTGGGTTTAGATGGGAAAGGAAGCCAGACAATGAGTTTAGGCACCAAGATCAGCTCTCCAGTTTGTGGAACAGCTCTGAGCCAGTTGCAGAGAAATGCCCCTAACCCTTTAGTCAGGCTGATCACACCTCCCCTCCTCTCCGTTAACCTTCCATTAATAAATGGGAGGGATTGTGGTGCTGTGTTTTAAGAGGATCTAGTTGGGTGTGGTAGCAGGGGCCCACCATCGCAGGATTCCTGAGGAGGGGCAGGAGAATCTCCAGTTTGAGACCAGCAGGAGAAGGTCTCAGAAAGGAAGGAAAGGGCAGGGGAGAGGAAGGAGAAAGAAGGGGACGTGGGGAGAAAAGCAAAAGAAACAAATGGGGAAGGGAAGAGGAGTACAGAGAAGGGGAGGCAAAGGAGAAAGAGGAGGGGGAGAGGAAAGAAGAGATGGAGGGAAGAAGAGGGGAAGGGAGGGGGAGCCACACTGATCTCTGAAGTAGCTGTCTAAATGCTTCAGAACAAAATAGCACTTTTCTAAGGAAAGGGGGAGGGGTGTACTGAAGAACTGACTTTAAAAAGAAAAGATGGTCCTGGGCAGGGGGCGGGAAGGGAGGAAGCATTCCCTGCATGTCTGTCTGTGTGTGGTAAAGGGGGAAGGGTGTTGAAAGCAGAGAAAGCTGTTCAAATTAGCCTAAGATGGAGTTTATAGATGAAATCAACACTTACCTCTGTTGTTGCTACACCATCTCATTGTTGAGGATTAACAAAGGAGCCTCTGTCTCTTTAAGCTATTCAGTGCTAGGAGTTCCCAAGTGGAATCTCCTCTCTCTCTCTCTCTCTCTCTGTGTGTGTGTGTGTGTGTGTGTGGTGTGTGTGTGTGTACGCGTGTGTGTGTGTCTGTGTGTGTGTGTGTGTGTGTGTGTGTGTGTGTGTGTGAGAGAGAGAGAGAGAGAGAGAGAGAGAGAGAGAGAGAGAGAGAGAGCACGTGTGCACGGTCTCCAACTTGAACTGGAGGGAGACCTCCCCAAGTTAGTGTTGGCTTACCATTCTCATTTCTTGACCCCAGACAGCAGATTTCAAAGACACCCTTAGCTTCTGATGTAGAACATACAGTATGTCCAAAGAGAGCAGGGCTCCAGAACAAGCAGCCTGCCCTTGGAGTCCTCTGTCTTCCCACTATCCTCAATAGAAAAAAGAAAAGTGGATTAAGATGCTCGCAAACTTGGAAAGAAGTCCAACACCCCCACCCCCAGCTTCTGGAAGGAAAGCATATGGGCTTGACTTCAGAATCCTGAATGTAACCCAAAGGGAAAATTAATCACTACATAGGAAAACTGAGCTTGTATGGAAGAGAACTGAGCAAGAACAGCGAATCCAGGAGCATGGCTTGTTCCCTTCCACTGCAGGCCCCCAAACCTCAACCAACTTCCTCATTGACTTCCTTTTTAGGAAAAGAAACACACACAACAAAAATCAAAACACTACACTCTCCTTTTCATGAATGCGCGCTCTCTCTCTCTCTCTCTCTCTCTCTCTCTCTCACACACACACACACACACACACACACACATACACACACACACACACTTTGCTTTTTGCACTTGTAAAAGCAGTGGTCTATCAAATCCCTTGGAATATTTTTTGGCTTTCAGTCATGAATCTCTAGCTGTGAAGGGTGGCGGGCTGGCGGCTCATTGGGTACTCATGGTTGTTAATACCTCAGCATTTTGAAGCGGAGATTAAAAGCAAAACAAAATAAAAGACCCAAGGTCTTTTAGCCTTAGCTGCTTGTACTGCAAATGTGCTTCCTCAGTTTCCCCACCACACTAACTCTTAGGCAGAACTATCTTTCTGCATGCACACAGAAAGAAACCGAACCAACCCAGACAAAGGGAAGCAGAGGAGGCACCCCCACCCACTTCCCTCTTCCTACCAGCTGTATGGGGCCGGTGGTAACCCGTGGCCAGCTGGAGTTTGGGATGGAAGTAAATTAACTGGAAACCTCACTCACTGCTGCAGTCAACTGGAAAAAAAAGGGGGGTGGATGCCAGTGCAGCAGGGCCCCAGAGCCCAGGGCCACCAGCTCGGTTCCCTGCTGAATCCTCTTGCCACCACATCCAACTAAGAGGGTGGGGTGCAGTGGAGGCTACATTTAAAGACGCCAAGCACAGACAGAATTGTGACAGGACCTCTTGACAAGTCCAACCTGAAATAAACACTGTCAGCCTTCAGATGATTCACTTCCTGAGAAACACATTAAGTCTTACTCAAAAGTTTTCTATGACTCCTATTATTGTATCGTTTCTCCAACTATGAATTATTGTTATCATTATCCAGAAACAATGTTTTAATTGTAATGTAAATTTTTATTTCCTTTTGCTTCCTAGCTTTTTCATGCAGCAGAGAGGTTAAAAGTTGACAAGAGTATAGTGGGAAATGGATTTTTATGTTTTTCAATAAAGTGTCATTGAAAATAGCAAGTGTGTTTGTTCCCTTTCTCAAAAACTGTGAAGAAGGACCGAGAGAGAAAGGAGGGGGAAAGGAGGGAGGAAAGGAGGGAGGAAGAGGAAGGGAGGAAGGGAGGGAAAGGAGGAGAAAAGGGAAGAAGGGAAGGAAACTGACAAAGGGAGAAATAATCGAAAGACTGGAGACAGATAATAAAATACTGAAAAGAGAGAGAAGAGAAAAAGAAAGGATGAAGGAAGAAAGAGAAAATGGAAATACTGAACGCAGAGGAGAGTGGTTTCTTGCCTGTTCGCAGTTGGACTTAACCAGCTACCAGTCCAGCAGAGTAAAACATTCTTGGCAATCCAGTTGCCTTTCTATAGGATGACTATGTCAGTCTTGCTAAGAACACAGAAACCAAAATGCATTCAAAACTTCTGGAGTACTTTGCAAACTGGAGACAGTAACAGTGGGTCGATTTCCTTCCTTCTTTTCCAATGAACCATGCCATCAGGAATATACATCACAGCCGGCCAGAGGGTAGTGGCACAGGCCTTTAATCCTAGCACTTGGGAGGCAGAGGCAGGTGGATCTCTGTGAGACCAGCCTGGTCTACAGACTGAGTTCCAGGACAATCAGGGTTACATCTTGAAAAACCAAAAACCAGGAGGGAATATACATCACAAGAATTACCCTTAGCCATTCCAACTTCTGGGGAGAACGCATTGTTTTTAAAATCTGCATTCTTTAGCAAACCAAACAGTCCTCACACTTGCTTTCCCTGAAGTAAAGAATGGGGGTACCACTGATCTGTCTTTCTTTGGACACAGGATCACTAAGGAGAAACTATGTCTCCCGGGACCTGTAACTGAGTGTCTGAAAATAGAACAATAGCCAATTATGCCCATTCCCCATAAGGCCCCAATATAGTAACTGCCCCCCCCCCAGTACCCTGGATTAACACATTTCTCACTGAAGAAGCTTGGGGCACTGTGTCTGTAATGCTGAAGGCTGCCAGGCCATATCTCTTAAACAGATACTTTCTTTCTGTTCTCTGTAGTGTTTGGGGAATTCAGGGCTCCTGACTTTTCTGCATTGGGCTAGGTAACTAATGCAGACCGGCAGCGCCCAGCTCCCTGCTCCCGCTAAGCTAATTGAATCAGAGGTTGCCTGAGGGACTGCATCCATGCAAGGGCATGAGGTCTTCCTAGATTCCCGAGAGGCTTCCTGGAAAAGGGGGGAAAATAAGGGAAAAATTAGGAGAGCCATTACAAGCATCCACCAGACAGTTGCAGGAAACTCTGATAAGGGGACAGTCTCTTCATCCTTCCATACCAGGGGGTAGGTGTGATTCCTCCAAAGAATCGATGATGGAGATGCTGTGTGCTGCTGCTGCTGCTGCTGCTGGCAGTGGTGGTGATGGTGGGGATGAGGAGGAGGAAGAGCTATTTTACCCAAGACACCTACCTAACACTTTTTGGTGTTTTTGACTTCTATTTGAAATCTCTGATGAGGCCAGATGACCTGCACCCGTTCATTAAAGGCAACAGACATATTCAAACTATTTTTTGTTGCTGTTTTTAATTAGATTTATCCTTCAAAACAGAAAGTGCATTACATTTCATGGGTCTCGCAAAGGGGCTGCCTTTTCTTTACAAACCGAATTCCGTATAAATTAATAAATGTTAAAGAGGCTAATATGTCACTGTTATTAGCTTTAAAAGAAAACAATTTACATATTCTATAGTATTCTTATAATACAAAACACTTCGGATTGGATTACAGCAACTAAATGGTATTTTCATGTTCTGACCCAGAGAGCTTGCAACAATTCCCAACATCTACTTTTACGCATTTTTTTTATCAGAAAGGAGTTAAATTAAATACGAGCTATTGTAGCTCCTCCATCCCCAATATTTTCTTTAAATCACTAATAAATAGCAACAAACGACTGTGCAATTTCGGAAGGGAACCCAGAAGCTGGGGTGAGAAGCTTGCGGGTTCTGCAATTTCAAGTCCTGGGGCGGGGCGGGGGACTTGGGGCTGCCCTGGGGCCCAGCAAGGTCTGCTGGGTCAGCGACAGAATCGCTGAAGGGGAAAAGCCATTCGGAAAGATCCAGAGCCGAAAGAGGAGTGAGTAGGGAGGTGTCTGGGGAGGACAACGACATTTTTTCCCCCTGCGATTAATTCCCAGTTAAAATGAAAGCCGGCCAAGTGGTGTGTTAGGTCTTAAAACCAACGGGAGGAAAGGTCCATCTCTTTATACCAAATTCCAAAAAGCATTTTACATTTTAAATATTCACAATAAAGTAACTTCTAGTCAGTGTGACTCACGATTTATTTACATAGAGCCTTCAACAGGTTACTTAGTGGGTTGAGCAGTTGTGGGCGGCGGGAGCGTCTCTTTTTCCCTAGGAGGCGGACGCCCTGCGTGGCTCGGAGATTCCCACCAGGCGTTGGCTGTCGACTCTTCAGAAACACGACCCGGAGCTCTTGGACTGCAGAGCCAGGGACCGAGCCTGGATGGGGGCGGGGGGCGGGGGAGGCGATGCTGACGTTGCTAGTGGGAAGGGTCCTGGGAAGCCGTGGGGTTGCGGGTTCGGCTGCGGGTTTTGTTTTGTTTTTGTTTTTTGCGCAGTACACTCGGCGGGCTCCCTTCCTTCTCATCAACGCGCCGTCCTACCCCCAGCCCCCGCCACAATTTCTAGGTTAAAAAAATAGATATGTACATCTTAGAAAATAGTAAAGGCCCGGGGAGCAGCCTGGGTGCTCGGGCCCGGGAGGACCGGCTGAGCCGCGCGGTCGGGGATCCCGGCGCTGCGGGCGCTCAGGACGAGCCCTCGGCCTCCGACGCGTGCAGCAGGAGGCCGCCGCTGCTCGACTTGTGCTTTTTCAGCAGCTGCGTGATTTTCTCGTCGTCAGAGTTCGGGTCCAGAGGCTTGTTGTAATCGTCGTCATCCTCCTCGTTCTCCGAAGTCCCCTTCAGCCGCTCGGTCTCCGAGTCCTGTTTCTTCTTGGCTGTGGCCATCTCGGCCGCGTGCTTCTTCCTCCACTTGGTCCGGCGGTTCTGGAACCAGACCTGAGAGAGGGCAGGAAGGGGAAGCAGAGCCGGGAAGGGGGTGATTGAGCGCCGGAAGACCCAGGCTCCCACCTCGCCATTCTCCCTTGCGGACCCCAGAGGTCCAGGCGTCAAAGTCAGTCTAGTGGCCTCACTAACCCGTTGCCATAGCGATAGTAACACAAGAGCATTGAGACCGGCCCTAAGCCATTTCTCTGAAAGAGTGAAAACAAGACTTGGAGTTGCCCTAAAAAAAACTTGCCTTTCCTACGTTCCAGCTAGAAATGAAAACTTGCTTAGTTTTCCCATAGTGGTGGATTTTAGTCCTTAATTGTATTCGTAGATTAAGAAGTTTCAAACTACTACAGTGTTGTGTGATTTGTACAGAAGAGCACAGTATTAAATCCAATTATCTCGGCTGTGTCTCACTTTTGAACACTTGACTGCTTACTTATTAGAGACCCGAATCCTCACTAACTTCGCTGGTCCATCCTCTCTCCACAACACGTAAAATGCGTGATCCGAAGTTTTCTGATAAAATGGCAACTTCAGTTCACACATAGTAACCAACACAGGCACATGAAAATATTCAACAGTTCAGTGCTGAGTGGCTTTACCACCCTCAATGTTGTTCATAAAACTAATATTATTACCATTCGCTATTTTTAAATTGAAAGATTGCCGGCTACATTTTTTTATTATGATCTTGCCTCATCTTTCAAACATTAGTGTGATACTGCTCCTGCCTAAGACATTCATTTGCAATATGTTCAACCTGTTGGTGATGTTTGACATGGACTGACACATGTATTTTAATCTTCACAATGGGGGGGCAACCAATTTTCTGAACATGTTGAATTGTCCTCGTTGTACGCTTCTCATCTGTTATTTTATCCAGGGAATTAGAACTGTTAAGAAAAGTGATTTTCTTTATATTGCTATAATAATTCATTTCTGGCCATACAGACATATTTATGGTGGCAAATGAAGACCTCCAGATTAAGGTGGTAGGCTCTCTAGCCACCCACTGCAAAAATAATATCGAATGTGATGGTTTTCTAATGGCCAAGTGAAAAAAATCTCGATTGAAATATATTGTATGATGCTTGCCTAGCAGGGAAATAAACTCTAAGTAGCTCATGATATTACTTCTTAATGAGAAACAATATAACTAAAGAAAGCAGACCCCACACACACACCCTAGAGAAACAAATGCAACAAATGGACCAAGAGAACACAGAAAGCCAGTAAACCGTCCAATTGAATTTACATAGCACGTTCAATCCCTTTACTTTCAGGGACAGATTTCTGAAATTTGATTCCCTAGAAATGAAGTACACAACTCCATTATAGCCAGAGTAACATCTTACTTGGAAATTGTCATAAACTGTAGTATCTTAATTCTGCAGATAAACTTGCTTTTAAGAGAGTTCAACCCTAAAATGCACTAAAAATCTTGCCAGCTCATTTGGAAAATGACTATTCCAAAGCGATCGTATTCATCTAAGCCAAAGCAAGTTATCAATGCTACGTTCATCTGGATTCATTTCCCTTTAACCTACAAATTAATATAGTACTGCAATTAATATAGCTGCTTCCCGTTAGGAAGTTATATATCTAGTGGAGCCTGAATTGACAAACAGAAGCTTGAGTGTCTTTACAAACAAAACAAATCAAGCTTTTCTAATCGGCTCGATCTGTGCTCAGGGATATTTCCTTAGTGCTTTTATTCTCTGCTAAGGGCGAGTTTCCCCAGCACAGGCTGCAGTATAGATTAGCCTAATTTCTAAGGCGGGGACTTGACTCCTTTTGTTCATCAACAGTTTGCCTCCAAAAGACCCCAGGGCCTGTTCGACCCCAACCCTCTCCTCCACTCCCCATTTCTCGCCAGGCTCCCCAGAGCGTATCCCACCTCCACCCGGATTGCCAGTTTGGGGAGGGGAAAAATATGGGCACGTGCGTATGAACGCGCGCGCGCGCGCGCGCGCACACACACACACACACACACACACACACACACACAGGCGCACACGCATGTTCGGGACCGCTGTCCCTGGAGGTGTCAGAGGTCCACTCACCTTGACCTGACTCTCCGTCATTCCCAAAGAATAGGCCAAGCGAGCTCTCTCTGGCCCCGCCAGGTACTTCGTTTGTTCGAAGGTCTTCTCCAAAGCGAAGATTTGTTGGCCAGAGAACGTAGGTCTGGTGTGTTTTCTCTTCCCATCTTTGTCCAACAAAATAGATCCCTGATCTGCAAGAACCGATATCATAATCAGAGAGGGACGAGGCAACCAGTTACAGTGCTTCATGGGGGGTGGGAGCAGGGATAGAATTAGCAAAGCTAGGTGCAGTCGCGTTCATAGTAAATGCTTCTCCGTGGTCTGCGCCAGAGGTGGACCCCGAGCTTCCTTGCCGGCTTCTGCTCACTATTTTTTGTCGAAGCCAGGTGCAGTTGGGGCAGCAGTCAATACTTTACGCTTAACCACAGTGCCAAATAACTAGGGAGGCTACTGATAAAAGTGCAGGGCTGAAATGGGACACCACCACCCCCTTAAACTAAGCAGGAATGCATGAGAAAGGTCACCCTAGCCTCCGGGGTTAATCTTTGTGCGCATGGAAGAGAAGTAGTTTGGTTTGAAGGTAAATGATTTTTTTATTTTATATATACATCTCCTTAGTCACTCCCCTAACCTGTGTTGGGCAACAAAAGGCTCCTTGTGTTTTGCACAATTGAGAGCTAACTGGTCCCTATTCTGAGGTCCCTGTGGGCTGGAGGAAGACAACGAAGCGGGAGGGACACAGCTTGTGGCGATCCGTAAATCAACACTGACACACGTCCCCAACACCTCACCTACACCTCCCAAGAAAGCCTCACTTGGTTTCCTCAGTTACTGAAGTTATTGCCACTAAGCCCCAAGTAAGGAAGTCCAGGGACTTGGACTAACTTCGGGGACTTGGTCACCAGCAAAGAACAGAGTGAGACAAGAATCTGAGCCAGGCCCTGGACGCCATCTGGGGGCGAGGAGCGCCTTCTAGGAGCTGGGGCTCACTGGCCCGAGCCTATCCAGATCTTGGGTCATCGAGGTGACCCAGACAAAGTCTTTGAGAGCTAGGTTTTACTGCTGCATCCTGTCACGGGTCATATTTCTTTCCCTCTCTTTTCTTGTGCTAGGCCAGTGAATGTCAAAATGCCTCTTCTTTGTGCCCAGATCAACTTGCCAAGGACCCTGGGGTCCAGGACTAGGAAAAGCCCAGGCCCCGTTCAGGGAACCACCGGCCCATCGTCAGCAGGTTAGCTGTGAAACAAGTGTGCTGGGGGTGTGCGGGAGACGACTAAAATGTGAGCCGGAGCAGCAGGGGAGAAGGTGTGCCGGCAGATGCCTGCTTTTCTTGGGGCCGTGGGTAGTTGTCCTGCCTACCCTCCTGGGTTTGCGGAAAACACGGGTCAGGCTACTGAAGGCCTGACTCTGGTTGGCTGGAAAGAGCCAGAAAAACAGGAATGGGAGGCCTCCCCCGACCCCTCCCGCCGCTTTCCAACTCTGTAACCCAAAGTTGGTCCGTTTCAAGAACAGCCCAGACAAAAACTCTCCCTCTGCGCTTCGTTCTAACCAGATACTTGCTCTCACGCGGAGCCCAGGCCTGCCTGGTACTTGACGAACTCAAAATCTCGCATCCCTCGCTAGATGCCCGGGTCCTGCCAAACTACTGGGGTGTCCAGGAGGACCGACCCATCCTCAGGCACACTACGCATCGTGACCCGAAAGCAGGCATAGGAAACAGGGATCCGGGCCCGCGATAGTACTCACGGGGGGTACAGGCCAGGCGTGCGTCCCTCCAAGGCGGGCTCTGCATCACTCCGGGCCAGAAGATGGGCGTCCTGCCGGGCAGCTCGGCCAGGGGCTTGGGGTACCGGCCCACGGCGGCCACGGCCGCAGCGCTGGGGCTGAAGTAGAGCCCGGGCGGTGGCGGCGGCGGGCTCAGGCTGCTGAAGCGGGGCAGGCCGGCCAGCAGCCCGGCGGGCGAAGAGGCGGCGGCGGCGGCGGCCGCAGCAGCAGCGGCTGCGGCCGCAGAGGCCGAGGTGGCGGAGGCGGACGAGGAGGAGGAGGAAGAGGACCCCGAGGGCGAGGCGGAAGGGAGGGCGGCCCCCGAGGCCACCGGCATGGAGGGCCTGCTGAGGATGTCGTTGATGCCGTGCGGGGTGGCGGCCGAGAGCTGCTGCGGGGGGCTGCTCAGGGACGAGAGGCCCCCCGCGGCTGGGGGCTTCAAGCCGCCTGGATTGTGGGACCCCAAAGGCGGGGAGGGCGACGAGGACGAGGAGGACGAGGAGGAAGAGGGGGGCCCGGTAGGTAGCGGGGGGTAGGCGGCGGGATACAGCGGGGTCTTCATCTCGGCCATGCTGTGCAGGGCGGCCAGGGGCGGGCTGCTGAGCAGGAACGCGCTCTGCCGGGGGCCCTCCATCGCCCCCACAGCTAACATCCCACAGCCAGGCCCGAACCCGCAGCCGCGCAGGCCGGTGGCCCCACCGGGGCTCTGGAGAGCCCGATGCGCGGCGGGGGTGGGGTTCGGGTCACTGGGAGGCGACCGGCCAATGGAGCCGGGACCGCGGGCGCCCGGAGCTGCTGTCCGAGCTGCGCAGCAGAAATGTCCAAGCACCCCGCTGGAGGCGGCGACGGGCGAGGGCCACCGGAGTACGGACGAGTTTGGCGCTGCCTTGGTTTGGAGAGTCCCGGACTTCGGTCCCCGGCGTTCGTCCCTCGTCCGCGGCTCAGAGGGCTCTACTTCTCTTGTCCTCCACCCCCGCGGGAAATTACCAAAACAAGCCCGGGGCCGGACCCCGAGAGTTTGCAACAACGCTGGAAGCCACCAAGCGTACACTTTGATGTAGGAGGGTAGGGGCTGGCTCGCCCGCTTTGGGGAGCTTCAAAGAGAGCCGCGTTTCGCCGGGTGCGCGCCTCTAATCTCGCTCTGACACTCAGCGCTCGCCGCTGCGCAGCTGAGTCGCACTCTTTCTTCTCGTTCGGGAGACAGAGAGCAACCGGCCTGCGCGGGGATCGCGCCTGCCACGGCCGCGGGCCCGGAGCTACTGCGCCAGAAAGGGCAGTGTCACTGCTCCGGCGGCCTGGAGACTTGGCGCGCCCACGCGCCTGCTTCCCCTTTGGGCCACGCGGCGCCCGAGTAGCGGTAACGAAAAGGATTTAAAAAAAAAAAAAATCTAAGTGTGAAAAGTCTGACGGGTCGGTTCCCACTCCGATCGTCCGTCCGCTTCTGAAAACCGGCCCGCAGACCCCCGCCCCACCCCCCGGCGCCCTCTCTTGCTCTCACTCTCCGCCTTTCTCTCTCCTCTCTGGCATTTCTCCTTGGCTTTCCAGGCTTGGCTCTTCTAAGCCCTGTCCTCTGGCCAAACTGACCCTCTCGCGGTTCTTCCCTTCTCTCCTCTCTCCCTCCGGGCCTGACAGTTCGGATGAAGCTCTCAAAGGTAATAAAACATTTGCACCCCTTCCTGCCGCTCTTTAGCTTGGGGACGCAAGGGAGGGGCGGTGGGGGGCCAAAATGAGAACTTTCAGGGACGTCACTCCGGGGCTGCTCGGCGGGGAGGGACTGAGGAGCGGGGCGCAGGTCTGGGCGTAACCACCGCCTCCAATAGCGCTCAGCTTCTGCCTGCCCTCGCTCCTCGGGCACACCCACCAGAGAGCGCCACATCCTCTGATTGGCTGAAGTTAGGGAGCCGTAAGGCCGCGCCCTCCTAGTCCCCTCCCTGGCGTCCCTTGGGCGGAGCCAAGAGGGGTGGGACCTGGCGAGAAGAGTGTGGTTCCAGCCCCGGGCCAGAGGCCCCGCTCAATTAATTGTGCAAAATAAAATGGAAAAGGGGAGGAGGGAGCAGGAACGAAGAGGGTATTACTTTTTAAAGAGAGGAATAAAAGCCAGCCCTTTTATGGAAAAGTAGTTTAAGTTCGTCCCTTCCGCCCACATTAGCTTGCGTCATCCTCTCCCACTCCCCCACCAGCTCTCGGCGCCTCACCTCGAACGGTGTCTGGACCCTTGCGAAAGAAACCGAGTTAATGGAGCAGGGAGTCGGCGCATCCCAAGCCGGGTTTCTTCTTTTGAAGGGATTAATTAAAGGCCATCTGGGCTCTTGCAGAATTGTGTAAATTAATTTGTTGCTCCTTAAGCCTATAGATGTCCTTAATCCCCTCGCAAGCCTAAGGGTCATTCTTTCCCATCTTTCCTCCTCCTTCTCGTTTCTGTTCCTTCTCCATTTTGATTTTCATTCCTGAGCACACACCCCCATCGTTGTCACTTGGCGGCGGGGGGGGTCTCATTGCTCTAGGAACGAAATCAGCTTAATAGGAATATTTGTCTCTTGCGTGGTATCCAAACCTAAGAGGAATGAGATGAACAATAATAAAAAAATACTTCCTCTACTATTATTAGTTGGTTTCACAGCAGGCAGAATGACTAAAATTCGGGCGGCAACTTTAGATACAGGAATACCTCCGGAATGTCCAGTCAAACTCTCAACTCCGGGATTTGCTCCCTCTGACTGGTCTTTAAGTTCTGGTCAGGGTTGACCTAAGCGAAGAGAAAAGCCCTCGCTCGGGTCGACCTTGAAGTATCAGGCAGTTAATGGGCCAGTGTGTGTGTGTGTGTGTGTGTGTGTGTGTGTGTGTGTGTGTGTGTGTGTGTGTTTGGGGGGGTATCACCACAGAGATCTGCATGAGGTTACTGAGCCCAAATTTAAGGCTCAAAAAACAGAAATATATGCAACAAACGACCCAAGAATAAAAATTGAGCTGCACCAGGGAGTTTGAATGTCAAGGCGCCTTTGTTAGTCCGTGCAGGAGGCCTTAATCGATTACTCCCTACCTTTCCACTCTTTCCCAAGCTTGAGTCTTCTACCGGTGTCAACCTGGGGTTGAGTTTGAAATGTAAGAGCGAAGCTGAGCAGTTAATCATCCTTTGCCCCTTTCATTCACTCTGAGTCCGGCGATGATATTTGTCTTCCTCTATCTGTCCCACCTTTATTAACTTCAAGACTTGGTTAACGCCATCTTTTCATAGACTTTAGGATCTGACCTAGGAACGGTGGGGTTCTGCATGGATGGGAGATACGTTATTAAGGGGCCGCCAGCCTCTGGCTTCTGAGGGGAGCTGAAGTGGGCACTGTGTTCACTTCCACTCCCAGACAGACCGCCTCTGCGCCTAAACCCGAGACAAGCCGCCAGCCAAATTCGTAGGGAGACTTCAGAGGCGACAGTGGCGGTGCAGTCACCGGTTCTGGTTCTGGCTTCCTTACAAACTTCTCCCACTCGGATCCAGCATTTCGGCGGTGACATAAGGTCAGCCTACACCCGAATCTTGGGCCTCCAGGGAATCTGCTCAGGTCCTCCCGGAAGGGCGTTCACAGGGACTAGGTAGGAACTGAGAAAACGAAGCTACTGGTCTTGCAAGTTAGCCGCTCCAAAAGTGCCTCTCCCTGTAGATACTGTAATACGCAAAGAGCTGGTAGTTTTAGAAACGATCATTTTTCTATTGAGAATTTAGTATCTGATATTGGGAAGGAGATGTTAAAAATAGACCCGAGAGAAAGACAAAAGGAGAGAGAGGCACACAGAAACTGAGAGAGACACACAGATAGAGAGAGAGAGAGAGAGAGAGAGAGAGAGAGAGAGAGAGAGAGAGAGAGAGAGAGAGAGAGAGAGGGGAGACGGTCGACTCCAGTTTAACTGTGTTTGGTAGTTGCAAAGCTGAGTTTGAAATGAAGTCTCATCCGTTGATTCTATAACTGCCATTCACG
>JAQHUG010000138.1:3044898-3081055 GCA_028555095.1 Dicrostonyx torquatus | reverse complement strand
CATATGCTCATTCAGTCTTGGTCCAGCTGGATTCGATGAGCTCCCAATAGATCGAGCACACTGTCTCTGTTGGTGGGCCAGTCCCTCACGGTCCTGACTTCCTTGCTCATCTTCTCCCTCCTTCTGCTCTTTGATGGCTTCTTTTGAAACACAGTCTTTTGATATAGCCCAGGGTGGCCTTGAACTCAGTGTCAAACTTGTCTTAGAGGCAAGCCTGTTTCAAACCAGCGATTTCATCTCAGCCTCCTAAGTACTAAGATCAAGGTGTGCACTATGGCCAGGTAGATGTACTATTTATCTGCCTGAGGTTTAAAAAGAAAGAAATTGTTCAGCTCCTTAGTCTTGATGCACATCTTCCCAGCTATGATCTTGAATAGGTTAATTACTCTGTTGGAAACTGACACTTTGTCAGGTTAGTAAATCAGTCACTCTTCTGAAAAGGTGTTGGCTTTAAGATGGAGCTGTTCATGGAGGTGTCTAGAAGCTATGAAGATTCCTGTGGGATAAAAAGGTGATACTCTCTTAAAGGAACCAATGTAGGCAGAGGTTTCTGTCCCATCAGGTCCCCAAAGCCATTCAGTCCCAAAGAAACACACAAAGGTCTACATTAATTATAAACTGCTTGGCTTATTCACTCAGGCTTCTTATTAACTCTTATATCTTACATTAACCCATAATTCTTATCTGTGTTAGCCATGTGGCTTGGTACCTTTTATCACTGAGGCATTCTCATCTTGCTTCCTCTGTGTCTAGGTGATGACTGTAGACTGAGCCTTTCCTCTCCCCAGAATTCTCCTGTTCTGGTCACCCGACCTATACTTCCTGCCTGGCTAATGGCCAATCAGCATTTTATTAAACCAATACAAGTGACAAATCTTTACAGGGTACAAGACCATTGTCCCACAGCAAACAAAGACTTTCTGATGTCTGATGTCTATCATTTGTAGAAGAACCCATCCTTGGGAAGAAAGAAGAGGCAAAGTTTAGATGAATCAGCAAGATCAAACAATTCTCTCTCTCTCTCTCTCTCTCTCTCTCTCTCTCTCTCTCTTTCTCTCTCTCTCTTTTTTTTTTTTGGTTTGGACCTCAAGCTGCCCAGTGTGCTTTGCACAGAGAGGTCCAGTAGATGCAGTAGAATGCAGAGGCAACAACATCTAATCTACAAAGAGCTCCTCATAGGTACTCTCCCACGAAGGAAACTAGTTCAAGGTGAGAGAAAGAAAGAGAATGGCACACTGGACAGTGTTTGGCACAGAGGCTGTGTTTCAAACTGCTACAGTTTAAGCTGCAAATGCAGCTCCACAGGTACTGGCCTGCTTCTCTGACAACAGCCTAGCTACTCAGACCACAACCTGGCAGGAACTCACTGGCTATGTTGCTGTTGCCAAATACAGCTTTTAATTAAATCTCTATTGTTCTATTTATCAATAAGACTCAGAAGTCAAAGGCTAGGGTGAAAACCTGCTAGCTCAGAGAGGTTGAATAGCAACTAGCTGATATTCTCTATTTGCCAGAGTCACTGAAAGAGACCACCCTTCTATCTATTTAGACCTGAAAACATTTTTTAAAATAATGTAAGTTCTTATGTTTCTCATCCTTATAAATGTTAAATCTCTTATGTAAGTTTCTTTCCAGAATTTGGTAACAAGAAAAACTGTAACTATAACTATCTAGTCTTCAACCCCATCAGAGACCTGAGTAAACAGGGAATACAGAACAAACAACTTCCAAAACTATAGAGACAGATGGCTGTCTGGACAGTCACCTAAGGTTCCTCTACAATGTTTGGACATCCATCTTTGGCTTAGGCCTACATGCCTAGAATATCTGAAAGACTTTTCTGTGAAGCAGGAATTTTGAAGGACTGTTCTACCTTGTCTTGGCAAAGTTTGGCAATTGTTTTCTTTTGTGTCTTGCTTGTCCAATTTGGATAGCATTCTGTCAGCAGTCGAGGCAAAGACAGTTTTTTGCCCAGATGACTAGCTTTGCCACATTGAAAGCAAACTCCATATGGAGCTTCTTCAATGCCCATCATCCTTTCTGGAAGTAAATTGGTACATACATGTCTCACAATCTTGAAAAGCCTTAGGTTATTACAACTTCTTAAATCCATGTTCTGTAGGTCTCTGAAATGTTTAAAGACCACAATAGCTATCAAAAATATATCTCTGCTTAACCTTGAAAACATACCTCACATGACTACAAGTTTGATTAGTATAGATGTCTAACTACTAACTTATATTTCTTAATTTATACATTCATTTTTAAATGAGCTGCATATGTACAATGCCTTAAACAAGAGTTAAATCATATATACAGTTTAACAAAAAATAACCTTAAATTTGTATCAATATACAAAAATACTTTAAACAAAAGTAGAAACATATATAGAATATAGTCTAACAAAAATAACCTTAAATTTGGATCAATATACAAAAATCCGTATCAATGGAAAATATTTGAGATTAATGGTTACTTTTTTCTTTAAAGTAGATTCAATAATCTATCCTTTTATTCTATCATTCCTATACCCCCCTTTTTCTTTTTCAGGAAGAAATCCTTGAATCTAACCTCCTTTGCTTAGTTTCTTCCCTCACAATGACCAATAACAACTTGCAACCAACCCCTCTAAATGATGACAAACATCCATAACCCACCAAATGACCAAAAACCACCCTCCCCACCTCTTGGGAATGTGGGTCTCATGCTCTTAAAATTACTTCCTGCTGATTGGGGGCTGACAGCATTTTAGCAGACCTTGAGAAAAACTGAGATAACTACCTGTGACATTTGTTGTGCAGTCTCTGTGTAGTGGAAACTGTAGGATTTATCTGAAGCCCTGGTTAGAGTAGTCTATAAGGCTGGACCCTTTCAGCTAGCAGCTTTGAAGTTGTCCTGAGAAGTTTGTAGTTCAAAACTCATCTGTGGGTGGTGTTTGTCAATTTAATGGTGTTCCTACAATCCAGGTGGGAATCATCATTGTATGGCCCCTTCATTTTTTGGAGACTTCAATGTGAGGAGCCACACTCACTATTCGCCATTACAAGATGGCGCTGACATCCTGTGTTCCCAAGTAGTAAACAAGCTTGCTGCGCAGACACGAAGGGACTTTCCATTCCTTGTGCTCTGCCTCTCCCGTGGCGTCATCTCGTGTGATGGGTAGCAGCCAATTAGGAGCCTACACGTCCTAGGCAGGGGATAGCCTCTATATAAGGGATGGCTTTCCCTGGTTTGGGGTCTCCGCTCTGGAAGCTTATGCTCTCCCTCTCAAGAAGCATTAAAGCTTACTGCAGAAGGATCCTTGTGTGCCGCATCGTTCTTGCTGGCAAGACGGTTGCGCGGGACACTTCAAAGGTTGTTGTTAGTAATGGTCATGATCCATTTCAGAAACCTTAAAACATTTTAAATGCCTTATGCAGCAGATCTCAGAGAGGTTACAAGACTACAATCTATTAAATATATCCAAGGCACACAAACTTAATTCCTAGTTACCTGCTTCAGACTCAAGCATGAAATCATGAACAGGAAGCTAGATGAATCCTGTTTTTAGAATTAGTTAGTTGTCTATATGACCATTAATATCATGACAGAAATTTGAAATATAATATATATACAATCATATTAATTTAGAGATAATATTTATACATTAAGAAAAGTTTTAAAGAGTCAAAATAAAATCAAAGGATTATGAGATTAGTGACAATAGAATAGTCTCTAAATTTTTATTTTCTTCTGTCCCCTAACAGTGGTTCTTCTGATGTGAGACAGAGATTTTATATTTTCCTTTAACAAGCATGCTTGAGGTTCAAGAAGGGAAGGGTCATGCTCCAACTCCAAAGACAGCTTTGATTTTTAATTGAATTGGAAGCACCAAAAGATGTTTTTTCTTTTATGTTTTTAGAGAGAAGAATTAACAAATATTTGGGAAGATTTGTGAAATTTTAAACTGTTGGAAATGTGCTATAACATTAGGTCAACTTTACTCTTTTTCTTGGGGTATTTCACTCAGGATGATTTGTTCTTTTTCAGATGTCTCTTTTGTCCAATGGTCTTCAGATTCCTTAGCTGGATGCTTTTATTCTCCTGGAAAGACAGAAACAAAACTCTGCCCCAATTCTAACTTTGGGGAGTTCCCTTTTTTGGCAGGTTATATCTTTGCTAAGACAATTTTTTGCAACAGAAATAATAATAAATAATTTTTAATAATAAAAAGTAATTTTTATGTCTGATCAAATGAAAGGAATTTTTTAGACTTACAAGTTAGTTTGGACTGAATTGCCAAGTTGTCTAATCAAGAGATCTGAATCTAAACTTTTTTTCACAGCAAGACCCTCTGTTTATTTGATAAACAAAAATAAAATAAGGTACATAGGAACAATTTTAAAGCCCAAAGAGATGCTGGTTTTGTTTTAAGGATGCAGTAGCAGATATGTCTCCTTGCTGCTGCTTCTTCTGTGTAGACGAGAGATAACAGTCAAAAGCCTGAGAGCTCACAGGAGGTTTGGAATGCTTCTCCACTGGCTCTTCACCTGCTCGTTGCATGCAGCTGGCAATAATCACATTTAGGATTTTAAAGGTAAAAGTCCAAAAAGCAGGAACAGGAACTTGCCCCACCCCAAAATAAAAATTAAGAAATATTTTTTTTTTGCTTTGAAGTTTGGGGATAATTCCCTTGATCACCCACTGCCTTGACAAGTTCTGAGATGCCATAGCAGTTCTAAAAGTGTCAGAGTCTGCTGGAATCTCAGGTTGGCCAAATTTGCTGTCACATTTAATCTTTATCAATCTTGATGGTATCCATAGATTTTCTTTCTTTTTTTATTTATTCATTATTTATACAATATTCTGTCTGTGTGTATGCCTGAAGGCCGTGAGAGGGCACCAGACCTCATTACAGATAGTTGTGAGCCACCATGTGGTTGCTGGGAATTGAACTCAGGACCTCTGGAAGAGCAGGCAATGCTCTTAACCACTGAGCCATCTCTCCAGCCCCATAGATTTTCTTCTGAAGAAACAAAGCAAAACCTCTTCCACAATGTAAGTCATATCCTGGTTTCCATTCTGAGCTCAAAACATCTTTAAAGTATATAGGTTGATTTAATTCAGCAGTTTCTTTCCTATTATCCAATGTCTCTCCACAGCTGTTGTTTCTTTTCCATTAGCATTTTAAAAAATTGAAAGTTAATAAAGTACTGTGTAATCTATCTCTGTGACTCTATTACTCATTTATGTCTATTAAGCATATCTTTTAAAGTGTGATTAGATTTTTCCATAACTTCTTGCCCTGTAGGATTGATTGTATGATATATCTGTAATATGCTTTATGTTGCAAAAGGAAAAAAAACTTGTTACATTTTACTAGAGACATATTGGAACATTGTCAGTCTTAATTTGTGCATATATCCCCATAATGGTCATGACTTCTAATAAATGTGTAATTATAGAATTAGCCTTTTCAGAACTTAAAGCAGTTGCCCATTGAAATCTTGAATATTTATATATGATATGGCACATATATATTGATTATCCAAACTTTGCAAAATGAAACACATCCATTTGTTAATTTTCCTTGACTACCTTTTGGGTTACTTCCTGCAGCTAATGGAGTTTGATTATACAAAGAGCAAGTAGGGCATTTTCTTGACTTGTTACCAAGTGATAGAAAAAAAATCTTTCTCCAAACCTTTTTTGTTAATCTGGTATTTCTTATGAAATTCTGAAGCTTCCAGTACATTTCCTGCCAAGAGTTAATTGATTTTATCATTGTCTTGTGCTAGAAGGCTTGTAGACCCATATGGGATCTGATACGTGTTATATAGAAGGGATGTCTGATTTTGATTATTTGTTGCAATTGAATAAATAACAAAGCTAATTCTGAATCATCTGGAGTAAGTTCAGTGAAACAACTCTTTCTGCATGCTGAGAATCAGTTATTACATTACATATATTATATATTATAATATATTATTATATCAAGAGGTTCTGGAAAATCTAATAATACCATCAGAATAGTATATAATTCTGACTTTTTAATTGAATCATACAGGCTATGAGCCACTTTACTTAATTTTGCTGGCTTATAGCCTGACTTTTCTGATTTAGTTGCATCAGTATGAAAGTAGGGACTCTAGAAATTGGTGTTCCCTTTATTATATGAGAGACAA
Source organism: Dicrostonyx torquatus (assembly GCA_028555095.1). NCBI lineage: Eukaryota > Metazoa > Chordata > Mammalia > Rodentia > Cricetidae > Dicrostonyx > Dicrostonyx torquatus. The sequence continues at coordinate 3,074,891 of JAQHUG010000138.1, read as the reverse complement.
TCCAATTAGTTCTTTTTATAAACTGAAACAAACCTCTTATTTTTGGGATATTTGTTATTACTCATTCTCAAAAAATTACTTGAAACTAATTTCAGCATTAGTAAAAGGTACCACAATTTCTGCTGGGTCTATTTCTGCTAATTGATAAAGTCTCAATTTTCCTTTCAGGATCAATTCAGAAATCTTTTCTGCAAAGGTCTTTAATGTTTTACTCTGTTTGTATGGTAAAAATACATTCTAAAATATTACCTTCTCCCTGCATAAGAATTCTTGTAGGAGAATGAGTATAGGGGAGAACGACAAGGGTGCAACCAAGCTCTGGATCCAAGTGATCCACATGTGCATCCTGCAGTTTCTTTTCTACAAAAGCCAATTCTCTCTCAGCCTTGGTTCACAGTTCTCTTGGGCTATTTAAGTCCTTGTCACCTTGTAAAGTTTGAAATAAATTACTTAGTTCTTCAGTTGTTAATCCAATTGTGGAATATAGCCAGTTAATATATCCCATTTTTTGATAAGAGTTCATAATTAATCTCTCCTGATTTGTACTTTCTGTGGTTGAATTTTTTGTAAACCTATCTTTTATCCTAAATAATTTAATAGAATCTCTTCTTTGCATTTTTTCAGGAGCAATTTATAATCCCTAACAAGGCAAAATTCTCTTTACTTCATCAAACATTTTTTAAATAAAGTATCTGCATCTGAATCAACCAGCAAGATATCATCCCCATAATGGTAAGTGATAGGTTGAGGAAACTGTTTATGAATTGGTGCTAATGGCTGTTATACAAAAGATTGACATAAGGTGGGGCTATTTAACAGCTCTTGTGGAAGAATTTTCCAATGGTACTTTTTAACAGGCTGGGAATTATTAGAAGTAGACACCATGAAGGCAAAATTTTCTCTATCTTAATCCTGTAAACGTAAAAAAGCAGTTTTTAAATCAATCACTATAATAGACCATCGCTTGGGTACTAAAGATGGCAAGGGAATTCTAGGCTATAAAGAATCCATTGGCTTCATCAACTTATTTTTGGCTTGTAAATCTGTTAACAATCTCCATTTTTCAGATTTCTTTTTAATAACAAATATAGGAGAAGTACAAGGACTGGTCAACTCTTAAATATGTTGAGCATCGAACTGCTCTTGAACCAGCTGTTCTAGCTCCTGTAATTTTCCTGATGTCAAAGGTTATTACTGTTTCACCACAGGTTTGTCAGCTAACCATTTTAAAGGTAAGGCTGTTGGTACCTTTGAAAAACCAAAAAGCTGTTGTGCCCTGTTTATATACAACCTGAACAGTCTGTTATAGTTCTTCATGAGACTTTTTAATATTTCTCTTAGTATTTTTTATTTTATGGTTTGTTTCTGAAATTGGAGGAATGTTAACCTGGGTTTTTCATTGTTGTAACAAGTCACATGCCCATAAATTCATTGCTATGTTAGCCACATATGGTTTTAATTTTCCTATCTGTCCTTATGGCCCTATACACTCAACCTATCTTGCATTTTCTTTTACCCAAAATAAAGTTCAAATTTCAAGAAGCTGCCCCTCCTTACAACAATATTTTGGTGAAATTATTGTTGTATCTGCACCTATGTCTACCAAACCTGTCAATTTCAATGTCACTTATTTGTATATTTAGCTTTGGTCTCTGATCATTTGAAGCAATTTGCCAAAATACTTGCTTCTGGTCTCTCCTGAACCTTTTGTTGTATCTTTTGGAGCTGCCCTATTTTTGACCACATTTAGAGCAATGAGTTTTTTTTTTTTTAAGAATAGGTATTAAGTCTTTTAATTGCTCTGTGGATGAGTTTCTCTGATGCTGACAGGGAATGCTTTAACCAAATTTGAAATTGGGGCCTGCATGAGGCCCCTCAGGGTATTTCCCAATGGCAAAGGGTTACCTTGCCTGTCCCTCGTTGAACTGGATTTATTAGTCCATTGCCAGGCTTTGTCATACCTTCTGTATAGTCCAAAAGTCTGGGGCCTTCTGTTTGGAATATCTCTAGAAAAAAAATGTTTCTAGGAACACCTGGCCTACAATCTCTTTTCAAATGACCTTGTGTACCACAATTAAAACATCTGACATTTTGATTTTTCTTGAAATTTTAAAAAATCACATCTCCTCCTTTTCAAGTATCATAATATATGTGAGATCCAATATCATCTATATTTCAAATCCAATCATCTATCTATGTGCTGATCTTGACTTTAAAGAACTAGTCACCTTTTTTCATCCTGAATTAGCATTTTCAAAAGCCAAAGATTCAACTAAGATTTATCTAGCTTCTGGATATGTTATCACTCTATTTAGAACTGGTCAATCTTTGTAAAAAAAAAATAGTGAAGACTTATTTTGGACTTTGTATAATTTTAATAAACAACTCAGTCTTTTTTCCTGATTCATCAACCCTGCCCCAAGCATTCAAAGTTTCCATATGGCATAGAGCCAAGGTGTGAACATTAGATGTAAACCGTCTTTGCAAATCAGCATGCTGGCCTTCACTGAGAAGCTAATCTTGGGAAATATTAATACTTCTAGTCCCACTTCATTGTTCTATGACCATGTTTTCCATTGTAACTGAGGACCAACTTCCAATATTGCTGTAACTGCCTAAATATTTTCAGTCTTGTGGAATAATTCTGTTCTAAATTGCCCATGGATTTAATATCTGTTTCACAAAGGGTGAATGCATACCATATGAAACGACTGTTTTCTTAAATCTCTTGTAATCTACGATATCTACAGGATCCCAGGGAACCTCTTCATATCCTTGGGGGTGCCTATCATCTGGCAATCATTCTTCTATGGTAGCTGGATAAATTGAGGTTTGTTTTCTAATAACTGCAGGCAGCTCCTCTTTCGTTTCATAATGCAATGGTGTGATAGGTTCTGCTCTAAATTCCTTTGCCTGTGTTTGATCAGTTTTTAAACTTTCATTATCTGGTCTTTCTAAGGCTTGCATATTATCAGTTGAAACGATCTTATTTTCATTATTAAGTCTTTCTAAGGGTTGTATCTTATCAACAGTAAGTCTGTCTAAAGCTTGTATCTCATCAGTCAAAATTCTGTATTTGGCACAGTTATCAAACCACTTTTTAAAGGATAAAATATAAATTATCAAACTAAAAGTAATTACAATCAGCATTATGCCAGTTCCTGATAAGTGGTTTATCTTTTCAATTATTCTTCCATTTGCAAGCCATTCATAGTAGCACCATTCAGTCCTAACTCCCTGTATTGAGATATTTCTGATTTTTTAAAGATTTATTTATTTATTATGTATGCAGTGTTCTGTCTGCATGTATGCCTGCAGGCCAGAAGAGGGCACCAGATTTCATTACAGATGGTTGTGAGCCACCATGTGGTTGCTGAGAATTGAACTCAGGACCCTTGGAAGAACAATCAGTGCTCTTAACTTCTGAGACATCTCTCCATCCCGAGATATTTCTGATTCTTAACATGGGAAAGAATTTTCTTTTTAATATTATTAAACTCTCTCCTTAAGGACTTCCCAGGTGTCTCACCAAATCTGCTGACTTCTTGGTTTGTCTACAAGAGTACCATCAGCAGAGGGCTTGCTCCCCCCTGCAATTTCCAAGCACAAACTCACTTTCCAGTGTCCTGTGAGCAGCAGTGGTGGGAGCTTACTGCTGTGATTCTCATTTTGTGAGGTCCAGCCAAATGCTGGTTGTTTTTTCCTTCAGCACAGAGGCTGAGCTTTAATCTGCTGCTGTTTTAGCCAGCCAATGTGGCTCCTCTGTTGCTGGTCTGCTTCTCTAACAATGGTCTAGCCACTCAGGCCATGGCCTGGCAGGAATTCTGTTCCAGCAGGTACAAGCTATGTCACTGTGCCAAATATAGATTTTAATTAAATCTCTATCATTCTATTTATCAATAAGACTTGGAAGTCAAAGGCTGGGGTGAAAACCTGCTAGCTCAGAGAGGTTGAGTAACAACTAGCTGATATTCTTTCTTTGCCAGAGTCTCTGAAAGACAGCGCCCTTTTGCTCTGCCAAAACAAAAGAACCCACACCGTATTAAGTCCCTACTACTTCCTGTGTGTCTGTCTATCATCTTACAGATACCCAATGACTCTCTATGGTTATTTTCTGTTAACTAGTTGCTAACTCAGCCTCCTGACCCAAGGTTTATCTTGTTTAATTAATGCAAATGCAAACTTTGGGTTCACAGTGTAATTGAATATCCCACAACAGGACAACACAGAGGCAGACCCTATCAGACAGCATTGATAAACTATTAATCTATTACTAGACTTTCAATTGCCCCCATATGTCCCATCATTCTAGTAAACTGCTATCAACCCACACACAGTACGCCCAGTACCCTTTGCTCTCTTATGCTTTCCTGTGCTTAGGATGCCCTGCTTTGTCACTATGAATCTATGAATCTCACAGATGTTCTCTTTCCAGGCTGCATGCTTCTGTAGAGCAAGCCTGCACTTTCCTAACCTTTGTAAACCTTTTACCTCACCCAGGATCCAGACCACAGTCAGCGTCCAACATCTATCAACACCACCTCCTCCTCAATGTCTTCTTGACCCTAATTAAGCATTGGTGATGAAAGTGCATGTGCTCCCATATAGAGTACATATTTAATTAATTTTCAACTTCATACAGATCAGGTGAAATTAAAGCTTGTGCTCAGCACTACTGTGAAAACTTAACTGATAAAATGCAGAAATTTTTGGTGTGTGTGTTGTTTTGTTTTATTGTTCTTTCAAGACAGAGCCTCACTATATAGCCCTGGCTGTTCTGGAACTCACTATGTAGATCCAACTAGCCTTGAACTCATGGAGATCTACCTGCCTCTGCCTCTGCCTCCCCAGCACTGGGATGAAAGGTGTGTACTACTACACCCAACTAAAGTACAGCTCTTGCCTTGTTTCATCATCTTTGAAGACATGGGGTACAATGCACAGAATTCTAGGATGTTATTCTGTATCATTATGCAGTTTGTTTGAAAAATAGAAGCTAAATGTTATGGAAACTGAGAATTACAGCATCATTGAAAGGTGTCAAGTGGAAGTGGAAACTCTGGGGAGAAGCGATGTGGAAGGATGGTAGGGTTTTGCATCCAGAGAGAAAACAGGATCCTTGCTCTGAAAGAAGAAATGCACACACACACACACACAAAAAAAAATCAGTGTGACATTGGCAAGGAAGAGACAACAGAAGAATGCACTTTTTACTAAGTGCTGAATTTGTACTTTGAACACAGATGAAGTGTGGGAAAGCTGTCTCTTCACAGAGATAAAGCTGAGTTTTACCTAAAAATATCTGCTTTTTCAAAACCCGCTCAGATTGTGGCAGTTGCTGGCTTCCTTCACTAAGTGTCTGCCCACAGTTCCCTGAATTTACTTGTGTGTCTCTCCCACACCTTTAACAGGAGAGGGAACAGAACTGAAGCAGACAACTGGGACAGGACTAACGAGGAAATGAACCATCTTACCCAGTGCGGAGAACTCAACCTAAAGGTCAGCAGAATCATCAGGGGACTGGACTGGGAGGTGGGAGTGGGGAGACAGCTCTCAGTAAAGCAGTTCCCCATCAAGCATCAAGACCTGAGTTTGGAACCCTACAATCCACGTTAAACCTGCACCACAGCACATCAGTAATGCCAGAGGTTGGAGGAGGGGCGGAGATAGGCAGATCCTTAGGGCTCACAGTTAGAGACCTTGCTTCAAAAATAAAGTGGACATCAATAGAGGAATATACCCAACATCAGCATCTGTGTGCTTTCACACATGTATGTACTACACACAAGCATGTACACACATATACACATGTACATCTCATACACACATACACCTCATGCATACATGCTCACAGACATAAAAGAAATTAGTTGGCAGCACGGGGTGGGGCAGGGGGAGGGACATTACCTACTAAAATTAGAGACTGGTAGTTGTCCAAGCCAGACTTGAGAAATCCCAGCTCAGGAGTCAAAGCCAAAGAGACTCATTCAAATGGACTCTGAGAACAAATGCCGCTGCTTTTAATCAGCCAAGGCTCATTAATGTGAGCCTCTCCTGTACCAGGACTAACATGGGTTAGGATTTAGGAGGACAGAATCCTGAAGCCACCAGAGTTCGAATGTTGGTGGACCTAATTTTATTCTTCAACACACTAACAAAGAAGGAGATTGTTGGTTAAAGTCGTTTTATGCTGCCTTTCAAAGCTCATATTCTTTGATCTCAGGTACACACGAAAGGACAACACGGAGGCAGGCCTGTCTGAAGAAGATTCTGAGGCTGGACATAAGAAACCATCGAGGAAGCCCAGGGCCCTGAGGATGGACATAGGGAAGCCCTGCAAGCCAGTGCTGAGTCTGACTTCCAAAGGATTTGGCTTCTTGGCCACTACCTGAGGACTGTGGGTGGGCCCCTTCCTTGTGGTTATAAAGCACACATGTGACCACAGCTGGTGTAGGCACTCTTCTAATTGTACACAGTTCAAATGATGTTGATTTGTTATAGCCAACCCGTTCACACAGCATGTATTCCCTCAATACTTGGAGCCTATGACAAGGGTCGGTTCACTCCATATGAATGAACCCTCAGTAGAATTCTCTCAAAATTATTTATGTCAAGGGATCACATTGTAGCCAATAGATTTGAGACTTACTCAAAGGATGTCGCTGCTGTGTTTGCAGTTTGGGCTGTGAAGGGATGCCTAGACAAATACAAAGGTGTCCAAATGCCAGACAGAATGCAAAATGTATTCCAAACTGATGGATACAAATCACGCCCAGGGCAAGGCAGTGAACAGTATTGAAGACCATCTATTTGTGTGTTTGTCCATTTAGCTCTTTGTGCTGGGGATCCATCTCAGGACTGTGTGCATATGTTCAGCATACACTTACCAACGAGTTTTATTCCCTCAGCTGCAGTATTGGAATTTTAAAACTAACTTGCACTTTTAGTATTTCTGGAATGTAGTGAACTGACAGGGTGATGTATTAAGAGTCAGCAAGCATTGATTCTAACACTTTCCATCTGACTTCCTTCATCCTTAAAAGAGTAGATGAAAATATGTGCCCCTATAGACAGTTTCAGCCCAGCAAGCAGAGCATATACTAGGCAAGTGGAAGCAACCCAAGTATTCATCAACTACTACATGAATAGATGCAATGTGATATAATCATACAGTGGGATAAAAAAAAAACAGAATAGAGGGCTAAGGAGATGCTCAGTGATTAAAGCATTAGCTGTGCAAATTGGAGGACCAGAGTTCAAGTTCCAAGAATTCATTTAAGAGTGGGTGGGTGTGGTGACCCATCTATATTTCTGGTGCTCAGAAGGGAGACAGGGGAAGCTCTGAGTTCAACTGATAGACCCCAGCTCAATGAAAAGGTGAAGAGAGGTTGAAGATGACTTCTGATACCAACCAACTAGTGGCTCCCTGGAGGCATGGAAGGTCTCTGGTTGGCTCTGCTGGGGGTGCAGGACAATGTAGCTATAAATTGCACAACGTGAATTTCCTAAATGCTTCTGAGCTGTGTGCTTAGTAATTAGAGAATTTTATGGTACACGAAAACAAAGTTCATTAAAACTGTTAAAAATATCAAAAGAAATGGGACTAGGTAAATGGACAAAGCCACAGATGCAAGAGTAAGGTGTGTTGTGTACGGCTCCAATATCACTTGTCCCCTATCCCATCCCTCATATCCATGGAGGCATTCTCGAACCCATCGAGGTTATATCCATTGTATAGGAAGATGGAAATTGAATTGGCTGTGGGGTTTAGAGATGGAGTTTGAGAAAGTGGTTAGAATTATGTGAGATCATTGGGGCAGAGGTGCCATGATTAAACCCCAGTGACTTTCTAAGCAGAGAGAGACAAATGAAGACTCTCACACACTATGTGGTATCCTGCCACATGGTACTCTGGGCCATCTTGGGACTCTGCCAGAAAGAAGGAGTAAACCAGGGGTCAGACCAAAGGGGTCATCCAGTCTTGGACTTTGGATTTCTGTGGGGAGCCGCGCCTGCTATTCGCCATTATAAGATGGCGCTCATATCCTGTGTTCCCGAATAATAAACAGGTGCATTGCGCATATGCGAAGGGTTTTTCCACCTCGTCCCATCCCGCCTATCCCATGGTGTCATCTCGTGCTATGGGTTGCAGCCAACCAGGGGCTGACACGTCCTAGGTGAGGAGAAGCCTCTATTTAAGGGAAGAGTTTCCCTGCCTCTGGGTCTCCGCTCTGGAAGCTTATGCTTCTCCCTCTCAAGCTTACTGCAGAAGGATCCTTGTGTGCTGCGTCGTTCTTGCTGGCGAGATGATTGCACGGGACAGATTTCTAACCCTCATCCCTTTATAAAGGTAGCCTGTCTCAAATATTTTATCCTAGAACAAAACGCCCCACCCAGATAATGTGTAGACTTGGGAAAAATGTGGTTGTTTTTCATCCATCCTTATAGGGGCTGTTTCTTAAGCAGCTTAAAGCCACTATCAATGAAATAATCTTCCTCTGCATACAGTCACTTGATGACTCTGGTGTCGGGGACCGTCGCCCCAACATAGAAACTGATGTTTTTCCCCAAATGTGTCCCCGGAGACGCGTGGAAAGAAACAGGCTTTCACACCATTACAGCTTAAAAGGCCGCTTCAGACTTGTCCTATTCTTTAGCGTGGCCTTGTGTTTATTATATCTCCCTAAAAACCATTCTGCTCTCTAGGCTCTCTTAAAACCATTTCTTCTCTGAGACTGCTCTCTATTTCTGCTCTGCTATCTTCATTCTAACCCATTCCTCCTCTGTTATTCCCTTTCTTCCTTTGAGGAATTGATCTATGTCTTATTCCTTTTTCCGGGGCACCTCCCCCAGCACACACACCTGCATTCCTTCACCAGCTTGGAGATAAGCACTTCTCCTGGAGCAATCTACAAATGAAAGGGAAGGCTGGAGCAGAACTTTCACCTATTGTCTTTCTAAAATGTCGCCTTCAGCTACGAACCTGCACGGCGTCCTCTGGCTAGCAGGTATCAGAGCCCACATTTCATTCTCCTTTATAATTTTTAAAAAACCCTGTGCATTCTGTTACAGGACAGAAATGACCATGCCTGTTTTAGATCAAGTCATCCGCCTTAATCCCAAATTTCCCCGTCATCGGAAAACAAGCATCCTAGGCCTGTGACCTGTCTTAGGTGTTTGGGAAGGGGATGCTTTATATCCGTCATTGACTGATGGTCTCTGTAAAGAAAAGGAGAATTAGTCATTAAGCTCTGTGTCTTAATAGCCAGACCTTTTTGTCAGGCATCATCATAACGCCATTGTAATGCTTTATGAGTAAGTATGCTCCCAAAGACTATAGTCTCCTGTATTAAAGGACAGTAGAATCGCCCAAGTTGAAAGTTGCTTTTCTCCGCTGGTTAGGAAACATCATTCAGATCTACCGTACACAGCTCAAAGCATCTATTCTCACACATTCAGCACGTCACAACCCTTTTGTAATTGTTAATCCTGACAAATCAAAAATATTAACTTTTTTTTTCATAATCGGTCAATACCGAATTTCTTGAATCTCCTATTATCTGTTTTTGTATCATATTCTGTATTGGCAGTCAGTACCGACTCTCCAATTATACTTTTTCTACCATATTTTGTATTGTTGGTCAGTATTGACTCTCCAATTATATTTTTTCATAACAAACTATTTTTGTCGGTCAATACCAACCTCTTTCCAGATTTTTTTGTTAATACCAACTCTTAGTACCATTTGGTCAATACCAAAACTTTTTCTCAAACATCTTAAATCATTGTACATCTCAGGTAAGAATATAAACATTTGCTGTTACAATACATTATTTTTAGTTACTCTGCTCTTCTACAGCCAATCCTTCATAAGCATCATGGGTTCTGCCTCCTTCCTATCTCCCAAGTTTATTTCTTTCCCTCTGAACCCAGGTCTCTGCCTGAATCCAAGTGTTCATCATTTCTCTTCTCTTGGTATATTTTATAACCCATTGCTCTTGTCTGTCTCTCTGTCTCTGTGCAGTTCACCTTTCCCTGAAGTTGTGCTGATCTTTCCAGAGTTTCAGTGGTCATATTTTTATATCAGTCATATTTTAGAGCAGATTTTTATATCACTCCCAATCCTTCCAAAAAATAAACCACTCTGAAAATACATGTAATTTATATTAATAACATGGATGACAGAAAAGTTTGGAAGCTCGTAGGCTCTGGAATTTGAACACTTGGTCTCCAATTGGCCATGCTGTTTTGGAAGACTTAGGTGTGGCCTTGCTGGAGGAAATGTGTCACTGGGGGTGGGCTTGGAGGTTTCACAGGCACAAGCTCTTCCCAGTTTGCTCTCTGCTTCCTACTTGCCACGAAAGATCTAATGCTCAGTTCTCAGCTCAGTCACCGTGTCTGCCACCTGCTGCCATGCTGTACCTGCCCTTATGAACCCCAACCCTCTGGAACCATAAGTCCAAAGAAGCCTTTTCTTCTACAAGTGGCCCTGGTCATGGTGTTCTAGCACAGCAGCAGAAAGGTAACTGATGCTCACCTGGCAGGGAAAACTCCCTGGAAACACTTCAGCACCCCCAGCAAGACGTTTATCTCTGAGGTCACTCCGAAGCTGGTCCAGTAGACAAGCACAGTCACTCCGGTCTTCAGCGCTTCCAGTTGAGGGTCTACTGGGGATTCTTCTGAATGTGCTGATCTCCCCACCTTTATGCATGCTAAAACTAGTTCTCTCCATGGCCAGAGGGAGCCTTAAACTCCTCACTTCCCACCACGATGCTGACCTCTGGTTACTGAAACCAGCATGTTTTTCCCCCCAGTCAATCACTGAGCTTCCAAGAAGTGACATGACCAGATGAAGAAAGAGGAGGCTCCCTTCGTAAAGCAGAGGTGCGAACTGGAGCCCTATGGGGTAAAGCAGAGGTGTGAACTGTAGCCATCTATCCACAAAGCGCCCTAGGGCCCAACAAGAAGCAGAGAGGAGTTGGCTTACCTCCCGGGTCTCCAGAAAGCAGCTTCCTTAGAATCTAGCTCAAGGTTAAGCCCATTACCCCACCTCCTTCTCAGTGCTCTGGACACAAAGTAGGTCATTAAGATGCTTGCTCGGCTGAACTTCTGCTGAGGTGGAATGTACCAAAAGGGCTGCTCATGCTCTCCAAGGAATCATGCCTGTAAAAGACCAGAGGGAATGTCATTTAAACTACTCCCCTCAGATCTACTCTTTGCCAGATTCCCTTGTGTGCCGGAAATCACTTGGGTGCTACCGCATTTCTCTCATCACAATGTTGACACCATGGCCTATCTCATGGCCGATCACCAAAGAGGTCTGTGGAATCACTTCTTTCTGGAGACCTTCAAAGAGACCTTGCCATTCTCTGTGTTAGCCGGGTCTACACGGTGTAGTGATGGGATTAGCAGTGTTCATTATTGCTGTTCCTCTCTTTTCTCCATAAACATATTCTCAAGATCTCATTGCCTTCATAATAAAATAGAAGAGGAAGCAAGGACCAAACCATTTTCTCCTTCTGTCTCCTCCTAATTCAAAGTACTCCTTTTAAGGCTCGCATTCTGAGCGTCACAGTTCTTGCCAACACATGCAAATGTCCGTGCAGTCCTCATTTTTTCTTTGTGCTTTCAGATTTCTTTGTCAGTTTTGCTGTTCATCGTAGCCACTCTGCATTCTGTCACAATGTGGCTAGTATCCAGGGAACCCTTGTCCTCTTTGTACTGTGCCCTGAAGTGGGCTAGTGCTCGCCACACTGTACAGGACGCCCAGCAAGATCAAGAAAGGCTCACATTGGCCATCACTCTGGAGATCCTGTTCTTGTTTCATGTCTGCTAGAAAAGAAAATGCACGGTGAACTGAGTACTGCCTTCAGCACCCTTCCACAATGTGGCTGAAGGCCTATGGCTGTATCTACGGCATCGGACCTAACAGACTGGTGGACTGACACTATCTCGCTGAAGTGTGAACAGCGTGTTGGTAGAAGTTTGCGTTTTCAACTTGGTTTTACTGATGTCATGTGTGCAGACCCTATGTGACTTTACCAAGGTTGTTGAGAATTCTCATTTTGTTTTGTTACAGTCCTAGGGATTGAACCCTGGGCCTCCTACTCACTAGACAAGCGCTCTGCCACTGAACTGTGTGACCAGCCCTAGTGATACAGTCTCCCACGCAGGAACAAACATGTCTTCCATTGTAATGCTGACTGCTCTCGTACTGTGTCTGTCACTAAGTAGCTAGGCAGCCTAGTGTCAAGGAATATTATTGTCAGGTGTGTGACTTTTGTTTGCGCTGTATTTGCTTAACTCTGCAAAGCTGTGATTCTTTGCCTGGCTAAAATGCCTAATAAAGAGCTGAACGGCCAATAGCAAGGCAGTAGGAAAGATCAGGCAGGACTGGCCAGCAGAAGGAGAAATCTGGAAAAGAAAGGAGCAAGAAAGAACAAGGAGGGGAGGACACTAGGGGCCAGCCACCTAGTCCCTCAGCCAGTCACCAGTCACCCACCCAGCAAGCCAGCCACCCAGTCACTCAGCCAGCCACAGAGTAAGAGTGAAAGAGATACAGAAGTTAAAAAAAGGAAAAACCCTAAAGGAAAAAAGTAGACGGGTCAATTTCAGAAAAGTTGGCTAGAAACAAGCCAAGCTAAGGCCAGACACTGATAATTAAGAATGATCCTCCATGTGTGGTTTACTTGTGAACCAGGTGGTAGGGCCCCCCGCCCCGCAAAACCAAAGGAATAAAAATAGCAAAAACAACCAACAACAGCCTTGGACAATTCCTTAACTTCTCCCAGTCTCAGATTCTCCCTCTGCACCCAAGGTACCATCCCACCTACCCATGACAGCTCTCTGAGACTTGTAGGGGTGGGGGATCACAGTATATAAAGGACTTTATATCAGACTCGGCATTTTTTTAGGCAGATGATAGAATTGGGAAGGGGCTCATCACAGCAATAAAATATTTGACAAAAGCAATGGAAAGAAGGAAGGATTTCTTTGGGCACCATGGCGGGGAAACCATGGCCCCAGATATGTGAGGTGTGGCATTACATCAGTTAGAAAGCAGAGCAAGGTGAAGGTTAAGGCTCTGCTGGTTCTCTCCTTTTTAATTGGTTTGGAACCTCAGCTTGTGGCTGCCCACAGTTGGGGTAAGGGGGTGGGTGGATCCTCTCCCCTTAGTTAACCTAAGAAATCCCTCACCCACATGCCTAGAAGTCTGAGTCCTAGATTTTTCGAGATCCTGCTGAGTCAACAACCAATATTAAGCCATCGCACTCTCTTGCCTTCATCATTCCTGATACCCTTATTAAGTCCTGATACAACCAAAGTCAAAACCATCATTCTCACAGGTAGCGTCCAGACTTTGGCTGGTACCACATCTCAGTGGCAGAGCACTTGCCTTGCATGTACAAAGTTCTGTGTTCAAGACCCAGTACTAGGGGGTAAAGAAGAAAGACTTATCAGGCTTCAATAGGGCCTCTTGCATCACTTTCAACATTGTCGTTACCCAACTCCTAACACACAGTTTTCATTCCTTCCTTCATCCTTCATGTCTCCTCTATTAATATTTATATGTGGTGTTTGTACAAGAAGAATTTGAAGTGTTTGGTGACTAACTTGTGTAATCAATTAGTCATCAGTAAGTGTTTACACATCACCAAGTGTCAGGCTCTGATGAAGGCCATGGAAATAAAGCGGGGGTGGGGTGTGGGAATGGGGAGACAGCTGAAAGCCTATCTGTGTAGAATGTCCATTCTAATGAGTTAAAGAATGGGAAGGAGAGGACCAGTGGGTGGATAAAGGGTCATTTGCTGTGGTTCAAATAGAGTTAGGTGTGTTCTCTAAAAGTTCATGTGTCTCCTTTGTGGTGAAGGAGGTGCCAGCTGGGAGGTGGGGAGCAGAGCAGAAAAATGACGACAACCAGGCCTCGGGGAGAAGTCTGGGTGGGCGCACATGAGGAGGATTCCGCATGGATGTACACAGGGAGCAGTCCGCATGGGTGCACACGGAGAGAAGTCTGTGTGGGTGGACACGGGGAGCAGTCCGCGTGGGTGGACACGGGTAGCAGTCCGCGTGGGTGTACAGTTCAGGGCATCCGCGTTTGTGCCTTTGGAGCCGAGTCTAAGAGACAATAGTCTCCCAAGACCCCGAGTGCAGGTAGAGAAGAGCGCGATTTCAAGGCTGAAGCCTGTGCATCAAAGAGCAAGGGAAGATGTGGGCGGGGAAGCTGGCATGGGAAGACAATGAGGTGAAGGAGTGGGTCATGATCTAAAACTTGGCCCAGTAGGCCTCTGGGTGCAGAGCCGGGATCAAGTCATATGCCAGTAGGAGGGCCAAGGTAGATGACCAAGGGCTGACAGGTTGATTGTGATAAGTGCTGCCAAAGCTGTGGCCACCTCCGGAAAGTGCCTGATGGAACTGAAGAAGAAGGGGAAGGGGGTGTGATAGCTTTCTAAAAGAGTAGAGAGAGAAAACGGGGCTACAGGGCCAGGAACCCTTGATCTGGGGGAATCTAAAAACAGATGTCTATGGGCATTGAATATATTAGTAATTCTTTATCTGAAGATATACAGAGTCCAGCCTGGGTGTCAATGTGACTGGTAATTTCTCTCTTCATAAACACAGCAACCAGGAGGGAAGAAATAAAAGGATGGATGGAGGGATGGAGGGATGGAGGGAAAAAGGGACGGAGGGAGGGAGGATGGGAGGGGGGAAATGGTTGAAGGCAGGAAAGGAAGAAGGGAAGGAAGGGAGGAACCCAGTCTCACTGGCACTGGTAACTTTCCCTACACAGAACTGATAGGCAAGCCCTAATTAGCTTCAGACTTTGAGCACAAATGAACCCAAATGGATTCAACTTTCCTGAACGATGTATCGTTTATTTTGTTACTGAAATAAGAGTCTCGGGCAATTGGGAATCAATGCATTGATTTAAATATTATGCAAAAGATGGAGCTATTACTATGAGCACATTTTTATGACTTAAAAATCACATTTCAGCATTTCCTTATGTCAGGGGCTGTGACAGGGCAGCATTGATTAACACGTTCAGGCCCAATCATCAAGAAAAAGACTTGAAGCTGCAAATTTTTTTCTTGTGAAAGATGGCTTCTTAGGTCCACATTAAGTTCAAAGTTATTAAATAATGACAGTTGCATTTGGGAGTTTTTTGGCATGTGATTTGTTTTTAACTTTTTATATTATGAAAAATTTCAAACTGGGGCAAAAGTCCAGAAAGAATACAGAATGACCTTCCTCTTAGCATCCTCTGAACCCAGCTGCAATCCTTACCAACTCAGAGCGCAGCTCACTGCGTCCACGACCCCTGCATCCACGGCCCCGCTCACTCCATCCCGTCTCCCAAGAACCGGACTACGCAAGCAATTATTTTGAACTGAGTTCCAGACCCCACGTCATTACAGCTGTAATGATTTCACTGCGTGTGTTGGAAAGAGACTATTTTTAAAACAGTAAAACATCACATTGTCATTTTCACACTTAAAATCAGCGCCATCATTAATTCTAGCAAATATTCCTTAGCATTTCCATTTCCGTAAATGCCTCTGTATAGATCAGTTTCAACTGGGATCCTGTAGACACACCATCTTTAAAAGGGTCCTTTGGAAGAGCAGCCAGTGCTCTTAACCGCTAAGCCACCTCTCAAGCCTCTAAGCTCCTCTTGCTGATTGCCTCCTAACTCTGGGCCACACCTTTTATAATAAACAAACAAAAAAAACCCAAAAATATTATTTCTGCTCTCTTATGTTAAACTTAGATGGCCTCCAGCCCTGTATCCTTCCTTTATTCCTGACTTAGATAGGGCTACACTAGAGGGCAATGGGCACTATGCCATAGTTCATTAGTTTTCCACAGTGTCCCAGCCTACCAGAGCCACACTATACAGCCCAGAGTAAGAGCTACAAACCTTGGTACCTTAGTGAATGAGTTGAAAGAGAGGGATGGGACAGGGGCTGGAAGAAGGGACTCCAGGAAGTCATCACCACATAGGCCCTTCACACATGGTGTTGGTGAAGGCAGAGTCAGGGTACCACCTCAGCACAAAATCTGTCATCATCTTTTTCTCCCCTTCCTATTTCTTCCTTAACCTTTCTCCTCCTCCTCTTCTTCTTCCTCCCCTTACTCTTCTTCCCTTCTCCCTTTCCCCTCTCTTCCTCCTTTTAAGAGTTAGGGATGGCTCTTTATTTAAAACTTGGATCTACCAAGTTGGCTTTTTTTCACTAACCTTCACAGGCTTCACAGTCTTCCCCTTAGGTGCTGCCTTTGTGTGGGTCTTGGCAGCAGCCATTGCTGTCTTCTTTGATACTGCTTCCTGGCAGCCCTGTTAGCTTGCTCCCCCTGAGCTTCCCCAACTTCTGGTTTCTGATTCCTCTCGGTCATTATATCAACAGGAGATGCACCAGCGATGGCCTGATGGAATTTGACTGCGGGGCAGGGTCTTTCCTTTTGAATTTTATCTGACTGTCCTGTTTTTGTGTTTTCTTCTAAGGAGGACAGTCCAGTTTATCTGTCAAGGATTCTTTCCCGTCGGTCCCGGCGCAGTGTTGCCCATGTCTGGGGTAGACCTTGTACCTGCTGAAAATGTACAACTCCATCTCATGGTGAGGGCTGTGCTGCTGGAAAGGGCAAAGAGGGAGAAAGGAAAAGAATCTCCATAAATTTACTTCTCTCTTCTTGATGAAGACGACAAGGGTAACTCCCGGGAGACAGTGTCTTCCTTAGCCATCAGAGAAATGCAAATCAAAACAACTCTGAGATTCCATCTTATACTGGTAAGAATGGCCAAGATCAAAAACGCTGATGACAGCTTATGCTGAAGAGGATGTGGGGTAAAGGGAACTTTCCTCAACTGCCGGTGGGAGTGCAGTCTAAATATTAGCCTCATCTGGTACATGACTGGAAAAGATGTTATTCTATCTGCAGGCTGTTTCTTCATTCAGGTAGTTTTCTTTTCTGTGCCATAGCTTTTAAGGTTTATGCAAATCGATTTGTCTTCCTTGGGAGCACTCCTGTGATGTTGATGGTTTTTATGGAACTTTGTCCCTATCCACACAGACTAGTTTTATGTTGACTTGACATAAGCTAGACTCATTCCGGAAGAGGAAACCTCAATAAGAAAGACACCCCCACCAGGTTGGCCAAGGGGAATTTTCATTATTAGTGACTGATGTGGGAGGGCCAGCTCACTGTTGGTGATGCCATAGCCGGATTGGTGGTCCTGCTGTAAGAAACCAGGCTGAGCGAGCGATGGGGATCAGCCAGTAACCAGCGCCACTCCATGGCCTCTGCATCAGCTTGTGCCTCAGGTTCCTGCCCTGACTTTCCTTAGGGATGGTCTGTTACCTGGAAGAGTAAGACTCAGCAAACCCCGAGTTGCTTTGGCTCCGGTGTTTCATCACAGCAGTAGAAAATCTAACTAGAGCGACATCTGTAGTTTGAAATGTTTTTTCTTAGGTGTTCCTCTAGCAGTTTTACAGTTTCAGGTCTTATATTAAAGTCTTTGATTCATTTTGAATTGTTCCAGCTTGTTCAAGACGAGAGATATGGCTCTAATTTCATTCTTCTATATGTGTAGAATACGTTTAGATATGGCTCTAATTTCTTCTATATGTATATCATTTGTTGAATGGGAAATCTTTTTTTTCATGTTTTATTGTATTTATTTCTACCAAATTTAAACATACTTAATTTTTAAAGCAATTTATATGTTTTAAAGCAATTTATATATTTCTCCAGCATATGATTATTATATCTTTGTCAAAAAAGGTGACTGAAACTGAGTGGCTTTATTTTCTGGTCCTCTATTTTATTTCACTGGTTGATGTGTCTTTGGTGCCAGAACATTTTGTTACTATGGCTCTGGAACATAATTTGAGCCTGTACTGTGAGACTTCCCACATCGGCCTTTCTGTTAAGGATTGCCTTAGCCTTCTGGGGTCTTCTGAAGTTCCTTGTGAATCTCAGGATTGTTCTTTCCAGTCCTATGAAGGATGTCATTGGCACTTTGATGGAAATTATACTGAACCTGTAGATTAAATCTGCTAAATGAGCTTGGGAGGTTGGTCCAGTCTCTCGT
The DNA here is from genome assembly GCA_028555095.1 of Dicrostonyx torquatus. Classification (NCBI taxonomy): domain Eukaryota; kingdom Metazoa; phylum Chordata; class Mammalia; order Rodentia; family Cricetidae; genus Dicrostonyx; species Dicrostonyx torquatus. Next base: position 3,056,800 of record JAQHUG010000138.1, on the reverse strand, counting down.
GTCCTTTTCCAGCCCTCTCTTCAGCAACTTGAAGTTGGTTGGAAAGGTAGAGGTCTTTCAGCTCCTAGTTTAGGTATCTCCCCAGGTGTTTTCTTGTTTTTAAAGCTATTGAGGAGGGGATTCTGCCACCTTTCTCATCAATTCAAATCTGTGTATTTTAAATATGATTCAATGGGTGTGAAGAGGCTCTTCCCAAGCAAAAGCTATGCCGCACACGTGTTTGGGACAGTCGCTCACAAATTCACCCACAGTGAACACAAGTCCTTCCAACTGCAGTGCAAAATCTTTCTTCTTTTGGTTTTTCAAGACAGGGTTTCTCTGCGTAGCCTTGGCTGTCCTAGAACTCACTTTGTAGATCAGGCTGGACTCGAACTCACAGAGAACCTCCAACCTCTGCCTCCCAAGTGCTGGGATTAAAGAATGGATGCCACCACCACCCTACTGCAAGTACAAAATCCTAACCTTGTCTCCTTGTTCCTATTGTTGCCTTGGCTTTGCAGGATGAGTTCCAGTCCCTCTGTCCTTCCAGTGGTCCCAACACAGAAGGCTCAACACCCTTCAGCTCAGCCCAATCGAGAAATTATTCTCTTGCCCTCCAGAAAAAGAACTCAAAAAACAAACAAAAGCAATGAATTTCATGTTAGAAACTTCTGCATAAATTACTGGCGCTGTTTCTGGTGCAAGGGGCACTCTACCTGAAGCCAACTACAAGGGACACTGAAGCTAGGAAGAGTTCACAGGACCCGAGCGAGCTTTGAGCTTGGTCCCTCCACTTAGAGAGGTGGCAACAGAGGCAGACTGGATTGTTGGGGGGGGGGAGGCGGAGAAGGAAAGGGGACCCCAAGCCCAGACTGTTCTACAATCACACTGCCTTCTGTCTCTACTGAAAAAAAAAAAAACAGTGACTCCAAACTGCAGGTTCACCTTTAAATCAACAACAGCACTTTTTCACCGTATGAGAAAAGCACTTAGAGGGGCCAGCTACCTTCGAGTTTCATTTGTTTTTGTCTTACTGCTCGTGCGTACTGCCATTTCAGAGAATGTTACCAACTATTATAAATGACTCGTTCTTATTTCATTATTCAATGTGTTTAATATGCTTTATTCAACTACATCCATCTACATTTAGCTCTTGGCTGACAGAATGAGAGACATTAGGACTGTCCTGAGCTCAGTAAATATTTATTCCTTTCAAATTATAGTAATGTTTCTCTTTGAAACAGCCGGCTGTCGTATTTATGGTAGGATGAAAGGACGCCGTCGTGCTCACGGTTTTCCCTCACAGGGAAGACTCTATCAATAAACTATGGAGCTCCCATAAATACTTTTAAAGGAGCGGCACATAATTTGTTGTAATGGCGCCCCCTAGTGAACATTTTCATTACTTCCTTGAACACACTAGATTTGTTTGTTTTTTAAAACTGTTTTCTTTTTCTATTTTTATTTTTTTAAAAAAATATCTTTTTTTTAATTTTACATACCAATCCCAGTTCCCACTCCCTCTCCTTCCATTCCCTCCACCTTCCCCCCCGAGGCCCCACGTCCCATCCACTCCTCAGAGAGGGTAAGGCACATTGCTTTGAGGAAGGACTAAGGCCCTCCCTACTATATCTACTATATGAGCAAGGTGTCCATCCAAAGAAAATAGGTTCCAAAAATCCTGAACAAGCAGCATGGATACATCCTGGTCCCACGGCCAGGGGCCCCACAGTCTGCCCAGAGAGCCTAGTTTGGTCCTATGCTGGTTCCTTCCTTAACTCCACTCACTAATAGGAGTTGGTGAGCTCCTATTAGCTCAGGTGAGCTGTTTCAGTGGGTGCCCCCATCATGGTCTTGACCTCTTTGCTCATATTCTCATCCTTCCCACTCTTCAACTAGACTTTGGGATTTGTTTATTTTAATAGTTGGTTTGTTACTTGGAGTTTTTGTTGTTGTTGTTTTGTTTATTTTCTAGAGCTAGGCAGGGTAGCACATACTCATAACCCAATCACTTGGGAGGCTGAGATGGGGGATTGCCTCAAGCTCTGGTCCAACCTGGGATACATATCAAGACCTGTTTCAAGACACTAGAAGAAAATTCTTTTCCTGCCTGTAAACAAAAGTTATGCCTCCAAATGCTCTTTTAAGTTTCACACATGGTCACAAAACTCAGCAGTACAAAGTGCAGCTCCTTTCACCTTGAACAGAAGTGTCCATGCTTTCAGCCACTTGAAACAAGAAAAATGGAAACAGCAGCAGAGACTCCAGCAAGTAGAATTGGCAATAGGAACGGCGATGTGTGGAGACGTGATTTTGCGTGGATCCTTCCTCAGCACTCACACAGGTTACTTACATAATCCTTGTGTTACTTTGTGCCAATACTAATCACATGGAAAGCATGCCGGTGAGCAAGGGGAAGCGGAAATGTGAACCCAGCTTGCCCGATCCAGGCCTCAAGCCACAGGATTAGTTATGAGTTGACATAGCCACTGGATTCCTTGTGTCTCAAGCCCAGATTTTCCCAGAAGAGCAAACCTGTTTGCTAGATGATTGCTTGGCTTACTCATTCTCCTTTGCTGACATCACAGACAGGCCCAGCATTGTCCTGCTCCAGGATTTCAGTTCTATTTCCTGCGCTCTGCGGCTGCCACTCAGGAGGAAGTGGTCACTAGGCCCAGAGCCACAAGTGTCAGCTTCTCCTGGTCTCTCTGGTGGTTCAAATGACAAATGTCCTTGATTTGCTTGTTGGAGGCACTGTTTGGGAAGGTTGTGGAGCCTTCAGAAGGTGGATCCTTGTAGTGGCATTTCAACTGTATTTTAGTAAATAAAGCTTGCCTGAAGATCTGAAAGTAAAACAGCCCCACTGGTCAGTCTTACAGACCAGATTATGGTAGGTAACACACACCTTTATTCTCAGTAGCCGTAATGACACACTCCCAGTAGCCACAATGACACATATCTTTAATCCCAGTAGCCACACTAGTTGTCATAGAAACTAGGTGATGCATACCTATAATGATGGTCATGCACACCTTTAATCCCAAAACTAAGGAGGATTATAAAATGGGAGGAGACAGTTCTCAGACACAGTATCATTCTGAGATTCCTGGAGGCAGGATCGCCATTTCAGACTGAGGTTGAGGTGAGAGTAGCTGGCTGTTTTTCTTTTCAGATCTTCAGGTGGAACCCCAATTTCTGACCCTGAGCTTTTATTAATCGTGCTTCAGATCCTGGTTGGAGAAAGTAATCAGCGGGAGTGGGCCATGAGGATTTAAAACTTCACCCCTATTATATGAGGTTTCCGTCCCGCCCGGTCCCATAATAATCACACAGAAACTGTATTAATTAAATCACTGCTTGGCCAATCAACTGATCGGGTTGATCACTGTCTAGGGATTAGCGAGGCACAATAAGGAAGTTGCAGTTGCCAGGGAGCAATTCCCGCCCTGGTACAGGTGTTGTCCGTCCAGCTTGTACTAGATTCCGAGGTGACCGACCGTAAGAGAAAATGAATCCAAGAAGAGAGAGTTACAGCATGTGGCCAGCTTTTCTCCCACCTTTAGTAACCCACTAGGCATCTACAGGCCTGGGTGAAGTGTAGGTGACCACCTTTATCACTGAAAGAAGATTTCACATCGACTTTATAAAATTTACATTCAACACATATGAGGCTATCTGTTCCTGATGATTCTGGAAATTGTAGGGCCAAATCCTGTAAGAACCACGCGAATAGAATGGTATACCTAAGAGGTTCCTGGGAGGTGTAGGGCGACAGGTCCCCAACCCTATAACTTCCCCCTCCCACTCATCTTGGACCATGGAGCCCTGTGGGAGGAGCAACTTGGCCATTCAGCGAGCGGCCACTATCGGCGCATGCGCATGCGCTTCCCCTGGAACCACCGGAGTCTATAGAACAGCTCTCAGGCGGGGGAGCCTGATTCCAGTCCGCCTCCGCCTTTCAAACTTCGAAGCTGGTTTTCATTTTAACAAAGCTCTCAAAACAACAGTATTAGAGTTTCTATTGCTGTCTGACATTACTTACGGGAACTCTTTTTTTTTTTCTGAGACTACAAAGTTTTCTACTACATCCCGTTCTTTTCCCACTTATTCATGGTATGTTTTTGCTTTATTCATACCAAACCCTTTTATTTTGCCCAGATTCTATCTATGGCCTATTTTTTCAGTTGGAATTGGAGTTGTGATGAAATTTAAAACTGGTTGAGTAAAAGATCACTTTAAGTAGAAAGTAATAGTGCTTTTTTTTTTTTTGGTTTTTAATAGTGGTTCTTTAGACGAGACTCTGGCTCTGTCAGACACAGGAGAAAGTGGGCCTAGCACTGACAACCCGACAAGGAGATTGTGTGAACTCCGGTGCTTCCCAGCAGGAGCTGGCTACATATGGAAGCAAGGGTTTCCTTACCCAGTGCTGTGTCACCTTGTTTACCCCAGACTCCAGAGGGGCCCATTCATCTGAGTCAGTCTGTAGCACATGCTTCCCTAACCCCAGCTGATGCCACTAGAAGAAGAGAAGAGAGATGTGGACATACACTGCCAACCACAGCTAGGAGTCATGGTAGACGAGTAAGAGTCAGCACGGCCGGAGCTCTGGATTTGTGAGCTGGAAACATTCTGCTACCAAACTGCTATACTTATCCTAGCGTGTATTTTAATACACCAAGAAAGCTGATGTTGCTGTGTGAATTTTTGCATGGGGCACATTACTGTCATGAAGTCTCAGTGCTAGCAGGTTCTCGGGCAATTCTCCTGGGTTTTCATTGTTGCAAATAATAACTGTTTTACTTCCTTCCCAGATCTTTGCTTTATGTTTTATTGTCTGCTTTGTTTACCGATGTATCTTCAGCTTTTAGAAGCATGCATGGTTTATCTAGCAGTAAAACAGCTAGACCAGTTTTAATGAATTAGAGTAATATTAGACATTCCTGGTCTTTCTGGTTCTCAACATTTTTTATTATAAATGTGTATCATTGTTGTTGCATGGGTGTTTTTTGCCTGCAGTTCTGTCTGTGACCCTCTTGCATGCCTGGTGCCTGTGGAGGCCAGTAGAGGGCCTCGGATGCCATGGAACTGAAGTTACAGCTGGTTTAATTGATCCTGGGATCTCTTGAAGAGCAGCCAGCGCTCTTAATTGCTGACCTCCTCTCCAGTCGCTCTAGATGCTTTACATAACTATTGCAAAACAAATGTGAGCAATGCGAAAGACTCCGAAGGACGAACTCTTCCTCCCTTTACACAGCCTTGGCTTGTGACAGCCCTATTGTCATCAACTCCTTTGTAGGCTTTTGACTGCTTTCTGTTTGTTTTGACTTGTGTTTGGTTTTGTTGCTCTCCCTTCCTGGTGCGCCTTTACCTCCTTTTACATGGCACAGCCTAGGTAGGGCTAAACTGGTCCGTAATCCAGGGAAGGGTGGTGGACCCATCTGGGACCAATCAGTGAATTGCTTTCTACTGAGGATGTGAGCCTGGAGTTACTGACAATCGTCCTTGCTACCCGAGAAAATAATACATTAGAGAAGGGGATATAATTAAGTGAGAGCAAAATTAAGACAGAGCAAGGGGTGGGTTTCTAACCATGTGGTTCCCCAAGCACCCAAGTGCCAAGAATGATCTCTGTTCCCTTTCAGCCTCTACCTTGGGCTGTCGTGTTGGTACTTTGTCATTCATGGCAAAGGGTCACCACCAACAATAGCTCTGTACAGATTTGATCTGTCGCTGGCATTTGCTTCCAAGAGTGTGACCCGAACTTCAGACAAATTTAAATTTTACTCCATGGTTGTCTCTGAGTTCTACATGGTTGACATACAGATTTTTGAGCCTCTCTCACTTATCCTTAAAATGAGACGAGATTGTATTTATTCTGCATACTGACTATTTGAAAACGTTTTGCCAATTATAAAGCATTCTGGAAAAAGAAATTACTTTTGAATTATGTTTGCACCAGTATTAAATGTATGTTTTCCAAAATCATTTGTTTTACCTGTCTCACTAAAGATTTCAGTATGTTTTAAATTTTTCCCTGATGTGGGATTCCCCTCTGTATGCTGTGAATACCATTGGTTAATTAAGAAACTGGCTTGGCCTGATAGGGTAGAACAGAGGTAGGCGGGGAAAACTAAACTGAAGGCTGGGAGAAAGGAGGCAGAGTCGGAGAGAAGCCATGTAGCCCCGCTGGAGACAGATGCTGAAACTTTAGCTGGTAAGCCACAGCCATGTGGCGATACACAGATTAATAGAAATGGGTTAAATTAATATGTAAGAGTAGCCAATAAGAAGCTAGAGCTAATGGGCCAAGCAGTGATTTAAATAACATAGTTTCTATGTGGTTATTTCAGGGCTGAACAGCTGGGAACCAGAAGCAGCCTCCCTGCAACATTTCCCACTTAGAATGCAATCAATCATGTGTTTCTTGGGATGCGTGAGATAGGAACTGGTAGGGTGGTGACTGAGGGTATAGATACCAGGAAACGGTTGTGGTTGGTCACTGCTGGTGTGGTTTGAATGAGAAAGGCCTCCGTGGGTTCACATTTGAATGTTTGGTGCCCAGATGGTGGGCTATCAGGAAGGAGTTGGAGAGCAGCCTTGCTGGAGGAGGGGTGTCACTGGGGATGGGCTAAGAGGTTTCAAAAGTCCACTTCAGGCTCAGTGTCCCTTTGTCTCTCTGCCTGCTGATCAGTATGCAAGTTCTCAGCTACTGCTCCAGCACCTGTCTGCTTCCTGCCACAACAATAATAGACTAACTCTCTAAAACTGTAAGCAAGCCCCCAGTTAAATGCTTTCTTTCGTAGGAGCTGCCTAGGTCATGGTGTCTCTTTATGCAATAGAAGAGTAACTAAGACACCATTAAACCAAGATAATAGGACTGGAGAGATGGCACACTGGGCAAAGGTCTCTGGATCCACATGGTGGAAGGAGAGAACCAACTGTCAAAACTTCTGACCTCCACACACAGGCTGAGGCATGCATACAAGGGTGTGAGCTCACGCGCGCGCGTGCACGCGCGCACACACACACATGCAAACACACACATACACAAGCACAAATAAGTAAATAAAGCAATATAATGACTTGTGATGCACATATTATTTTCTCTACCTTTGTGCATCCTCGCAATTTTCCATAAATAAAATGTTAAAAATTGCATGAAGGTCTCCCATTAACAAACTTGTATTCCTATAGTGGTATATTATTTGTGTTTTATTAATAAGCTTTCCTGAAGACCAGAATGCAAAAAAACAACATACATACATATGTATGTATGTAGTCTGCCATACAGGCCAGGCAGTGGTGGCACACACTTTTAATACCAGCAGTTATTAATATAATTATAATTAATTAATATAATAACACTAGTTAGCCAGAAAGGTCCGGCAGTGTTGTTGCATGCCTTTAATCTCAGCACTAGAGGAGAATATGAGGCAGGATGAGACAAAAGCTCAGTCTCTTTCAGTCTGAAGATTTCAAGGGGAAAGAGCTCTCTAGTGGCTGGCTGCTTTGTTTTTCTGATCTTCAGGTTGAACCCCAATTACTGTCTCTGGGTTTTTATTATTCATGCTCATATTCCAATCTCTTTAACATGTCTATTATCCATTTCAGCCAGTCTTTAGAGGAAGGAGGAGAAATTTCTCTTCACCTCTACACTGTATGAAAGTGGCAAAATATTATTATAATCAAGACTCCTAGTCCAGATGGTACAGACCTGCAATCCCAGCACTCAGGAGATTGAGACAGGAGAATGAGTTTGATGCCACCCTAAGCTACACAGTAAATTTCAGGCCAGTCTGAGCTATACATTGAGACTCTGTCTCAGAAAATGGGGAAAAGCAGAGGAACAGACACAGTCTACATTGATGTATATTTATTATTATTAACTGAATGCTGGGAGAAAGGAGGCAGAGTCGAGTGAGATGCCATGTAGCCCCGCTGGAGAGACAACGCCAGAACTTTACCTGGTAAGCCACAGTCTTGTGGCAATACACAGATTAATAGAAATGAATTAAGAGCTAGCCAATAAGAAGCTAGAGCTAATGGGGCAAGCAGTGATTTAGTTAATACAGTTTCTATGTGGTTATTTTGGGGTTGAGTAGCTGGGAACAAACAAGCAGCCTACCTACAACATGTTTCTAGTAAGTGTCATTCTGGAGCAGCTACTCATCATTTCCTGCCTCAGTTTCCCCATCTGTAGGGCTGGGATGATAGAGATCCACGCTGTGTTTGGTTATGAGGAAAAGTGCAGTGTTTCAAGCAGTACCCGATTCATAGTGAACGCCACAAAACTGAGGCGACTACTCCATCATTGCAGTTGTTACCTTTAGGAGGGCACACTGACATCTCGGCAAGCTAGAGCAAGTGTGTCTACAGGAGGCACAGCTCCAGGACCACGGCCACACCAAGTCATGGACCTTTGAAGCTAGCTCTGCTGCCTGGTTCTGGGAACATGAGTCTGAGACCAGGGTGGTTCTGATGATCTCTCACTATCAATGGACCATTCTTGGATTTCATCTTTAGAGACTATCACTTAAACATTAGGAAACACCCTTGCCAGGGACTTTTCAGCAAGGAGACAGGCTGGAATCCCAGTAGATGTTATTGTGGACTTGCCCACAACCTCATGAGCCAACTGGTCTTTTGATATTTATTGTTGTAATTTAACACAGCTTGCAATGAGACCTTCCACGTGGTGATTAGCTGCTCACAGTCCAGAACATCACAGAGAAGGCAAGAGAAGTGGAAGAAGGGAGAAGAACAACAGCAAAACCAGTTCAGGAAGTAAGCAGATTTCTCCACTTGGTAGGGATTGCCAGCATCCTTGGCAGACGATTTCTGCACTCCCTACCCCAACACTTGGTAATAATGGTTTCCCTCAGGGAGCACCCACAGAATGGACTATTAAACCATCATTTTCATTTGCACGGCCTTATGTGGAATCCTTTCTTCCTACATGTAGGGCCATTTGCATTTATTTTTCTGGGAACTCTCCAGGTTTGAACTGTTCCCTGTGTCTCTGGTGTAAGCTACTCTGACTTCACGGGGGTGGGGGGCGTTACAGAAAACAAAACAGAGCACACCCAATGCCATGGCCCCTTGCCCTCTGAGCGCAAAAGGAACCAACAGACCTCACAGCCTTTCCTCCACTTGAGGAGTCTGTTTCCTGGCCCACCCTCATGACAGGAAGTAGATGGCAGACCAGTCATGTTACCCTCTTGACCAACAACAGAGACCCAGACATTTAGTTGGCCACCCAAGCACTAACTGTACAAGTGCCCATTAGTTCGTTATACCCCTCCTCCTGGTAGTGGAAATCTGCCCAGGCTGTCGCAAGGGCCCAGTAACCAGAGCATAACAGTTAATATGCACCACTGCCAAAGGCTTCAGGTTTCTGAGAATCAACCAATTCACCTTTTACTCTGCTGAGAGCAATGTCAGGAAACTTCTGGTCAGAGAAAAGGGAAGAAAAGTGTGGTGGTTACTTTCATCTGACAATTTATCCAGGGCATAGCACTCAGATATATTGTCAAACAGTATGTATGCTTTTATGTTTTTTAATGTATTTTTAAATACATTTTTCTGGAAGTGTAACAGAAAAGTTATTTTAGTTTTAGTATGCGTAGGTGCATGTGCACACACCTGTACATTGGATGCTAGGGTCCTGGTTATTGTTCTTTATGTATATACATGTATGTGTGTGCACACACTTGCTACAATGCATGTGTGGAGGTCAGAGGACAACTGGAAGAGTTAGCTCTCTCTCCTACCTTTAGGGTCCTGTGTGTCCATCGCAGGCCATCAGGCTTGCTGTCAAGTGTTTTAGTCAGTAAAGCCATCTTACTAGCCTGCCATCTTCTTTTTGGAGTCAGGGACCCTCACTGAACCTGGAGTTTGGCATTTTTGACTAGATTGGTGGGCCAGTAAGTGTCCACACTTCATCCTTTGCATCTTGCCTGTCTCCTCTCTGTCATCAGAGTTACAGAGGCCCCACCCTGTTTTTACGGATGCTGGAGATCTGAATTCAAGGTCTCATCTTTGTGGGGCAGGCAGTTTATCTATTGAGCATCACACCAACCCCTGCGGAGGTGGTGCTTTGTCTGTTTTTGTAAAATCTTTTGAATTTTGTATAAAACAAATAGTGGTCTGTACCTGGGGACTTTAGGAAATCCAGGCAGATTTCAGTCCTTTAGGGGGCTGAAAAAAGGTCTATTCTCAGACAAAATCCCCAAATGTCCCTCAAGCAGGGGTGGAGATCGGACAGTCAGGAACCCTCACTGTCCAGGGATGAGCCTGGGGCATGTCTGACCACAGCCCTAGTTTAGCACACTGCTGTCTAGGACGAAAGGGAAGAAAACCCCGGAGTCCAGGGCACTGACCCGACTGGTGCTAGCAGCTCCTGATGCAGGAGATGGCCATAAATTGGCACAGGCTGCTGCCGGTCAGCACGCCACATATGAAGAACATGTCCAGGCACAGGTCAGCTCGCAGGACCTCCTTATGGGCACAGACCTCTTTGAGAAACTGTTTGCAAGGTTTGTGGATGCAGTAGAGGTGGCTGCGCCAACACTGCTCCTGGCAGCAGTCAAGAGACCCAGGATCCCTGGCTCTACTGGTTTTTTTCTGGGGTGGAGGCCTTCCTGTGGGCTTTGGTGCTGGGAGTGGGACTGGGGACTGCTTGTGGGGTGTGTGTCGGGGTGGGACTTGGGGGACTCACCTCTTGACCATCGCAGTAGCCATGGCTATCCATCTGGTCACTGTAGGCGTTGTACTGGATAGGGTATAAGATCTGGGGCAGAGAAGCCATGGCCTGAAGGCAGGAAAAGGCAGGCAACTCTCACAGCCAGAGAGAGGAAGCTTCTGTGGTCATGTGATAGAAAACGCTGTCAGCCTCCCTGTGTCCAGCTCCACGGAGCGAGTGTGGGGCCAGAAGGTCTGGCAGCTTGAGGCTGAGTTTATTTATTGCCCCAGACTAGACAGCACCAACCTCCATCCCAGAACCTGCGGGTCAGTGGTTGTCAACCTTCCTAAAGCTGTGACCTTTAAATACAGTTCCTCATGTTGTGGTGACCCCCAACCCTAAAATTATTTTCACTGCTACTTTATAACTGCAATGTTGCTACCATTGTGAATCATAATGTAAATATCTGATATACAGGATATCTGATGCATGACACCCAGTCTGAAGCAGCCAGCCTGATGATGCAGTCACACGACACAGGCTGAGGACAGGTTCTCCTTTTGAGGGTTCTGTAGAGGTAAAAGGTCTCTCTAGTGGCTGGCTTTCCTGCTTCTCTGATCTCTCAGCTTTCACTCCCTAATATCTGACTCTGGGTTTTTATTATTAATACCAATTAGAATTTGTGCTGTACAGGTGGGCCTCCTTTAGTCAGTTGATGGACTTAATAGGAAAAGACTGGCTTCCAAAGAAGAAAGAACCTGCCCATAAACTGCTTTTGAATTTGTACTGAGTCAGCAACTCTACCCGGGCAGATTTTAGAATTTGGGGTTTCTGTTGCAACTGCATGGGTAATGCCTTAAAAGCTCCCCCTCCCACTCCATTTACACAGATAACATACAGACCACACCCTACTGCCTCTGTTTCTCTTCCTCTGAAGAACCCTAACAGCAGTGGGAGCACCGATGGATGGACCACTTGGAGGTGGTAGCCATGTGTGAGGTGGTAAAGAACGGGTCCTGGAAAGGGGATATAGCTGGATAAGCAGCTCCTGTGGCTTCATGAGATGGGCAGCGCCAAGACATCAGACCAGCTCCAGGGCCCTCTGGCTGTGACACCACACGTCTCTCCATCCAGGCCCAACCAGAGACATCAGACCAGCTCCAGGACCCTCTGGCTGTGATACACGTCTCTCCATCCAGGCCCAACCAGAGGCATCAGACCAGCTCCAGGACCCTCTGGCTG
>JAQHUG010000138.1:2936117-3044528 GCA_028555095.1 Dicrostonyx torquatus | reverse complement strand
AGACCAGCTCCAGGACCCTCTGGCTGTGACGCACGTCTCTCCATCCAGGCCCAACCAGAGACATCAGACCAGCTCCAGGACCCTCTGGCTGTGACACCACACGTCTCTCCATCCAGGCCCAACCAGAGACATCAGACCAGCTCCAGGACCCTCTGGCTGTGACACCACATGTCTCTCCATCCAGGCCCAACCAGGAAGATGAGGCTCTGGGTGTACGACTCAGGAAACCTAGACACCTCTAACACATTTGGCTTTGTTTTTGTAATTAGTTTCTGACTCCATCCCCTAAAAGGTAAATAAATACACGTGCAGGCCGGACAGCTGCAGGTCACACGGGAGATGATGAGCAAAGTCACCCGAGAAAGGGAGAAAGAGAAAAGGACCGGGGGAGTTCAGCATGGAAATAACGCTGCAGGAAACTCTGAGGGTGGGGCATAGACTATGCTCATTCGAGCTGCGTATACTAGCAGCTTCCTGCCATTTCAATTTAGTTGGATGTATAACACAATGTATTTTCTTTTTTTAAAAAAAGATTTATTTATTATGTACACAGTGTTCTGTCTGCGTGTATGCCTACAGGCCAGAAGAGGGCACCAGATCGCATTACAGATGGTTGTGAGCCACACCGTGTGGTTGCTGGGAAATGACCTTTGGAAGAGCAGTCAGTGCTCATAACTTCTGAGTCATCTCTCCAGCCCCACAACTTATTTTTTTATTGGCCTCTTCTGGATTAATTTCTTTACAAGTTGTACTTGTGGAACTGGGCCTCGGGGGAGAGCAGACACACTTGTCTGCGAAGCTTGCCCTTTCCCCAGCAGGAACGCACTGGAAGATTTCCTAGACAAGGATCATGGAGGATGCATGACCCGGCCAGTACTGAAGAAGAGTCAGGATGAAGACAGGATGAAGAGTCGGTTTCACAGATGCCAAGCAGGTTTCTCTGGTTGGTTGCAGGAGATAAGGGATTACTCATTGGTTGATTGGTCACCCTCAGGAAATCTGTGACCATCAGTGCAGATGTGATTATGACAAGGAGTACTGTTGATAACTGTACCAATCCCAGGAACGGGGGCATCATCAGGGTATCTTGAAGGCTGCCTAACACAGGAACCACTGTGTTTGTTTTTTCTTGAAAAGATTTTTTTAAAAATTGATAATGAAAATAGCTTCTTCTTTCCTATAATACGACCCGACTATAATTTCTTCTCCCTCCACTCCTCCCAGTTTACCTTCCCCACCTCACCCTTTATTCGTCCTCAGAAAAGAGCAGGCCCCCAAGAGCCAAACAGAACAAAATAAGGTACAATAAGATAAGGCAAAAGCCCTCATATTGAGACTGAACGAGGAAAACCAATAGGAGGAAATGAGTTCCAAGAACAGACAAAAGAGTCAGGGGTACACCTGCTCCCACTCTTAGGAGTCCCACCAAAAAACCAAGCTAAAAATTGGTAAATAATCGATATTGGGTTCCAGACACAGGCTTGCACAGTAGACTGATGAATTTTGCAGTGTATTATACTTTTAAAGTTAAAATTTCAGAAAGGAGGGGCTGGAGAGATGGCTCAGTGGTTAAGAGCACTGGCTCCTCTTCCAGAGGTCCTGAGTTCGATTCCCAGCAACCACTTGGTGGCTCACAACCATCTATAATGAGATCTGGCGCCCTCTTCTGGCGTGCAGGCATACATGGAAGGAATGTTGTATACATAATAAATAAATAAATCTTTAAAAAAAATTTCAGAAAGGATTTTCTCATTGCATGGGAAGAAACTGTCCCTGACAGTCATGAATCACGCTTGAAGAACATAGAAAATGGCATCTGGGAATTCCGACTTGAGGGAAAAGAAGAGCTGCTGAATAGGAGCCCGGAGATGAGCTAGTGCTGGGCCAAGCCTCGAGCAGCAGGTTTGCAGAGGAGACTGCAAAGTCCAGCTTCCTCATCTGGAGTTCATGTGCTTCCTACAAAGGCGCATGCGGGAAGGGCAAACTTTCTACACTCTGTGGCCTTGGGGTTGCACAGGTAAAGGAAACAATACGAAAGGAAACACTATACAAGTTGACCTACTTAGAACGTTTCTTTAAAGTAGAGACAGAGTTGAACTTCTATATGTGTGTATATACAGTTTGTGTATGAATGTTTTTCCTACATGTATGTCAGTGTGTACCACTTGTGTGCCTGGTGCCCGCGGAGGCTGGAAGAGGGCATTGGATCCCCTGGAACTGGAGTTATAGATGGTTGTGAGCCACCATGAGGTGGATAGGTGGATATTGGGATTTGAACCTAGAAGAGCAGCCAGTGCTCCTAAGTGATGAACCATCTCTTCAGCTCAGTCCATCATGGCAGGGAAGGCATGGCAGGGTCCACAGTGGAAGCATATGGTAGAAGTCCTGACATAAAAGCTGGACCAGGAACCAGGGCAAATGAACGCTTTTTTTCCCCCCAGATGCTGCTTCTTATTACATCATACACCATCACAGATATTCAAAGGGCAAACAAGGTCCTTTCTTACCTGCACCCCCTTTTAAAGATTCGTTCTTTTATTTTGAATTATGTGCATGTGTATGTCTGTGGGGGGGTATATGCACATGAGTGCAGGGTGTCTGTGGAGGCCAAAGGTGCTAGATACCCTTGAAGCTGGAGTAATAGGTAGTTATGCAGCTCCTAACATGGGTCCTGGGAACTGAACTCAGGTCCTCTACAAGACTAATACACATTCTTAACTGCTGAGCCGTCTTTCGACATTTTGTCTCCCTTTCAACTCTTTCTTTTCCTTCCTTCCTTCCTTCCTTCCTTCCTTCCTTCCTTCCTTCCTTCCTTCCTTGTTTCTGCCACCATGTACCTGTGGAGGTGGTCATTGGACAACTTATGGAATGTGTCCCTGGGAACTTTTTTTTCTAAATCTAGTATCTATTCAGCTGTAGAGAGCTGAGCAGTTATCTTACGAGGTCCCTCACCTGGAGTGAAGGCTTAAAGAAGAGGGTTAATATTTGGCCAGAGAAACAATCCCAGTGTGAGCCTCCAACCAAAGGAGCCTAAGAAACCATCGGGAAATGTCTTGGGAGACAGAGAGAAGATGCTTCACATGAGCAGTCAGGAGGATTTGTGTTCATTCCTGAATTCATTTCTCTCTGGGATCATTTTTTGTATATTTCCTACCCAAGCTTGTATGGGAAAATGAGGTTTAAAAGATTGTAAATTTCATTGTATTTGTATTTTAGTAATTAGAATGTGGTATATTTTCAACTACAGTGTTCTGAAAGAGATAAAACAGAGCTAAGGCATCAATAAAAAGATTAGTGATGTGGCCGTTAACTATTCTATTTATTAAAATGGACTCCTGTCGTTACATGTTTGCCACAGCTGTAGAAGGCACCATGGAAGTCATGCAATCCAACGCAAATCAAGGACTTTGGGTGGGAGCTGTGCGCCACCCCAGGCTGATCTGCTGCAGCAAATGTGCAGAGGACACCATCACAGCTGAGACTGTGCGTGTGGACTCACAGTTGAGGCTGCACTGTGTGTAGAGAGGACTCACAGTGGAGGAGGCTGCACTATGTATGGGGAGGACTCACAGTGGAGAAGGCTGCACTATGGGGGGAAGACTCAGAGTTAAGGCTGCACTGTGTGTGGGGAGGACTCACAGTGGAGAAGGCTGCACTATGGGGGGAAGACTCAGAGTTAAGGCTGCACTGTGTGTGGAGGACTCACAGTGGAGGAGGCTGCACTGTGTGTGGGGAGGACTCACAGTGGAGGAGGCTGCACTGTGTGTGGGGAAGACTCAGAGTTAAGGCTGCACTGTGTGTAGGGAGGACTCACAGTGGAGAAGGCTGCACGTGTGTGGGGAGGTCTCAGAGTTAAGGCTGCACATGTGTGGGGAGGACTCACAGTTGAGGGTGCATGTGTGTGGGAGGAGGGTGTGAGGACTCTGTACTTCCTGCTGTTTTGCTATGAAGCTCAAACTGGAATTAAAGAATAAGTTTTCGCCAAGTAATTCCTCTTTTAAGAGATCTCTTGTGGAAAATATGAAAATAGAGATAACAGGAGGACTCATCAGTCAGTCTTAGCAATTACCGCCATGTGGCCAGTCTTGCCAAATCCCACACCTACTCACTTCCCTCCACCTCCTCCACCAGGTAATTTGAAAGCAAATCTGGTTTCTTATCTAACTATTCATCGGGTCGCATTCACCAAGGGTCTGAGAACCTTTAGATGTCAGCCCAGTCAGGGACTCGCTGTAGCAGTCATGCATGGCGTCTCCATCTCCCCCACCATGCAGGAACAGCCAGAAGTGGAGCTTCAGGACAGATGTGGTAGTGTAGCTTCTAGTCCCTCACTTGGAAGTCTTAAAGAGGACGATAGAAAGTTGGAAGGTGGCCTGAGCCACACAGTGATGCTGCCTCTCACACACAGAAAAAAAGTACTTTTCATCGTCCATTATCCACGCTAAACATGTCAATTGTCTAATATGATTTACTTTACTGTTTTTGCCTTTGTATTTCTCCTGGACATTTTGAGATCATTTCCCTATAAATCTACAATACCTCCAGTCTTTCCAAACCTCCAAATTGGACTTTTTCCACACATTCCTAACAGTGTATTTTATAAAACTTGAGAAATATCATGGCTCTGTATTGACACAATCAATAACTTTCAAAATTAGAAGAAGAAATAGCAAAACATTAAAGATGGCACCTATGGCCTCTGAAGCTGTAAGAAGCAAGGCCCACGCTTTCAGCATCGTATGTTCTTAAGTGCCAGGACGTCTTCTTCTGGGTGGGGCTCTCCTGCACTAGTCAAGCAAGCTATTAATGAGGTGCAGCTTGAGCAACCACCCAGAAATGCTGAAGTCAGTGACCTGAGCTTGCAGGAGCCTGGCGAAGCAACTCCGTACAATCTGCTTAGGCATGCTGACAGCTTCCCTTAATAAACAAAGGCTAGGCTAGAGCCTTCTTGATAAATATTATTGGAGATCATATTGCAATAGATATGTTTAATACCATGTTTATCACCACCACTAGTAAGACTCTACTAAAACTATTTTTAAAAAGAATTCAAAAGACACCGTGTCAAAAAAAAATAAGGACAGTAGGAGATGAAAAAACACAAGAAGAAACAAAGATGAGAGGAAAGGACAGGGAAGGATCCCACAGTCCAGAGGCCGGGAGAAAGATAATGTCTGCAGCACGGGCAACGTTGAAACCCAACTGTTGTGGAGGAAAAGCCATTTAAAAATTTCCACAATCACCAAGCACCTCTTCTGCCGTCCACTGGATGGATGGTTTGGGAGCTCCTGGCATATCTGCAGGTGAGATCAGGACTATGGCTAACACTGGAGGACTAATTGACAGCTCATAGGAGAAGCAAACAGAATTGTAAGGAAATCCAGGTACTCTTGCACATTTTGTGAGACAAGTTGGAGCCATTCCTTCCCTGCATTAACAGGCGGGTTCGCGTTGAACTGTGCAGTGGCATTGGGTACAGCACAAGGCGATTGTATGAACTACTTCTGCACTGCCAGGATTGAGCAGGAAAGGATCTGAGGGCTGAAGGGTCTATTCTGCCTTACGGTTTTAAGAGCTTTAAGTCCCCCTTAAAAGGGAAGGCGCCCAGAGTGGTATTCACAGCGGTGGGAGAGAGTGTCAGAGAATTTTCATATCACCACAGCCCAGCAAGCTAGTAAGTGGGCTCCTTTTCACCTAGCAGAGACTTGGGACAGCTCAGTGCAAAGTGAAAGTCAGGTTTATTGTAGGTGTTACAGACTTCTCAGCAAGAAAGGGCCCCTTCCAGAGCTGGTGAGACAAGCAACTCTAAGTAGGGTTCATTTTTTATTTTAGTTTAGGTGATTCTTCCTTTTTTTTGTTTTTTTTTGTTGTTGTTTTTTGAGACAGGGTTTCTTGGCAGCTTTAGAGTCAGTCCTGGAACTAGCTCTTGTAGACCAGGCTGGTCTCTAACTCATAGAGATCTGCCTGCCTCTGCCTCCTGAGTGCTGGGATTAAAGGCGTGCGCCACCACCGCCCGGCCTTCCTTCTTTTTTAAAATTGGTCTAGAGAAGTCAATGAGCCCCTGAAGACAGCAGGGACTGAGTCTCTAATTACTGATCATCTAGGGTAAAAGTGGCCATCCCAATTTTCTCTGCTCTTCTTGGTACAATATGTATAGAGAAAGCCACTATATTTGAGGGGAAATGGGCTGGACATCAGAGAATAGAACTTATGGCTAGGGATAAAGCCACAAAAAGTCATTAGAAACACCTCAAACTGGGAGTTTTATGCCCCCCCCCTTTCTCATCCTAAGGATCTATTGCCTGAAAGCAGAAAGAGGGACCAGGGCCAAAGGCCAGGCTATAAATTGAAGGCCCACTCCTTATAATAAATATAATAATGATGGCACTTACACTCCAGGTTGCTGGACCCAAGCATTATGGAACAGGGAACTTGGCTGGCACTGTTGTAAATGGGGAAGAGGTGTGGGTTGTATTCCTGGCACCCGGCTCCCAGCCCCTAGCCGCCGGCCCGCTCAGCCGCTGGTTGCTTGCTTATGCCCGAAATAACCACATGACAATTATATTTATTTAAACTCTGCCTGGCCCATCATTACTAGCCTCTTCTTGGCTAATTCTCACATCTTAAACTAACCCATTCTAAAAGTCTGTGTGTCACCGCGAGGTGGTGACTTACCGGAAAAGTCTAACCTGCATCCATCTGCGGAGGGAGCATCATGGAGACTGACCCACTACCTTTTTCTCTCACCACCTTTCGTTCTGTCTACTCCACCCACCTAAGGGCTGTGTCCTATCTTACAGGCCAGGTATCCTTTTTATTTAACCAATCAAAGCACAGAAATACAGAAGAACCCTCCTACTCCATGGCACACCTTTCTTCCATTTGCTTTTAGCTCCCCAAAGGTCTGGTGAATGCGTCATAAAACCAGACATCCCCAAGCATGGGTAGTAGCAGCTTGGGAAAGGAGGTGTGTGCCATTGAGCCAAGCAGACTGAGGCTGCATGAACTTGAGTATCCTCTCAGGTGGTGTGAGTGGGTGACCTGGGAACCAAAGACAAGCCATGGAGCACACTGATCCCGTGAGACCGGCACAGCAGCCCTGGATGTGTTGCGACCTCACTATCTTGTTTTCAGAAGGGAAGGAAAATCCTGTGTGCATTCAGTCCCCCAAAGTTCTACTTGGGAAAATGATTATGAGATACTGAAAAGGGGTAAAAGGATTAAAGTATATTAGTACACACACATTCACACTTTTTTTTAAAGGTAAAATTACCAGAGGCTAGTTTCATGGGGTATAATTAACTTTCTGGGCTTTGGGGGTATATATTAGTTTTGTAGTCAGTGTACAATACCTTCCATTTTTTAAAGTAAGACTTTTCTACTATCTCACAAAACTCCAGAACCTGACACAGAAAATAGACACCTGAAAGCAGGCTGTTAATAAGTTATCAACCAAAGTCCCATAACGTACAGTTTATATTTGGAAAAAAATCAAGATAATCCTAAGATCCGTGAGATGAACAGCCTTAGGCTACTTCTCCTTTCATCTCCATCTATGGCTTCTTGATCCTGGAGGTTGTTTTTTGTGGGAGCTCAGGGACTCTAGCAGCCAGAAAGAAAGTCAGGCTTCTAGCATTCTTTTTTTGGCTTTTTCCTCTACACAGAAGTGGACTTTGGAATCCAGTCTTTCTGTGGAACTTAGAGGGTAGACTCTCCCTCCTGAAATCTGGCCTTCCTCCGTTTAGGCTGCAGGATTTCTCACAGCAGTGGGAGCTCTGCGGGGAGGCAGAAAAATCTGTTGCAGTAATACCATCTTACCAGATACACTTATTAAAATCACTCTTTGGTTTAGTAGTTCCTTCTGTTTGTGTGTTGCTTTGGTAGGATAATGAATAAAGAAACTGCCTTGGCCTAGTTGATAGGGCGGAACTTAGGTAGGCGGAGACAGAACTGAATTCTGGGAGAAAGAAAGCAGAGTGAGAGAACCGCCATGGAGCCGCCAGAATCAGACATGCTGAATCTTTCCTGGTAAGCCAAGACCTCGTGGTGATATACAGATTAATAGAAATGGGTTAAATCAAGATGTGAGAATTAGCCAAGAGGCTAGAGATAATGGGCAGGCAGTGATTTAATTAATACATTTTCTGTGGTTATTTTGGGTGTAAGCTAGCTGGGTGGCTGGGACAAACAAAGTGCCACCCTCCTCATGCAACAACCCTTTCCTCTTACTCAATTGAGCTAGTGTGATTCCACAGTGACACCTGAATATGGACTCGCTAATTTCATCCAATTAGCAACTTCATGGGGATATAGCAACAAGCCCCAAATGTTATAAACAGAAAGTATTTGATAGATTATGAATTTCACAGCAATATTATGTGGTTTATAGTGCTGTTTGTTTAGTTTTGCAGATGAGGAAATGGGCTTGGAGTGATTAAGTAGTTTGCTCAGAGTCAGATGTCTGGCAGGTAACAGAGCTATAGTCAGAAACCAGGGCTGCCTGCCGGCAAAGCCTCAGGTCCCTGGATTACAAGGCTTTACCCACAGTCACCTGCTAGCAGCCAGCCACTCACAAAGCATGGCTGGTCGGGCCATGTCTTCCCACCAGTGGCTTTCCCAATGCTTTCCCTGCCTCCTCCACCACTGCCCTATTCTACACTGGCAATGATGACAGATGGGTATAGAACCACTGGAGCCTCTCCTAATGTCTGGTGGGCTGAGACTGGGGAAAAAGTATCCTTAAAATATGAGTTTAGGGCAGCATTTAAGATAAACCAAGAGGGGCTTTCTCTGTAAAGGACACTGTAAATAAACATTACTTAGAAGGCAGTGATTGTACACATGTGTGTTTCTGTGCCAATGTGTGTGCGTGCCTCTGTGTGTGTGTGTGTGTGTGTGTGTGTGTGTGTGAGAGAGAGAGAGAGAGAGAGAGAGAGAGAGAGAGAGAGAGAGAGAGAGAGAAGGAGGTGAGAGAGAGATGATGGTTTAATTTGAACTTCTTAATATTCAGTTTGGATTAAGTACATAAAATACACTCCTGTAAAGAACATTCCAGAACTGAGATGACAGAAATTATAGCATTGAAAAGTAAAGGACAAGATGAATTAAGTTAATTATGAAATAGGAATTGCTTTATTAAAAAAGAAAAAGGTAGGATAAAACTCAAATATCTATAAATAAGTAAATAAGCTACTTTTTTGTTATTGTTGGTTTTTTGAGACAGGGTTTTTTTTGTGTAGCCCTAGCTATCCTGGAACTCACCCTGTAGATCAGGCTGGCCTCAAACTCACAGAGATCCACCTGCCTCCACCTCCCAAGTGCTGGAATTAAAGGTGTACACCACCACCACCTGGCTAGAAAAGCTACTTTTAAAAAGCATTATACAAAGAGCACAAACAGGGGCTGGAGAGATGGCTCAGTGGTTAAGAGCATTGCCTGCTCTTCCAAAGGTCCTGAGTTCAATTCCCAGCAACCACATGGTGGCTCACAACCATCTGTAATGAGATCTGGGGCCCTCTTCTGGCCTGCAGACATACACACAGACAGAATATTGTATACATAATAAATAAATAAATAAAATTTAAAAAAAAGAAAAAAAACAAAGAGCACAAACAAACCTGATAACAGTTATTCTGAAGGGAGTGAAGTAAATTATTTGACAAAAACAAGTAAACCAGTAAGTTTTATGGGCATACCTATAAACAAAAGGCCACTCATTAATAGCTAGAAGATGGAGCTGGTGCTCCTATAGAGAGAATCTTCACAAGGATGGCTCAGGAATTCCAAACTGCTAGCCACAGAATTCTATGACAACACACTATGGAGCTGTGTCCATATACCTTGGGATCCTTTGGCCAGGACCATCCGTGTTTGCATGGCTTTGATTAGCATGACAGAGGCTGCACAACTGGCTCACATTAACCTCCTGGAACTGGGCCAGCCAATCCAGACCATACTCATTCACATGACACTAACTGCATCCAGGAAGTCACTTACATAAAGCTCACAGTCTTTAGAACTTCTCCTAAACTGGAGGTAGCCTCCTGAGACTCCTTGCCCTTTCCTGTGAGTGATACTCTTGCTTACTTACTGCCTAGCCATTTGCACTCAATAAACTCTTCTTCTGACTTAAAGAGTGGATTTTTGCTGGGCGGTGGTGGCACACGCCTTTAGTCCCAGCACCCAGGAGGCAAAGGCAGGTGGATCTCTGAGTTCGAGACCAGCCTAGTCTAAAAAACGAGTTCCAGGACAGTCAGAGCTGTTACACAGAGAAACCCTGTCTTGGGGAGAAAAGGTGGGGTAGATTTATTTACTACAATTGCAAAAGTTCAATGACTTTGGGCTAAGTTAGATAAGATTGTTTACTGAAAAAAAGACCAAAGAATTCTTAGTAGGGAGACAGAGTGAATAAGTGATAAGTCAGTTTACTAAATTATCTTTTATGTAGTGTTTTATGCAAAGATGCCACACTAATAAGAACACTGCTATGGAAAGCTGAAATTAATTACATCACAGTGTTAATACTGATTGTCAACTTGACAAGATGGAGAACCGCAGGGAGACGAACCTCTGGCCTTGCCTGTAAGTGTTGTCTGTGTAATTCTACAGACTCAGTTGAGGTGGGGAGACGGATGCTAGTTATGGGGTGGGGGGGTCATCCTAAGGGCTGGGATCCTGAACTGAATTAAAAGGAGGAAGTGGGCTGAGGCCAGCACTCACCTCTCCCGGCTTCCCCATGATGGATGCAGGGTGACCAGCTGCCTCATGCCTTCCTCTCCCTGATGAAGAGGGTCCTCAAAGTGTGAGCCCCAGCTAACTTTTCCTTCTTTAACTTCCTTTTGTCAGGCAACAACAAAAAACTAACACAGTGTCTTCCTAAATTTTTCCTGATTTTTTAAACTACACACAGTCAAAGATGAGAGTGCTTTAGGATACAACTATTAAATATTTTTACCAATATCTGTGATTTTGAAAATATGACTTCTTGCTAGGTGTGGTGGCCCATACCTTTGATTCCAGCACTTTGCAGACAGAGGCAGATGGTTCTCTGTGAGTTCAAGTCCACCCTGGTCTACATAGCAAGTTCTGGGACAGCCAGGGCTACACAGAGAAACCATCTCAAGAAAACCAAAAAATAAAATAAAATATGACTTCTCTGTGAGATAAAGAACAAACTCCTCCAAATACATACTCATACACATTAAAAGCTAGTGGATGATACTCCCCTTTTATTGATCAGTGTTGATTTTACACATAGGAAGTATATTGAGGATAAGGGCAGTTGCAAGTGTTGTGTACTTCCTAAGGCTAGGCAAGGTCTGATTTGTCCACAAGGAAGCTGGTGTACTCTAGATCACAGGAGACCCCTGGACCTTTGGAGGATGCATTTTGAGGCCCTCCATGGATGGCTGAACCTGACTAGAACAAGGCCCTCATATCCTATGTTGTGCCCTAAAGACCTGTAGTATCGCCACAGAGCTCCAGAGTAGCCCTCCCTTTTCTGTGTCTGGGAGCCTCCTTAGAGTATAGCACCCCTGTTTGGGGATATTGTTAAGTTAAAATAAAAAAAGAGTTATTTAAACAAAAGCACTGCCATCCCACAGCAGTTGACCTGAAGAGCAAGGCTGAGTGGTGTGGGAGTCCTCTCTGTGTGCTGTAATTACCATTAATGAATAAAGAAACTGCGTTGGCCTAAAGATAGGGCAGAAATTAGGTAGGCAGGGAAGACAGACCTGAATGCTGGGAGAAAGAAGAGCAGAGCCAGATAGATGCCATGGATCTACCGGAGACAGACGCTGGGAATTTTCCCCAGTAAGCCACTGCCACGTGGCAATACACAGATTAATAGAAATGGGCTAAATTAATATGAGTTATCCAATAAGAAGCTAGAGCTAATGGACCAAGCAGTGTTTTAATTAATATGGTTTCTGTGTGGTTATTTTGCTTCTGGGCAGCCGGGATGAATAAGCAGCCCCTCCTTGCAACAACTGAGTACCTAACAGGTGGGTGGCATATACAGCTCGGACATGCTGGGTAAAGGAGCAGTTTGGACAGCACGAGATCCACTCAGGAGGAGGCACAGTGAGAAACTTCCACACTGTTTTTTGTTCTAGAATTTCCCATTTAATATTTTCAAGTTGGTAGTTGACACTGCAGAAAGTGAACCCCCAAATAAAGTGGGGGTGTCTTCTGCATAAGAGGGTTTCATTCTGCACCTTCCCGTGACCTTGAGGGAGTTATCCAACCTCACCCTCGCTCGCTCTCTTCAAAGGGTGATGATTATTGGCTGTCGAGGGTGTTCTGAGGGCTAAATGAGTGACGTAGGAGGGCGCTGGTAAGAGGACAGAACAAATAACTCAGCTTTTCATCTACACAGAATTGTCCAGAATGGGCTCAGGAAATACTTGGTGTCTGAATAAATGAATGACAATTTGTTTATTCCCCCTGTGGACTTATTAGTTGGGTATCCACCATACATAGACAAGACTATGGTTCTGATATACAATAGACACTCTTTTGTTTTTGTTTTTTTGTTGTGTATGTGTGTGTGCACGTACATGCAGGTGCATGTACCTGGATACATGACTGTGGAGGCCCGAGGAGAACATCAGTTGACCTGTTCTGTCGTTCTCTGCCTTATTGCTTTGAGACAATGTCTTTCATTGAACTTGAAGCTAGGCTGGTGATCAGAAAGCTCCAGCAATCCTTTGGTCGCTACCCCACCCCCAAACCCACAGTGTTGGGTTCCAGGCATGCAAGCCACGCCCAGCTGCTTCTATAGCAGCTGGGATCCAAGCCCAATTTCCCATTGAGCCATCTCTCCATTCCCTACAATGGGTATTCTTCATTGTCACACGATATAAAAGTATTCAACCTATCAAAGTAAAAGAAGACCAAAATTAGGAAAATTATACAACAGCATACGTGTTCACCTGTTTCAATTGCAAGCATGTTTGTTTCTGATCAGATAGCTTTAATAATTTTATAGATAAGAAATGGGCCCTGAAATTGATAGAGTATTATAACTCATTAAAAAGCAAATGCTTGGGGGGCAGCCGCAGAGGCAGGAGGATCCCTATGAGAAAGATGATAGATGATCAGGCTATTATATCAAGAGTTAAGTCAGACATTTAAGACTAAGATGAGAGAGCTGGAGAGATGGCTCAGTGGTTAAGAGCATTGACTGCTCTTCCAGAGGACTTGGGTTCAATTCCCAGCACCCACATGGCAGCTCACAACCGTCTGAAAGGAATCTGACACCTTCACACCAATGCACAGAAAATTAAAGGTTAAATAAACCATAAAAAATATTTTAGTTGGGCAGTGGTGGTGGTGGTGGTGCACGCCTTTAATCCCAGCACTTGGGAGGCAGAGGCAGGCGGATCTCTGTGAGTTTGAGGCAGCCTGGTCTACAAGAGCTAGTTCCAGGACAGGCTCCAAAGCCACAGAGAAACCCTGTCTCAAAAAACAAAAACCAAACAAACAAAAAGCAAAACAAAACAAAAAAACTAAGAAGAGAACCATTCATGTGGGGGCTTTTAAATAACTATTCTTCTGATGTAAAGAAAAAATATTTGAATCAATCCTAATTTTCAGTTAAATAGATGTAGCCTGGTAACGCTCCAGTGAAGCCAGGTAGCCACAAATCACCCCGACTCAATGACAACAGTCGGTCATTTTGAGTGCCTTTAACAAAATCCCACATGTTAAAAACACTCACACACAACAACTGGTTTCTCAGTGCTGGAGACCGGGAACATCGGGATGCCGGCAGCTCCAGTATGGGGTGAGAGATGAGTCATGGCTCACAGTCAAGGCTTGTCTGCTGTGTATGGTGAAAGGGTGAGGGACATCTCTTGAGACTCTTATGACAGCAGATAGTCCTGTTCCTGAGGGTGCTGCCTCCATGACTAATCTCCCAATAACATCCCCGATGGGTGTGAGTTTCAGAGTGGAGGGCACACTCTTCAGAGCACAGCGAAGACAACCATCACTCCGCTCAGTGTTAGCTGCTGTGTGGAGTACAGTTGAAGATGTGCCACATTCCTTTATGTGTGGGATATTTGTTTAAGGATACAAAGACGAGCTGCATTCTTTTATGCTGTAAAGATGTGTCCCTTTGTCTATCTAAAACACCTGACTGCTCTAATAAGGAACTGAAAGGCCAATAGCAAGACAGGAGAAAGGATAGGCGGGGCTGGAGGGCAGAGAGAATAAATAGGAGGAGAGATATAGGCTGGAAAAATGAGGGAGGAAAGAGGTTGTCAGAAAAGGAGAGGAGGACTCCAGGGGCAGCCACACAGCCAACAGTGGAGTAAGAAGGAAAGAGAGATATATAGAATAAAGAAATGTAAAAGGTCCAGAGGCAAAACACAGTTAAAGAGAAATGGTTCAATTTAAGTTAGAAAAGCTGGCTAGAAACAAGTCAAACTAAGGCTGAGCATTCATCAGTAAGACTAAATTTCCATGTATTTACCTGGGAGTTGGGTGGTTGCACCCCCCCCAAAAAAAACACTACAAGCTACATTTTCATACTGAGTTCTCTGGGGTGTGTGGAAATCCTGCCTCCACTGCCTAAAATATCAGAGTACTCCAAGCATGGCTCGGACAGAGTTCCAGGTGAGTCAAACCCAGGGACAACGTGGGCTTGTTAGCCTGAACTAACTTGAACTGCTAAAAGTCAGACACAAGCTGATCTGAATTCATACTTTGGTTGACTTGTCAAGTAAAATACAAGGTACCCATTTAAAGTTCAATTTAGATAAACAGTGAAAATCTATTTTTATTTTTGTTATGTTGCAAATACTGCACAAGACATGTTTTTACTACAAGATTATTTATGGCTTATTCTAAATTTAAGTTGATTTTATTTGTTGGCTAGCGTATGTTCCGGTCTTAATAGGCACACAGCTTTTCATTTTATCTGTGGCTTCCCTGTTCATTCGCGGGCGGGAAAAGGATGGAACACGAATGCAGAAGGCAGCAGAAAATATTTCGTATTCATTCTGACTTTAGCCAGGGAGAAGAAATGAAGACAAAATAATACCTCACAATTAATATTTTTAAGTTAGGGAAGTCAACTGCCATCTATCAGCTGAGGCGACGGAGTCTGCCACAGACTCCAGGTTCTCTGCTGTGGTTGAGGCATGCCAGGAGATCCTGAGGTGGGTGTGGTCATTTTCTTAGAAGGTGGGTAAACTGCAGGGGAGTTAGCACGCGGGCCGTTCAAGTGAGGTTAGCACACGGCTCTCCAATGCTGGCCACTGGGTGTACTGGTATGCTGATAACATACTTGCTGAGAGTAAGGAGCATATGGAATTATCCTAAGTGACCATTAATGGATTGACAGTAAAGAAGATGGGGTTTATATATACAGTGCTAGTCTGTCTTGATGCATTTGTTGCAGCTTGAGACCACTGTGAGGTTCCATTTCGCCCTCGTCAGAATGGCTGCCGTTAGGAAACCAGCAAGGAGTGAGGGGACAGGGAAAGAGGGACCTAGTTACTGCAGGTGCAGTATGAGCTCATGTGAAAACCAGTGCGGAGGCATCTCAGAAACTAAAATAGCACGGTCATATGACCCAGCTATACCACTCCTGGGCATCCACCCAGAGAATTCTATATCCTGCCCTAGAGACAGTTGCACATCCATGTTTGCTGCTGCTCTTTTCACAACAGCAAAGAAATGGACTCAGCTGAGATGCCCATCAATATATGGATGAAGAAAGAGAGGGTGACCCATGAACACAACGGACTTCTAGTCAGCTACAAAGGAATGTGAAATGTGCAAGAAAATGAGATGGAAAACATTATATTAAGCGAGGTAGCCCAGGCTCAGGGAGACAAACACCATATGTTCTCATATGCAGATCCCAGCTTATAATTGTAAATTATATGTGTGTGAGTGGGAGGAGGGATGGGTAAAGACCAGGAAACTAGGAAGGGGCCCAGAAGACAGGGAAAAAGAGGCTTTGGGAGGAGGTAGGGAAGACAATAGAACACATGAGGTGATATGTAAGTGCAGTGGCAATTCGTTTGTGTTTTAGTAAAGAAAGCTTGTCTGAAGGTCAGAGAGCAAAGCAGCCAGCCACTGGCTCTCACCTAGCCCTCAGTCCGAAATGGTGATCCTGCCTCTAGGAATCTCAGAGTGAGACTGACCAAGAACTGTCTCCTCCTGTTTTATAATCCTCTCTAGTTCTGGGATTAAGGGCGTGTACCACTACTGCCTGGTTTCTATGGTAAACTGGTGTGGCTGCTGGGATTAAAGGTGTGTGTTGTCACTGCCTGGTCTGTAAGGCTGATCAGTGCAGCTGTTTTACTCTCTGATCTTCAGGTAAGCTTTATTTATTAAAATACAAATGAAACATCACTACATGGGGCGTCAAATGGTAAGTGGAAGCATAAATGTTGTGGATGAAAGAACACTGTGGAGATGGAGGAACAGGAAGATGGGGAAGGAGGGAGCAGGGAGGGAGGGGGAGCAGGGGAGGAAGGAACCAATCAAAATGAAGTATGTGTGAAATGCACTCAGGAGGCCGAGACAGGCGGATCTCTGCAAGTTCAAGGCCGGCCTGGTCTTCCAGGCTCCAAAGCTCCAAAGCTACAGAGAAACCCTGTCTCGAAAAACCAAAAAAAGGAAAGAAATAGAGAAAAGAGAGAAAGAAAAAATGAAAACGCTAAGCTAATTTTTAAAAGTGAATAAAAACACTGTTATCTGTGACACTATGGGTGGGCCTGGGATACATTATGTTAAATGAAATAAGCCACACTTAGGCAAATAAAGCATGGTCTCACTCATGTGTGGATTCCGAAAATGTTGCACAGCAGGACGGTGCGTAGTCCATCACTGAAGGAAGCCAAGACAGGAATTCTACTCAGGAACCTGGAGAGACTGAAGCAGAGACCATGGAGGAATGCTGCTTACTGGCTTGTGCCCAGGTCCACCACCTTTCCTGTGCAATGCAGGCCTGCCTGCCCATGGTGGCACCACCCACAGTGGTCTAGGCTCTCCTCCACCAACCAAGAATCAAGAAAATGTCTCACAGACATATCTACAGGCCAAGCTGAGGCCCTCTCTTCCCAGGTGTGCCTGGTTTGTGTAAAGATGAAGAAAATTAAACACCACAGGAAGATATTCATCAAAGGAACAAGTGCCAATCATACTGGAGGAGTTTAAGATACCTATTGTATGTTTTTGTATTGGAAAACAAACTCGATTTCACGAAAAAAAAATGCAAAAAGAAAACCTCAGTGGTCTTACATTAACAAAACTGCCTTTTTGATCATACAACCTAATTTCAGGTGTGTGTGTGATACATATGTATGATCGTATATGTTAGATAAATTTGGGGGAGCGAGTGATGTCTCCAGGGAAGGTGATAGAAAGTAGGCTATGGTGGAATTACATGGAGGCTGAAACAGGAGAATTGCAAGTTGGAGGTCAAATTGGATTGCCTAGTGAGGTCCTGTCTGTGGTGGTCTGTATAGGAATGGCCTCATAGGCTTACCTATTTGGTCATTAGGGGATGGTGCTACCCGAGAGAGGCTAGGAGGTGTGGCCTTGTTGGAGGAAGTGTGTCACCGGGGGTGGGCTTTGAGGTTTCAAGGGCCCAAGCCCGGCTCAGTGGCTCTCTCTCCTTCCTGCTGCCTGCAGATCTGGATGTAGAACTCTCTCATATTCCTTCAGGACCATGTCTGCCTGTGTGCCACCAAGTTCCCCACCATGATGACAATGAACTAAACATCTGAAACTGAAAGAAGAGCCAGCCCCAATTAAATGTTTTCCTTTATAAGAGTTGCCATGGTCATGGTGTCTCTTCACCAATGGAACATTGGTGAAGACTAAAATACTGCCCTAAAAAACCAAACCAACCAACCAAATGAATGAAAGGTATTTAAAAGACCTTGAATGAAGCCTGGAAAGCCATAAGGACTATATAATGTCAGCTATTGTGTAGACACTGGAGTCTCAAATGCCTCCTAATGTACTGCTGAAAAGCCTTCATTCCAGGGTGCATTTCTGAGTACTTGCTGTGTGACCCAGGATAAAACTGCATAATTGGCCTTATCATTAGCCAGGGAGGCCTAATGACAGTATTTTGGGTATGTGGTTATTGAGACTGTTTCCCCCTTTTTTAGTGTGTGTGTGTGTGTGTGTGTGTGTGTGTGTGTGTGTGTGACACCATGTAGAGATGTATGCTTACGTCTGTGGGTGCCAGTGGTTGATGGTGAATGTCTTCCTGGTTGTTTCCTGCTGGACTGAGGTGGCTTCTCTCAGCTGAACCCTTAGCTCACCAGTTCTGCTAGTCTGGCCCCCCGGCTTGCCCTGGATATTCCCTTTCTCTGTCTTCAAAGTGTTGAGGTTTTGGTCTTGTCCACCCAGCCTTTTGTGGGTGCTGGAGATCAAGCTCAGGTCCCCATGCTTGCATGGCAAGTGCTGGACACTTGAGCCATCTTACCAGCACTAGTTAATGAGAACTGTAACTGAAAGAACAAAGCCTTTGCCCAGGACTGAAAGCCCTAGACACTTGCTAGGCAGTTTCCCTCCTGCCTTCTGTCTTCTTGCCTGTGCACCCTCTCCTAGGCCTGCTGTCATTCCTGGATTCTTTCCCTTCTCCCTGTCCCAGGGAAGGCTGTCTTCCATCTCGACACCAGTTTCTACCTCCGAGCTGGCAGTTCCTGGCTTCTACATTCAGTCTGTTCCCCCACGTGCACTACAGCCTCATAATTTCTCTCGTTACCTCATCTTTTACTTCTATGTTGTCTTATTAACCCCCAGACTTGCCCACCTGAAATAAATCTCTCAGCTCCACAAGGCTGATTTCTCTTGGGGAGGGAGGAAGCACAGTTGTTTTCAGTTCTCTTGCTCTTGGTAAACACAGTCATTCTTTAGAAGACCTTCAGCTCAAGGCCCTGGGCTGTTACCTTCCGTTGAGTTCACCAGTGATGCTGTAGGAAACCAGCTCTCCTCTGCCTCTCTGGGGGCCCATTAGAGGAACCTGGGATTTCAAGGCCAGACCCTACAGCCCAGAGTTGTGGATGTTAGTGTGGTTCATCCAGAGGCTGAATTTCATATTCTTGCACTTCCCATTGACACAAAAATGCAGCTCTTCCCTAAAAGAGAATAAGATATTTTATTCTAGAGCCAAATATGAGTGACCCCAGTCCAGGAACACAGATTTGTTACCACAAGTTCCATACTTCAACGAGGTCACAATTTTGTCCGTTTTATACAAACACTGCAAAGAAAAGTTGTAAGTCAAGATGCTTTTCTGATCCATTGGCAGTTACATCAGGTAGGTGAGTTAGAGAGAGACAGGGAGAGCTTTGCTACAGGCCTTCAATGCTATCTGACAGCCCTCTTAGTCCTTTGATTGGTGGAAAACTAAGATTTTGTTAAGCGAATACATCCCAAAAGAGCTGATTATTATTATTACTCTTTTCTACTACAGTGTTTGATTTGACACAGAGCCGGGCAAGGGATGATTATTCAGTAGGCTAAAGATAGTCCAAGGTAGAGCCAGGTGTGTTGGTGCATGCCCTTAATCCTAGCACTCGGGAGACAGAGGCCAGATTGCTCTACAGAGTGAGTTCCAGGACAGCCAAGGATACACAGAGAGACCTTGTCTCATACAAAAAATAAAATAAAGTAAAATAAAATAAAATAATAAAAGATAGCCCAAGGTAAATTGTTAACTGGGCCCCAGGCTCTGAGCTGCAACGTTCTAACCTCCCCACATCACTGAAGTTCCGATCAGGCTATCGGGTTTGTAGACACGGCTTTCCCCAGGCATTCTGTCCACGTCCCTAACCATCACAAGAGTGAAGGCAGATCTGTGTGTAGGACATACAGCTCGGCAGCAGGTCCCTTTCTCCCATGTTTTGCCCCATATCTGTAAGTCCAAGGAAAAACCCATTATTTCAACACGCAGGCCAAGATCCTAGGGATGGTGCTCAACCTGTTTCATTCTGTCACATTCTGCATCTAAGAAGAAAATATAAAGTATGTTGGTGCTCCCTCCAAATCATAAAGAACCTGAAGCATCTTGGCTGCTGTGTCCCTGAGACCCTAATACAAGCAGCCAGCATCCCAGAATCCTCCTGGCTGACTCTCCGACTCAGCCTTAACTCTCAGAGAAGACCCTAAATATGAAACCGAGAGCATCCATTTACAACTTAACCACGTGCCGTGCCACCCCATTTAAATGTCCAGAGGCTTCTGAACCCTGGGTGTCTAGCTTACTCAGAACCCAAGTTTACAGTAACACAGCCTTCAAGGGATTGGTTGTTCTGGTGACACATGCCATACCCACCCACCCCTTTTAAAACTATTTTTTTATTTATCTTACATTTTTATGTTATGCCTGCATATATATCTTGCACATTTGCATGTGGTTCCCACATGCAACTGTGGCCAGAACAGCATGCTGCATCGCCTGGAGCTGGAGTTACAGACCATTGTGAGCTTGTCAAGTGGGTGCTGGGAATTGAACCCGGATCCTCTGGAAGAGCAGCCAGTGCTCTTCACCGGTGGCCATCTCTCCAGCCCCTCAACTTCTTTTTCTGTTCGGTTAGCTCTGGAAACACTAAGCTGTTTGCTCGTTCTAGGGTGTGTTTAGCAAGCTCCCATTCCAGGGGCCTTTGTTATTGATCTTTCCTTTCTCCGCATCTCTGCATTGTTCTTCAGCAGGGTCATCTACATGAGTCACACCTCCACTTCCTTGCCCCCTTTGAACACTGAGTACAGCAGAGGACACTCGCACTGCCCCCATCACCCCTCTGCTCCCTCAGAATCCATGACTCTCCCATCCAGTTGTTCGCTTCTCTATAGACTTTCTCACCACCCAACACTCCATGTGTCTGCTTGCTCATTGCTGTTCTCTCTTTTGCTGATTCCTGCTTAGGTTTATCAAGTGGCTCGCTCCGTGTCCTCCTCCAGAAGATTGGTAGACTAGTCTGTGAAATGACAGATATGCTTGACACTCTCTAGGTACCCCAAAAAGATAAGCCTCAAGAAGGAAGGGATTTTGTCTCTTGATATAACTGTCATAGTCCTGTACCTTGAATAACATGTGGCATGCACACAGAGACACACACACACACACAGAAACTAAATTAATAGTCGTGAATGAATAAATGTCCCTAGGACTCTTTTAGGGTACCTGGTTATTCAAATATGATACATTCAAGTTATCTTCATAAGATAGTTTCTAAAATGTAACAGGGATAACAGTATTAGAATGGAAGGAACAGGTGTGCTGCCCAGTGGCAGAGAGATTGCCTGCTGCAGTCAAAGCCTTGGGTTTGAGTCTCAGAACCCCAAAAATCCTCAGGAGTACATCAAACAGCAATAGTTAGAGCTGTAGAAATAAATATGGAATTGTTCCATTAAGTAAACTGGTATGCTCAGAACAGGCTAGGAGCCAATAGGCTGTCTTACATTTCTAGCTACTTTTTATTGAAAAATCTATTGGGTTTCCTACTGCATCTGGAAGGAAATGACCTTATTTGATTTGTTGTAGTTGTCCTAGCTGCTGTTTGGGCATACTTGCCCATACTAGGCAAGAGTTCTACCACTGTACGGCACCTAATTGTTGTTTATAACTCATACAAGTACGTTATATCACCCGGTGATATAAACACCCGGTGCCTCTGCCGGAAAATAAAGCGTGACTGATGCTCACCCATTTTGGCTTAATACGAGGAACTCCTCTGACTTGTTCTCGGTATTTCTCTAACCACTATTATTTACAATGGTTTCCAAATAAATATTTCAGTTCTTAAAACCAGAAAGTCCACCTTCCTGTTGCCACTTGCCCCATATGCAACCATGTGTGTCTCTCTTAGGGTCGTATTTGCTGTCTGTGTTCTCTGTGGTTGTGAACTGTAAGCTGGTTATTCTTTGCTTTATGCCTAAAAGCCACCTGTGAATTTTGATATACAAACTATGTAAATAAACACAGAAAAGTAATTTTAAAAGGTGCACGTCTATTACCAGGCAGACCCACTGGGCATTCCCAGAGCCTATTGGAAGGACAGCTAGGAACCTCTATTGCTCGTTTCAAGACCTGACCAATTTTCCCTCCCTTGCTATGTTTATGATCACAGTGGTGAATGTAATCGGCCCTCAAAACCTCATAGGGAGTGGCTCCATTAGGAGGTGTGGCTTTGTTGGAGGAAGTGTATCACGGTGGGGGTGGAATCTGAGGTTTCCTATGCTCAGGATACCACCCAGTGAGTCATTCCACTTCCTGTTGCCTGTAAGATGTAGGACTCTCAGCTCCAGTATGTCTGTCTGCACACTGCTATGCTCTCCGTCATGATGATAATGGACTGAACCTCTGAATCTCTGAGTCACTCCAATTGAATGTTTTCTACCCTAACTATGACAGACATTCTTTGTGTTCTGGAACACATGAAGCACCTTTCGAATATTTGTCAATGAGCCCACAGATGTGAGGAATGTCTCCAATATACACAGAGCAGACGGATAGTAGTCATCCTCTTGATGACCAAGTGACAAGGCAGATTTGGTCAATTCCCTGCTGAAGGCAACTCTAAAGTCTTGCCTTCTGGAAACCTCTGGAAATCCTTGTAGATGTTTTCACTGCACTGCTAATCTCAAGCATACTGAAAGTAACTTGACAGAACCTAGTAAGAGAGCGTTTATTCCCCGAGCTCAGTGGCAAAGGGATTATAACACACTGTACCGGGGGTTGAAGGGGAGTGAACAGAAATGAGAAACAACACAAAAACCCACTGCTGCACAAATAAGAACCAAATCTCTTAAGCATTCTTGGTTAGCAGGATTTTTGGTCCACCCAGGAATGGTTTTCCTACAGGCCACAGTGAAGGGTCTTGACCCTTTTAGCAACTCCATATATCAGGCTTTCCCAAGTAAGTGCAGAAATATGTATCAGATAGTAAATAACTAAATTATAAATTATTGTTATGGAGCCTGATAAGATCAACTTACTGGGTTGATCTTATAATTATTTGGGTTATTAATATTAGTTTGATGAAGAAATCAGTAAAGTCTCTAAAACTTTTAGTGGATCAAACTGTATATAAAAAGGGTTACCAGACAGCCGGTCATACAAGGAATGTAGAAGTGTTTTGTCATGTGCAAGAAGAAAACATATTCACCAATGCAGTCATTCTTCAAGATTTATTTTATTTTTAGTTGTGCGTATATCTGTGTGTCTGTGAGTATTTGCATACGTACTGGTGCTTACAAAGGCTGAAGGGGTCATCAGATTCCTTGGATTTGGAGATACAGGCTATTGTGAGCTGTCTGGTGTGAGTGGTGCAGTTCCAACACATGGAACTTTGAGAGTCTAGATACAAACTGCAGCAGTGGCTGATGGGATTGTGGCAGAGTATTTCCTTAACACAATCAACCAGAGTCAGTTTCTGTCTCTGAACCTAGGAACTTCATTACCTGTGGATTCCAGCAACTTGCTGAACACAGATGAAAACGACTGATTTAGTCTGCAGCAATTTGTTGGCTCAGTTCTGACTTTATTTAGTTTCGGTTTGATTTTTGCTTTTGTTGTTTATTTTGTTTTGTGTTTAGCACCAGTATCTCAACCACTCTTATTTCAAATTGGCCTGGAATTAATTAAAAAGTCCAGCTTAGCCTCCAACTCCCAGTTATCCCCCTGTCTCAGTCTCCCAAGTACTGGGGTTGCAGGGACCGCTCATGCCTGGTTGTGATCCAATCCTTCCAACAGCAGTTATTTACTTGGTCCATTTCCCAAAAAGACACAAGTTCACCTATATTTGAAGAACAAAATACTCACCCGTTACACAGTATCAGAGACATGTATAGATTCAGTCTCTCTTGTGTCTATTTAAAAACATAAATCTTATTTTTGCTTAAAATGTGCTTTTGCCAATAGTCAAAGGAAAGTCACAATTAAGCACTCCATCCTTTAAAATTGTGAACTTATAGAAAGTGTCTGCCATCTACTTTACAAACCGATTAAATCACTACCACATGATTTTCCCAGGGAACATAGGACTCATGGAAGGAGCTGAAACCTAAGGCATTCCACAGTCATCACACTGTGTACATGGACACAACTGGCTCCAATTAACAGTGGAAGCTCTGTCTGGGTTATTTTTTACTCCTCGCAGGGATAGAACATAAATCCTTTTGGTAAGCTGATGATTCCAAAGACACCGCACCTCCTGTTTCACTCTCCACCTTCCCCACCAAAACAATATTAATGAATATTAATGTTTTCTGTTCTTCAAGGTCCTCTGGGGGTATGGCAGTGACTTTAGAGATCAAATATTGTTCTCTTTCAGAATGTGGATTTTAAGAATATGAATAATAATAATAATAGGTCATGTTGACAGGAGTTTCTGTCCTGCCCAGTCCTGCAGCTGTTCAGTTCCAAAGAAACACACAGAGGCTTATGTTAATTATAAACTGGTTAGCCTTTAGCTCAGGCTTCTTATTAATTTATATCTTATATCCACCCATAATTCTTGTCTGTGTTAGCCACGTGGCTTGGTACCTTTCATCAGTGAGGCATTCTCACATTGCTTCCTCTGTGTCTAGGTGAAACTGTAGACTGAGCTGTTCTTTTCCCCAGAATTCTCCTCTTCTGGTTGCCATGCCTATACTTCCTGCCTGGCTACTGGCCAATCAGCATTTTATTAAACCAATGCTGGAGTAGGAGGGTTCTTCTGTATTTCTGTGCTTTGATTGGTTAAATAAAGAGGATGCCTGGCCTGTAAGATAGGACATAGCCCTTAGGTGGGCAGAGTAGACAGAACGGAAGGTGGTGAGAGAGAAAGGAAGTGAGAGAGACGCCATGATCCTCTGCCAGAGATGGATATACCTTAGAATTGTCCGGTAAGTCACCACCTTGTGGTGACATACAGACTTCTATAATGGGTTAGTTTAGATGTGAGAGCTAGCCAAGAAAAGGCTAATGATAATGGGCCAGGCAGAGTTTAAATGAATACAGTTCTCATGTGGCTATTTCGGGTACAAGCAACTGGCGGCTGAGTGGCTGGGGGCTGGGAGCTGGGTGCCAGGAACACAACCTGCACTGCCATTTACAACACAATGCAAGTGACAAATCTTTATAGGGTACAAGACCATTGTCCCACAGCACTCTCCCCCTCCCTTTTTCAAAACAAAAACTCTGAATTTAATCTCCTTTGTTTAGCTTTCTTCCTGACCATTATTCGCAACAACTTGAAACCAAAACACTCTAAACAAAGACAAACATCCATAATTTATTTTTTGGGAATATAGGCAGGGTTTCCAGGTGACTTCCTGCTGACTAGGGGGGGGGGGGCTGATAATCTTACGAGGACCTAAAGTAAATTTAGGATTATGGTCAAGTCCCACAGCAAGGCCACACTCCTGCTCCTCCACGATGGCCAAGCATGCTCTCAGGAGTGTACATAAACTAGTCAGTTTATTCTCCATAAGGATGGTGAAGAAAATGATGTTGTAGGGTTTGGGGAAATGCTGAAGGAAGACCCCAGCCTCAAACAGTATGTAAGAGCAAAGAGCACTTATTTACTATACCCACAAATGCGGGGTCAGTCACCTGTGCAAAATGGCAGTGACTCTGAGAGAAGCTTGAAGGCTTCTTTTAAGCACAGGTAGGGGAATTTCAGGAACAGTTATTTCATTTCAAATATGATTGGTTAAACAAGCAACAGTTACATTAATACACTTTTAATTGGTTGAATTTTAATCTTTGGATATATGTGGGTCAGTTTCAAGGGGGTTGCAGAAACGGTTCTTGAGACATAGTGGGGCTGATTCATGCCCTCTCCCTCATCCCTGAATGTAATTTGTTGATGAGTGATCCTTTGTTGGGAGAGACACCTGTTTGCCCCACTTGGAGAACTGAAGCCCAAATTCAGGTGTAAAAGTAGGAAAGTTTAAACCCTTCAAAGTCTCCATTTTACTAAATACATAGACCCTTAGGTACAGAGAGGGTTTAGCTCTTCAGTCAAGGCTAGCAGGAGCAGAGCTGGGATTTGCACTCACACACAGTTTTTACAACAAAGGTACACATGGTGTGTATTTAAAAGTAAAACTTCTATCCTTGCTTACAATGTGCCCTACTACCCACCATCCAGGGAAACTGTAGTTAGCTCCGTCCTTTGAAAGCCCTGCTCCCTGCTGCCTGCTTCTGCCATCAAGGATTTCTTCACCACCTGAACCAGGTAGAATTTGAATTATAGATGTGTAGAGGACAAGTCTGTGGTTACATCACACTCCTGACTCCAGCATTAGGGAGGCTGAGGCTTTCTGGCTAGCCTGAGCTCTGTAGTGAGTTCAAGGTCAGCCTGGGCTTCCTAGTGAATTCCAGTCTCAAGACCTCAACAACAAAACCAAGACATACACTCTCTCATCCCCCACCCACTTAGGTTTCAACACAAAAACTTCCTTTAGAAACCTATTGTTCTGAATCTCTTGACTTTTTTCTCGTAAAGTGGCAATAATGATAGTATTTGTCATGTCTTATAGGTGAAGTAGAACAAGTGAAATGATGTGTGTGAAAGTTCTGTGTGAAGCGTTACCTGAAGAGACGTTAAACCTGTTAGTTAGGATGTGGCTTCAGCCATGTCTGATGAAAGCGCTTGCTGGTGAGTTGGCGAGAGCTTGAAGATGTAAGTAGAGACATGACCCTCAACTCAGGGCTATTGGCCTATGAACCGATGCTTCTAACCACCCCATCGCCTTCCCTCTGGTCCTTCTCACTGTGACATCACAGGCCTCACCATTGTTTTCCTGCACAGTAAAAATATGCGTGTTGTGAACAACAATTATCTTTGAAGATTTTCCCATAAGATGCCCCATTGATAGGTTTAAATTAGAAATTTTGTTTTTGTTCTTTTTTTACTAATTTATTTTATTTTGCCTTTTTAGTTTTGAGATTTTATTTTAATCATAATATTTCTCCTTCTCTTTCCTCTCTCCAAACCCTTTCATAAACCCTCCCTGCTCTCCCTCAAATTCATGGCCCTTTCACCCCCTAATTGTTATTACATCCATATGTGTATTTGTATATGTATAAATATTTCTAAATATAACCTGTACAGTCCTTATAACGTTACTTGTGTGTTTGTTTTCAGGGCTGCTTGGCTCTGGATGACCAAAGAGGAGGGCCACCTCTTTTGTTCCCAGCTTTACTCAGTTGTCTGTAGTTCTTCAGGCAGGATGGAGCCCTGATGGGCTTTTTCCTGGGTGCTTTGGCATGTTCATTGATCTTCTCCTTGTGTAGCTCACATTTGGGCAGTCATGTTGGTGAGCTTTTACAGTTATAGCTTCCTATGTTACTGGAAGACAGACCCTCACGACAAACTCCCTGAGCCTCTGCCCTTACCATCTTTCTGTGCCCATTTTCCACCATGTTCCCTGAGCTTAGGTGCAGGAATATTTCACAGATGTGTCTGTTGGGACTGGGATCCACAGCTCTCCATATTGACTGCCTGCAGTTTTCTGTATTGGTCTCTTTCTGTTGCAAAGAGACATATACTTGATGAGGGGAGAAGACTACACTTACATGCGCATTTAAGGTCAAATATTTCTGGGTTATTGTTAGGGATTATTCTGGTTTTGTAAATCAATGGTTGGAGACTCTCCTCCAATAACCATGGTTTTACTAGCACTGTTTAATTAGTAGGTTTGCTGGGCGGTGGTGGTGCATGCCTTTAATCCCAGCACTCAGGAGGCAGAGGCAGGCGGATCTCTGTGAGTTCGAGACCAGCCTGGTCTACAAGAGCTAGTTCTAGCACAGGCTCCAAAGCCACAGAGAAACCCTGTCTCGATAAACCAAAAAAAAAAAATATTTAAAATTACGTAGGTTTTTAGTACTAGGCATGGAATCTCTCTTGTTGTATGGGTCTTAAGTCCAATTAGAGGGTAGCTGGTTATCAACAAATAATGTGTATTACTACTGCACCAGTATGGTAGTTATTGATGTAGTTCATAGGTGTTATAGCTGGGTGGGACTGTTGGTTGCTTCTCTTCTCTGGAAGCTTGCATGATACCTCCTAATACCATAAAAGCTAGTCTCCTGAAGGGGGCATTCATGTCAGTTGCTCAGGGGCCTTTGGGTCCTGTTTCGGAAGTGCATAGTGTCTTCAGCAATAGGGACTTACTTTCCACCTTTAGGGGGTAACCTAGGGCAACAGTGATTGACCTTATATTTGAGAGTCTCTTAGCCTTGGCCACCAATTAAAAAAAGGGCTTCTTTTGTCAGGTATTGGGATTTTGTTCAGTCGTTTGTCTTATTCAATATTTATTCTATTGCTGTGAAGAGATGTCATGACCACAGCAACCCTTATAAGAGAAAGAATTTAACTGAGGTTTGCTTACTGTTTCAGAGGTTTAATCCATTATCATCATGGTGGGAAGCATGGTGGTCCACAGGCAGGCATGGTGCTGGAGCGAGTAGCTAAGAGTTCTTCATTCATAGGCAGCAGGAAGAAGAGAGAGCCACTGGGTCTGGCTTGGGCCCTTGAAACCACTAAGTCCACCCTCAGCAACATACTTCCTCCAACAAGGCCACACCTCCTAAACCTTTCAAAAACTACCACTCCCTGGGGAGCAAGCATTCAAATCTATGAGCTGATGGGGGCCATTCTTATTCAAACCACTGCAGTGGACTTTGGTTCTTGGAAGGAGCATTGTCAGCCTAGACGAGAAAAGTTCATTAAAATTATATATCTACACTGAATTACATGTATTATTTTTAGGTAAATAGTTAATCATATGATTCCTTATGGCTTTTTAGCCATCCATTTTGTTATTTCGCCTTTCTCCCTCTATCCGTATTTATCTTTTTCCCCTTAAATCAGAAATGATTACTTCCAACTTATTTATATAAAGAGCTGGAAGAGGTAGCAGAGAAGGTAGGTCAGGTCACAAAAGCTATAGGAAGGGTATCCAGGTAACCGGAAACCCTTGGTGAGGCAGAGTTCTCCTTCCCTTGGCAAGCTGGGGATGGTACAGCCTGTAGGGCCCAGCCGTGACATGCTCAACAGAGGCCTGAGTGTCAGTAGTTTACCCTGAGGCAATACCTGGTTCCGTAAAGACCACAAACTGGGCCCATCCAGGAACAAACCAACCAAAGGAAATTCCTGAGGTTCCAACCATTGAAGATAGGATCACCTGTCAGCACACACCCATCGCTTTTCACCCAGACACCCCTAGACAAATGTCAGCCAATCAAGCGTCCTAAACCTTAGAAATCCTTCACCCTCACCTTTGCTACTATAAAAACCCAATTCTAACTGATCACTGTAATATGCTGTACACACGGAGAGACCGAGTTCGCAAACTTGTGTAAGAAAGGCTCTTTGCTTTTACATACAGGACTCAGTCTCCTGGTTGGTTTGGGGGTATATGATTTGGGCATAATACAGCCAAGGACCTCAGAACCTCTGATGTGGGAAAAAGCTCAAATTCTCACCTAAGAGGGAGACTTTACTCCGTCTTGAAACCTCAGGATGCAGTTCTTGGAGGAGCAGTAGCAGGTCTTTGCATATCCTGTTCCTATTATTGCGGGCAACGGGAAAAATTAAAACCCAAGCTAAAATAGACACCATAAAAATAACATCATCACGCCATGCTCTCACACTACCCAGCCACTCCCTTGGTAAGAGCTAAGCAGTTCCAGGACCACAGCCATGGAAACTCTTCAAACTAGCCAGGAAGTGTCTCTTGATCTAATGTCTCCCATGTACTCTGGGACTTCTGGAGACCCTTCAGCAGGTCAAACTGTAGTGACAGAGGAAGCTTGGGAATCCTTACATGTACCACAGAACACAAACATAACAGGTGGGGAAAAATGAAAGAGTTAAAAAAAAAAGGAAAGAAGGCCTTGAATAAAGTCTGCAAACGTTAAGTGAAATAAAGCCAGCTATCGTTGAATATATTGTAATATATTTTAATTAAAATATAAAATATTGCCAGAACTTCTTTGAATACTTGTTAAACTTAATCTCTTTTTAAGGTAAAGTGAAACATGAAGAAATGTGGATACGCCTGTGTATCAATTAGTCAGAGTTCTCTAGAGAGACAGCCCGGACACACTCTGTCTATCATCTACTTACTATCTACCTATCACCTACCTACTATATATCACCTACCTTCTATCTATCTATCTATCTATCTATCTATCTATCTATCTATCTATCATCTATCTATGTGATTTATTAGAGTGGCTTGCAGGTTGTATTCTAAGTATTCCAACAATGACTGTCTCCTGATGTGAAGTCCAAGAATGCAAAAGTTGTTCAGACCATGATGACCGGATGTCTCAGCTGGTCTTCAGTACACTCAGGGATTCCAAAGAAGGCTCTAATAACAGTGAAGGAATGAACTTGCCAGCAAGAGCAAGGGCAAGCAAGAAAACATCAAGAACTTCCTCCTTCCATGTTCTGGCTGCCATCAGCAGGTGTGGCCCAGATTTAAGGTGGGTCTTCCTACCATAAACAATCCAACCAAGAAAAATACCTTACAGGGTTTTAGTTCCAGATACAGTCAAGTTGACAACCAAGAACAGCTGTCACACTGTATAAGCCAAAACATGAACACCAAGTAACGTCCTATCAAGCCATACATCACTATCTATCTGCTTCCCATTCACCTTCTTCAACAAACACTGCTAACTGAGGGTAAGGGCTGGCTCTGGGGCAAGATCTTAGTCTGTGGTTCCATCGATCATTCAACTAGAGTCAATAACCATAATGAAGACAGAAATAAATTACCATCTCAGCTGAAACACAGGGAGTGGCAGAACTTAGAGAGGGGCAGAAGTACTGTGATGGCTGACACTGTCTGCCTCATTTCCCTGAGCAGAGAAGCACTATTTCTTCTGTTCACTGTCTTCTCTCATTCCTCTTGGTAGCTACTCCCCAAAGGGGGAAGAAAGGAAAGGAAGAAGGGGATGACTGGTGGAGGGAAAGAGAAGTGTTGAGCCATCTCTCTGTGCCAGGGGAAGGAAAGGCTAGCGTCTGTAAGAACTAGGAGGGGTCAGGAGGCCAGCCTCCTTACTATTCATTTTACAGATGGAGACAGAG
The DNA here is from genome assembly GCA_028555095.1 of Dicrostonyx torquatus. Classification (NCBI taxonomy): domain Eukaryota; kingdom Metazoa; phylum Chordata; class Mammalia; order Rodentia; family Cricetidae; genus Dicrostonyx; species Dicrostonyx torquatus. Next base: position 3,013,461 of record JAQHUG010000138.1, on the reverse strand, counting down.
GGCTTACCCACTTCCTAGAGGCCACAGAGATAATGGACACTTCTGGGCTGGAACACTGGTTCCCCAACTTTGTGAAAGAAAGTTTAAAGTCCTTTTGTTCTTCTGGGTGGGATTGACAGCCAAAGTGTTACCTCATTACAGCCTTCTGTGGCCTCATCTACTGTTACGTTACCTTCTGTCAGAAAGTACTTTATCCCTGGCCCTCCAAAAATGTAGAACTAACCTAATTACTGGAAGTCTTTTGTTCTTTACCAAAGCAAACAAACCAACAAACCAACCCAAAATCAAAACAAAATACACACATACAATCACGCATAGGACTTACTCATGTCTTCCATTAGTTTTCAGTGATATTTATTTATGTGTATGAACATAAATGTAGAGATCAGAGGACAGCTTTCTGGAATTCTCCATGTACGCAGGGCTTCGGGATTGAACTTGAGTCCTAGGTTTGGCTTCCAGTGTCTCAGTGTCTGCTGAGCACTCTCTGGCTCCTCTTCATTATTTTTTGCTACTCTGCTTACAAAGAACAAATTATAATTCCTCTACACTTTTGGGAAATGACGCTGGCATCCCTAACTGAACTTGACGTCTTTAAAGATCTGTCTGGCCTTGCAAAGAAATGCGGGTCTGCTGATTCTCCTTGCGTCTTACTCTGACATTTGAGTTTTGCTAACTAGTTATTAGAATTTAAGAACAACATATTACTTGTTTTTACTTTGTCAGTAATGACTGAGGATTTGATTTATTACATTAAAGGCGCTCCTCTACCCGGTTTGTGGAAATATGTGTCACATTAGCCTTTAAGGACAAGCTAGAAAATGCATGTGAAGAAAACTAAGAACCTGCTAACAGGATTTAGACCGGAATTAACGCAGATCATGTGTCCATCCCGTTCCAGTTTTCAGTCCTTGTCTTTCCCAAGGTCCTTGTCTTTCCGAGGGACACGGTGGGCGGTAGCGCCCTAAGACATCCAAGGTTCTCTGTGGAACCCACCTTAGAACATGTTGTGAGAGTCAAAAGCCCGAGTCTCCCCAGTACAGAACCTGGTACGAGATTGAAACTATTGGCCAACTCATCCCCAGGCACCGCGGAGGCAAAGCTGGAACGCGGAGCCAACGGGTCTGTCCTGCCGAGCAAGTTTCTGCTTGGGGACGCCTGCGAAGCTCCGCCGCGCTACGGAGCGTCAAGCTGGGCCAAGCCCCTTGAAGGAGCCGGCTGAGTTCGCTCTAACGCTCCTGCACAGTCGAGGGCTTCCCCGTGGCGCGGGTTCGCCTCCCGGTCTCCCACCTCCCAGGCCCAGTGCGCACCTTTCCGAGCCCCCACCTGCACTGGGGCCTGGCCGGTGACGTCATCGCCCGGGGGCGTGGCCCGGGGCACCGCAGTGCAGCGCGGAGGGGCGGGCGGGGCGGGGCCTGCCTGCGGCGCGTGACCGTGCTGCGGGAGCTCGGCGGCGGGAAGGTGGGGCGGGCGAGCGAGCCGGGTGGCCCGGTCGCGAGGCGCGAGGGAGGGCCGGGCTCCCTCCCACTCCTCCGCCCTCTGGGGCCAGTGCGTGGAGCCGCGCACCTGGCAACGGCGCCGCCGCGTCCCCGCCCGCCCGCGCCTGCCCGCACCCCCTGCCGGCGGCCTCGAGCGCTCGCTCGTTGATGCCGTTCTGGGGGTGACCCGGCGCGGCTCCGCGGTGGCGGGGCGCTAGACGACGCCAGCCCAGCCAGGGACGCGGGAGCGGGACATGTTGGAGCTGCGGCACCGCGGGGGCTGCCCCGGTCCCGGGGGAGCGGGGACACCGCCACCCCGCGAGGGAGAGGCGGCCGGCGGCGACCACGAAACCGAGAGCACCAGTGACAAAGTGAGTGAGAGAGAGAGAGAGAGAGAGAGAGAGAGAGAGAGAGAGAGAGAGAGAGAGAGAGAGAGAGAGAGAGAGAGAGAGAGAGAGAGAGAGAGAGAGAGAGAGAGAGAGAGAGAGAGAGACAGAGAGAGCTGGCGTGCCGGCCGCGGGGGTCTTGGGTATCCCCCGGAGGCGTGCGAGGCCGGGGCCCCGCACTTGAACCTGTCCACTTGAGATTCTTCCCTAACCCCGCTCGGGGCCAGGATGGAACCGGTCTCCGCGGGCGCTCCGGCAGTCTAGTGTCTGCCACCTCCCTCGCCTCTCCTTGATAGGGCGACAAAGTTGGGAGTAAACTTAAGACGGGCACCTTGGGTTCTAGGCTGTCATTGGAGCCTGACGCAGACCGGCTCTGGAGCTGCTCCAAGCTGCGCTTTCGTTTCTCTGTTCTTTTTTCCGGGCTGATAGATTTCGGAGGGTTTGAGGCTGTCTTACTTGGGGAACACGTGAGAGCATCGCACACGGGGCAGTTGTCCCCACCAGCGGTTTCCCCTTAACAGAGCAGGCTAATTCCAGACTTTTCACACACCTACCCCACCTTAAAATAGATTAACCTTGCTTCATACTTAAAGACTTGCGGGTATAGTACCACTGTTAAAGCTAGTCAGGAGTTGGTGTGTTTCCCAATAAACTGGTGCCAGTAAGAACTTTTGGAGAAAAAAAAAATAAGCAGTTTATGACCATGTGAAATAGGTAGATTGGGACATTGGGCCAGAGAATACATTAACTATAAAAGCTTACATTTACAGAATTCCACTTTGCTTGAGAAACTCAAAACTTTTGAATCATCTTTTGAATTCTTTTGTGGATGTTGGTGTGGTGGTGTTTGTCCGTAATCCCAGCACTAGGGAATAGGGAAAGGTGGAGGAAAAAAACAACATTTTTCAGCTTTGTAGTAAGCTGGCCCCGCCTCAAACAAAAACAGAAAGACTGCTCTCAGGTTGTCTTGGGATGGCCCAAGGTCAAGCTCCCTGAATTTTGTGGCTGAACCTAACTGCCCCACCTCTGGGTTTGAACACTCAGGGCAGCGTGATTGTTCCTCCAAAAGCTTATGTTAATGGACTGATGGAGCTTGAGGCACAAATCTGTGCTGTGATATCACAGAAGCAATAAATACACTGCTGACCTTAGGACCAAAACTTTGGACTCAGTGAGTTGACAGCGTCTTCCCTACTGGATAGATATGAGGATCAAATGAGTCTGGGAAGTAGAATACATTCTAGCTATGGAAGGTTGGAAGCTGGAAAGAGCGGGGCTGAGAACAGCCTTTTGTGAATACTGCCTTGGAAACTAGACCCAAAATAGAATTAATTAGGTTGGGATTTTGTTTTAACACTGCTATCCTTTGGAATCAAGGAAATACCAGCCTCCTCGTGTTGACTTCCTTAACTAGAGAAAGCTAATGAGCTTTTATCAAGACAAACGTGTCCTGAAAATGGGAAACAGCGTGTGAAATAGCTCTTGAATGGATTTACTTACATTGTAAGCATCGGAATGTATTTAAAATAGGAACGGCTTCTTTGGTATCAGTGGCCTCATTAGACTGACTAGTTATCCCCTTTGGTGACTTGTTTACCCCACTGGCTTGTGTGTTTGTGTATAAAATGCTGTGTTGCTAGTTGTCATTGGTACGTCTGTGGCGGATGTGGTTTTCTGAGATGACATGCGTCCACCTGTAACTCATCTTGTGATTTCTTAGGTGAGGGTGAACTTGTTCAAATGGCTGAAATATTCTTGTACTTCTGGAGTGTTCTCTCAAGGAGCCCTTGACTTGCCAGGCTTTGAGGCGTTGAGCTGTATCTTCTGTCCTTTCTTATCAGGGTGTGCATTTGAACACACCTATATTTCCAGGTCAAGGGCTATTTTTAAATCAGTTGCCTGTTGGAGGCTGGTTAATATTTGGTCCATCGAAACTCTCTAAGTGCTGTTCTCTTCAAGAGCCAGTAAAGAACAAGAAGAAAAATCCCTTTGAGTTTAATGCAAGAAGTAGAGGAGGTGCTCTATAGCCTGCTATTGAACTGCACCCCATGCTTTGCCCTTTTTTTTAACCTTTATATTGGTCTTAATGTGACATTTCCATTGTTCGGGACCCTGAGACTTCTGCCTAGAGAAGGCTCAGTGTCCAGAGAATTAACGTGTGGAAAAAGTGCTTCTTACCTCCAGGGGAATGTTTCAGGACTTGGAATGGTGGAGTAGCCCAGTCCCCACCCTGGAGCCTTGTGTTGGTTAGATTCAGTAGGCATTGGTGAAGGCCTTGTTATTACTGGAAGGTCTTAATGAACTATAGTCTGGAGACTTGTAGGAGAAACCTTAAAGAGCACCCGAGGGTTGAAGTGGGAAGGAAGGATGCCTGGGAACTCAGTCAGGTGGACAGTGGTTAGGGCAGGGTGTTCTAGGCAAAAGACATGCAGAGCTGCTTCTTGACTCAGCATTCTAGGGACAGAACATAGAAATATGTTTAGAAATTCCAGAGCATAAACTCTGCTTGTTTGGGAGGTAGAGTTGAGCACCTGAGAGCCTTATAGCTTTTGTTGCTCCTCTTTGTTCATGGACTCTGAGAAGCTACTGGACTTGGTTTTCGTTGTTTCGGTTGCTGGTGTCCTTTGAAGTAGTGTTTCCTGTGTAGTCCAGGCTGAGCTGGAACCCATCAGCCTCTTGTCTTTGCCTCCCCAGTGCTGGGGTTATGTGTGCGTACCACCACAGGTAGCTTGTCCCTGGGAACTTGTGCAGAGATGTGCATAGCTCAAGAGCAGTGGTCTGGAAAGTGCTGGAACTAGTCAGGAACCCTGAAATGGAGGGTAGGATTGTAGAGCTGCCTGGGGAATAGTCTAGTCAGTCTAGGGCAGGTGATGTCCTGCAGCAGAGAGAAGGCACATATCTTTCAAAAGATGGCGGTGGGACCATGCGTCGGGTGCTCATTTTGAGACTAACGGAAAAATGTCCATGCCAGAAAAGTTAGGGTTGTAAGGAGTAACCAAGATAAAGGGTCCTGGTTGCCAAAGGAGGAGGGGTTGCTCGGAAGGTATCCCGAGTAGCGCTTTAGGCTAAAGGCTTACAGAATTCAGCCAAAGATCTTAGTGGAAGCCAGGCTCTCTGTTAGGGAGGTGAGGGGAGCACACTTGGTAGCTGTTGTTGGGAAGGGGCAGTGTAATAGCGTTTAAGATGGGGAACCATACCATCAGGACGACCCTTGTCCCCTCAGGATGACTGTCCCCTCAAGGACGTGCTGAAGAGGAGGTGGAAAGATTGTAAGAGCCGGAGGTGATGGATGACTCACGACATTTCTGATGCACGGATGAACTTGCCTGAGTTCTGGGCCTGAGGTAGCACGTGCAGGGCCTGCACAGGTCCTGCCCAGATGGGGCCCGAGCTCTGAGAAAGGGGAGCAGACAGGGGCGCCGACCCCTAACCAGGAAACTCTCCACAGCTGATACCTCCGTGCAAAGGGAAGATCAGTTTCCTCCAGCAGAGTGTCACTGGTGCATCAGCCACATCCCAGGGCAGAACCCGTGTCCAGGAGTAGTTGGCCACACACAGTGAACTCAGTGGTATTCTTGTGGGCTTCTTGTCTCATTTTTTTTTTTTTTTTTTTTTTTTTTTTTTTTTTTTTTTTTTTAGAGAGAGGAAAAGAACATAAAGTTGTGTGATTAGCGAGGTGGGGAGATCTGAGAGGAGTGGAGGGAGGGGAAAACACAATAAAAATATATCGTATAATTTTTTTCATTAAAAAAGAGGCTAAGGGAAGACATTCTTTTTCGGTGGAGGGGAGGTGTGTTCTTAGAAATGAACGAGAGATGAGGTGCTGACACTAGGCGGGAGTGAGCCTGGAGCGCAAGGGAATATATGCATGTGCCAGGGAAGAGGGGCATGTGCTTTTCTGTGAGGAAGAAATTCCAGCACCGTTTTGAAAAGCAGAAGAGCGAACATCCAGGTATCTGTTTGGCCCGCCACTTTCTGAGTCCAACAGGGACTTAGAACCAGTGAGCGCTAACAAATTAGTTTATGCTAGCTAACACACTGGTGGTGTCCTTTTTGAGGCCTAGGACATTAAATGATCAGGAGGCAGCTAATAGATCTGTCAAACCCGGTGCAGATCTTTACACAGCAAATCCACACAGCTTAAGTTAGCCATAAGTCATAGCATCTGATGTCTGTGAGGGGCTAAGTTCTTTTGAACTTACTCCTCACGATGTGTCTGGAGTAACAGCCGAGGAGTGGAAAAGCAGTTGGCGTCTCGCAGTGGGAGAGCAGGTGTGACAGAAGTGAGACTCGGGTTTAGGCGTGCCTTTCAGTGTGGAGGCCTGGTTAGGGTGGGCAGCTGTCGTAATACAGCTGTGCAGAACTGTGGACACAGCCAGAAAGGACTGAGCTGGCTGTTAGTACTTCCTGTGGATCAGCTGATGGGTCCTTTAGAAGTTCCCTCTTGTGGCCCCTTCAGAGGACAAGGGCCTTCCTGAGCACGTGTCTTCAGGAATATAAGCTATGCCACAGAGGCCGGTTCTAGTACAGATGTGTAGACAGGAAGCTGAGGCAGGTGGTCATCTTTTAGTCTTTTTTGTATTTGGGATTTCTAAAGAACAGCCTAAAGGTCTGTTACTGCATGAGCTTTTACACTCTGCGTCTTGACTTTAAGCAGTTCATCTTTCTGTTTTGAGAAATTTCCCAGAGAATAGTGTCTGCTACCTATAACAAGCACCTGCTCCACTAGAGTGGACTTACTGATATAACAATTCAATATTTTGTGCATTTATAAATGTCCAGGGAAACATGGGCATTTTGTTATTTTGGTAATTTTATTATTTTTTCCACTCTACAAGCCTTTATTTTTGTATCCCTGCTAATCCTAGTGGATGGTCTGCAGCGACTCAGGCTGCTTTCCATTGCTTGTCCAGGTGGAGCCGACTGGCACTTTGGCCAAACCTGGTGCCTCTTTGCTTCCTTCTTTCTCACGACCACTAATTAGTGATGCTCTTGGCTCTTGGGGAGCTTACTATGATCACCAGTCACTGATGCTCTTGACAAGACTCTTGCTTCACTGTACCAGCGTCAGTAGCGCTGACTCTTCCTGTTTCTTCACGGTGACATTTATGGGCATCCCTGTTAAGTATTCCCCAGGCCCTCATTATCACAGTGAGTGGCACTCTGCTTGTTTCTAGAGGACACATACCCCACACTCTCTTTCCCTTTGTGTTGGTCACTGTGGCAAATTTCTGGAAGGTTGTCATCCTGGCTAGAAGGGGGTGGGACAAAGTGATCTTGTAAAGATATTATAACACTAATATACAATAATGGAGTATCATTTCTCTTTGTGTTTATGCATTGATAAAATGCATTTTTGTAAGATAGACGTTTACATATTCCTAGATGACTCAGCTCAATACGTGGCTCATCTCTGTGTGTTTCCCTTAACTATTCTGTATTTGAAAATTATGCTTTGAAATATTTTAATTCAGTGCAATGAAATAGATCACTCAGGATCTTTACCAATTTTGGGGGGACTTGATTTGGTTTGTGCCTTGGGAAAATGGTTGTTTGGTACCTCTCTAAGCAGGGTTCAGATGCCACCCTTCATCGCTGACACATGTGGTGACCAAGGGTTGCTTGTTATCTCTGTAAAATCCCAGCTAGAAAATTGCTGGGAGCCTTCTCTGTGAGACAGGTCATTTTAAATGGCAGCGTCCTTACTAGAGAGAAAAGCCATAGATGCCAGGACAGCCCTGCCTCTCAGAGTAAGCAGCTCAGGGGCTTGTGCTTCAGTACTGTCACCTGCGCTAGCTCCGCAGATCTCAGGGTGTGTCCTGGGCTCCAAGGGCCAGTTCCTGCGGGCGCTGCCACTAGTTGTCTTTGTTTTTTTAACCCACAAAGGGGTCAGATGTATTCTTCTAGTAATTATGTCTGCTTAAGTGTTTGTCAGAACTACCAAGATTTTAAACTTTGTTTTAATACAACATGGAAATGCACAGACTGGGAGAATCCAGAGCTCTGTGGGGATCCTGTTTATCGTAAATGTTTTGTGAGCCTAAAGGCTGCTTCCTGACTGCCGGCAGTCCTTTCCAGTGTCAGCAGGACTCTTGGTTGACTGACTGAGAGCTGGATGTGGGGTGCTGAAGCTCATCCCACTCCATACTCTACCTGGCCCAGAGGGCACTGAACCTGTTTACATTAAGATAAGGGCTCACTGCCACGCCATCTTTCTGTTCCCAGTAGGCCATTTCAAATACACGGTGGTGCTGTGGGGCAGTAAATATTTATTAAGCTCATCTTGGACTTAACATTTCACCTCAATATGTAGACATCCAGATGAGGAAACAAGATAGACCTGGGGCTCTTTCCTGGCTGTGGTTCTTGTTTTCTTTCACCCACTTACTGTCAGGTGAAACCTTTTGACAGCTGTATAGGATGGTGTGTGTGTGTGGAGCCCAGTGCCTGTGGAGTCAGATGCAGTGGAGTCCCGTGCACTCCCTGGAATTCTGCATGGAGTACTTCTGTCTGCACTACATTTGATAAATACAGGCTTGATGCCTGGCACCTTTCAGCTACTTGTCTGGGTGACTTTTCTTATTCCTTCTCCTGATAGATTTACCGTATATGTTTGCATCCTGAAACCCTGTGTTGTTCAGTCTTCAACCGTCCTCCAGATTTACATACAGTCATCTTCAGTGTCCAGCCTTTAATTTTAAATAATAATAAATATTCTGCTAAGTTTATTTTGCCCTATGATGTGGTCACACAAATATTTGTTGGCGAATGGCTTGAAACTAAATTACAGATATGCTGGACACTCTCTGTGAGCACAGCCACACATCTTTTCCTCCTCTTCTGCTTTCTGACACTGACTTGAGTACCCAGCCTGGCCTTGAACTTGCTGTGTAACAGGATGACCCAGAACTCCGATTCTTGCCTCTGCCTCCTGAGTGCTGGGATGAATTCCTATCTAAGCATGTGTATCTTTCAGACATTTTCCTGCACAGCCACAATACTGTTACAGGTTTAAAGATGAACAAGTCTTATTTAGCTGGTTACAATGGCACACACTCACACTTCCAACTAGTTAGGAGGTTGAAGCTGAAGGATCACTAAGTCCAGGAGTACAAGACCAGTCTGGGCAACACAGACCCATCATAAAAAAAGTCTATATTCTAATTTTCTGATTGCTCCCAATGTTTCTTTCAGAGCTCTTCCACCCCCAAATCAGGGTCCTAGTGGGACAGTACTGGGAGTAGGTGTGGTTATTCTTAGTTGATTGATTGGTTTTTTTTTTATTATTATTATTTTCTGGTGGGGTAAGAGTGCAGTGGGGAGAAAGTGGTGTCGTTCATTGAAGCTCAGGTAAAGTGCACATTCGCTATCACAATTGTAATTAGCATTTGACTGAAACCCATCAGCTGCCTGAGCTTGGTGTCATCCTATGCCTTTATCCCTTAAGGGATCTTTAGTTCTAATTTGGGACTTGGGGCTTACATAAATGACACCATTAGACATAGTGTAATTTTAAGAATAATGTGCTGTCTCCGGGGAAAGGTTACAGTGAGCAGGGACGTCCTAGAGCAGGGCCTGAGATGGACTGTCATGTGACTACTGCCCATGGCATTTAAACAGCAGGAGATGGTGAGAGCAGTGGGGTAGCTGCCCAGGAGGCTGGGCTTATTCATGTCTGTCACACAGAGGGCCATCACCAGTCCCTCAGCACACAGAGTCCTCAGGCACAAACATAGTCCTGGTGTGTGGAACTTTGGCAGGTGAAGAGGCCAGAAAAGGCGGGTTGCTGGAGGGTTCCCGGTGTGACAGATTGGAGTATGGGTGCTTTTTAGTATCATATCACCACAACAGTGGCTTAAAACAACACAGACTACTGTCTTAGGGTTTTGAAATCAGCTCTCGGAAATGAGTGAGCCCACGGGCTGAACTCGGGGTGTCAGCAGGCCTGCTGCTTCCTGAGGCTTTTAAGGGAAGTGCTATTTCCTTGCCCTCTCTTGATCTTCAGTCTTCTGCATTCACTAGCTTGTGGCTCCTTCCTCCATCCTCAGAACCAGTTGTAGTAACTTCTGCTCTGGTCTCTCCTCTGGTTCTCTCTCCATTCTCTCCCTGTGACCCACCTGGGCAGTCCAGGATAACCCCCCCATCTCAAGGTTGGTTACTTGGCAGATTTCATTGCCGTATTTCTCCTTCACACAGCATGAGTGGCCCACATCCTTCACTACCCAGTGTTTTCGGCTGGGAAGAATCTTAGCATCTCTGGACCTCTCCAAACTCTCCAGTGATATCACTAAGTTGAACACACTTAAAAGGCTGTGTTGTTATGCTGTAACAGATGCCACAGGCTCATCAGCTTAAAGAACAGGGATTTAGTTTTCAAAGTTCTGGAGGTTGGAAGTCCAACATGGAGGTTGTGGCTGCTGTGGTCCCAGGGAAAGATGCTGTTTCATATTTCAGATGGCACTGGCTGTTTTTACGTGGCAGAGTGGGAACATCTGTCTGTGTCCTATGAGGGCACCGGTTCCAGTCTCCACCCTATGACCGCTCAGTATTATCAGTTGGAGGTTAGCAGCAGGGTTGGGGAGGTTGGGGAGACAAATAATCCATTGCAGTGATTTTTGACCTGTTTTTTTTTTCCTGTGTAACCATCAGCATGATTAAAATAATGAATATTGTCTTCTCCTCCCGTTTGTTGTTGGCCACTGGTGTGCTTCCCAGTACTGAGTTAAGCTTACATGTCCTGGGATTCTGCACAAATGGAGTGCGATGCAGACATGTACTCGAATACATATGTCATCTCACCCTTTATTTTCTCATTTCACGCAGGCTGGCCACCAACTGACTTTGCGGTTAGGGTGACCTTGAGCCCCTGGTCCTCCTGCCTCCACCTCTTGTCACCAGCCCTGGGTATCAGGCCTTTTCATTTAGTGCGGTTATTGCTTTACAGCCACACCCGCACATGCCATGTTGCAGTACTTCACATAGAGAGCGAGTGAGTACTTCACTGTATGGAATGACAGGCTGCCCATTTCACAGTGGGATTTTAGATTGTCTCCTGTTTGGCACCACTGCAAATACAGCTGCCATGGGTTTATGTGCACAGCCACATATGATTGATATATACTTTGTATTTCTTGAGAAAAGACCGTGGAATACAATGGCTGGGTCATCTGGAGAATATACATTTAATTTTCCAAGAAACTGGCACTGTTTATGGAAGTAGGTGTCCTGTTTTACAGTTCTACCAGCAGCATTCAGGGACAGAACTTCACATTTTCCAACAACTGATATGGTGTGTGTGTGTGTACTTGTGTGTATATGTGCATGAGTGTGTGTGTGTGTATACTTGTGTGTGTATATGTGTATGTGTATATTTCAGCTGTATATTTGTGTGTGTATACATGTGTGAATACGTGTGTAACCTTCATGTATACTTGTGTGTATATGTGTGTGTGTGTGCATGAGCGTGTGTGTTTGGGTCTCTGTTGCCTAGACTTGCCTCAGCCTTCTGGAACTTGGTTGGTGTGCCCATGCCTGTTTCACTTGCAGGTTTTGATTTTCATCTCCCTAATGAGTAATAATGCTGAGCATCTTCCCTTGTGCTTCTTTGCCATCTGTGTGTTGTTGTTGGCCGAGAGTGCTAAAATATTTGCTCATGGTTTGTGGTTGTTGACTGTTCTCATTGAACTTTGAGAGTCTTTTATGTCAGAGTCTAGCTATCAGACCATCAGAAGCTGTGTGATTGACAGGTGCCCTGTCCTAGGTGTCAGGCCATCAGTGGCTGTGTGATTGACAGGTGCCCTCTCCTGGTTGTCAGGCTATCAGCAGCTGTATGATTGACAGGTGCTCTTTCTTAGCAATCAAGGCCATCAGCAGTTGTGTGATTGAGAGGTGCCCTCTATTTTACCTGTCAAGGCTCTCTCTAGCTGTGTGATTGACAGGTGTTCTCTCCTAGCTGGCAGGGCATCAGCAGCTGTGTGATTGACAGGTGCCCTCCTAGTCTTTGGCTTGTCTTCTGATTCTTTTAGCAGTGTCTTTCAAAAATAATTTAGTAAATTTTGTTTTCTTTTTCTTTTATGGATCATACTTTTGTTATATTTAAGAAAAGTCTTTAGGACCTAATCCAAACTTAGAGACTTTATGGAATTTTAAAAATTCTTTTACTGGACTGGAAAGATGGTTCAGAGGTTAAGAGCACTGGCTGCTCTCCCACAGGACCTGAGTTCAGTTCCCAGCACCCACATGGTGGCTCACAACCATCAATAATGAGATCTGGTGCCCTCTTCTGGTGTGAGTATACATAATAAATAAATCTTAAAAATTCTTTGACTTAGGTTTTATATCTGTCATGCAATCTGGGTAAGGATCCCATTTCTGCAGTTGTTGCAGGTCTTCCTAAACACTGTTTTCACACAGGTGGGCACGTGTGTGCGAGGTCACTCCTGGACCCTGTTCCGGGGATGGTTCTGTCTTCTGTTTCAGTGCCATGTGGTCTTGATGACAGCAGCTTTATAAGAACTCCTGCAAACAGCAAGCAGTGGGTGTCCTTTAGCTTTATTCTCTCAAAGCTGGCTCTTCTATTGTCAAGGTGCCTCCAGGCCTAGTGTTAGTGCACAGAGTGATTTGGGAGCCTATCTAGAGCTGGGCAGAGCAGGTGCTTTGCTTGACATCTCAGTGCAACGGAAGTGATTATTTCCTTTGGTGAACGTATGCATAAGTGAATCAATATCTAGGAAGCATCTCACTCGCATTCTAGAATCAGTTTCACTGTAGAAGCCAGACTTGCAGGTGATCAGGGAGACTCACTCAGCCCAGATGCCATGGGTTAATTTTTATTTGGACTTTGAAGTTGGATGATAGTGCCCCCTACTTAGAAGTCCTTGTTCCACCTAAGTACAGCATAGGTCCCAAGCCAGGTGATTTACCTGAGATTGCCTGTAGCCAGGCAGGTTAGAGCTTCCTTTAGTGTAAAATTGTAGCAGCAGACTTGATTCATTCAGCATGTGTTTGTTCAGTGCCACTCCTTGGAATCAGGATTGCTGCCTGTGGTCAACATTTTCCCTGCACAAAGGGTGTGGACTACTAACAAATACAGACTAGCAGGCAGGTCACTGCATTAAAGTGAATTCGGGAAGTATAGTTGCAGAGTAGCTAACCTGGACCTGGGAGTCAGAGAAGATGACATCTAAGGGAGTGGCCTTGCTGGTGAGGTCAGGCCATGGCCCTGCAGGAGCAAGACCTGAGGAATGGGCTGGGAGGTTAAAAACAAAGCAGGCAAATGAGGGCTACAACTTTACAGAGAAGAAGGCAGGAAGCTTTTTAAAAAGTGGGGCACAAGGAGGATGCCCGGAAGACATGGGTGCCGTCGTAGAAACAGCCAAAACAGCACTCAGTGATTTGGCTTCATCCTGGTGATTTTTGGCAGGGGATCAGTAAGAAGGATTTGTGGCTTTGTAAAATGGCCTTGGCTGCAGTGTGCACAGCAGGTTTGAGTAAGTGGGATAGGAGGCTGAGGCACGGGGAGGAGGGCGATGCCCAGGAGGGCTGATGGTAACAGAAGGAAAGCCCAAAGACAGGCGTGGTGGAAGAGGCAGGTCAGTTGTTTCTATTGCGTACCCTGGTGCTTTTCATGGAAACACTCCTGGTCATGGCAGACTGGGAGCTAGAGATACAGGACCCTGGTGAACAGAGATAAAGGAAAGGTCTATAGACTTTGGAGTCAGGGGCCGAGGATGGAAAGACATTTTAGAACCATCTTTAAACTATTGGCTTGGAAAAAAGCATCTGTGATTTTGCTTTTCAAAATGGGTTGAATCTACCCAGCATGCCTCAGTGCAGTGAAGTGATCCTTTGTCTACTCACCTGACATCCTTTGAAACCACTGTCTGTGGTGCAGAGGACCCATTCAGTTCTGATGTGTGAGTAATGCTGTTCTAATACATTGTGTTTGGGAATTGCATTTTAGTCTTTATTTAGGATGAAATTAAACAAATCAAATTAAATCTTAAATTTTAAATTGTGTTTCTCTAAAGGAAGAAAGATAAAACTCAGAACTTGAGGAATGTAACTAAGAGCACGGCAGCATGGAGGGAGGGCAGTGTTCTAGAGCATAGCAGCTTGGGGGGGGGCAGTGTTCCAAAGCATGGCAGCACAGAGGGACGGCAGTGCAGCATGGAGGGAGGGCAGTGTTCTAGAGCAGTGCAGCATGGAGGGAGGGCAGTGTTCTAGAGCAGTGCAGCATGGAGGGAGGGCAGTGTTCTAGAGCATGGCAGCATGGAGGGAGGGCAGTGTTCTAGAGCATGGCAGCATGGAGGGAGGGCAGTGTTCTAGANAGCATGGAGGGAGGGCAGTGTTCTAGAGCATGGCAGCATGGAGGGAGGGCAGTGTTCTAGAGCATGGCAGCATGGAGGGAGGGCAGTGTTCTAGAACATGGCAGCATGGAGGGAGGGCAATTTCCTAGAGCATGGCAGCATGGAGGGAGGGCAGTGTTCTAGAGCATGGCAGCATGGAGAGAGGGCAGTGTCCAGAGCATGGCTGCATAGAGGGAGGGCAGTATTCTAGAGCATGGCAGTGTAGGGGGAGGGCAGTGTTCCAGGGCATGGCAGGGAGGAGGGAGAGCAGTGTTCAGCTCATGGCAGCGTCGGGGGAGGGCAGTGTTCTAGAGCATGGCAGCATGGAGGGAGGACAGTGTTCTAGAGCATGGCAGCGTGGGGGAGAGGGCAGTATTCCAGTTTCATTTTTGTTGCTGTGAGGGAAAAATCCTGACAGCAGGCAGTGTTACTAAGAGAAAGAGCTTATTTTAGTTTGGAATTCTCAAGCTCCTCACTGACAGGGAAGTCACAAAGGCAGGGGTCCTGGACAGCTGGCTACACCACACACACAGTCAGAGCAGAGAGATATAAATGTGCCATGCTGCAGCCTGCTTGCTGACTAGCTTTCTTTACTCTTAGACACTTCAGTGACTGTCTTAGTCACTGTTCCATTGCTGTGATGCAAAACCATGTCCAAGGCAGCTTTTATAAGAACACATTTAATTGGGGCCTTGTTTACAGTTCAGAGGGTAGAGTCCGTGAACATAATGATGGGAAGATGGTGGGGTGGCAGGGTGATATGGCATTGGAGCAGCATCAGAAAACTTTACATCCTGATCAGCAGGCAGAGACAGAGACAGAGAGAGAGACAGACAGAGACAGACACTCAGCCTGACATGGGCTTTTGAAACCTTAAAGCCCACATCCAGTGACACTCCTCCTCAAAGAAGGTCACACCTCCTAATCCTTCCCAAATAGTTCCACCTACTGGGGACCAAGCATGTATCCATATGAGCCTATGGGGGGGCATTCTCATTTAGACCACTGCAAGGACCTACCCCAGGGGTTGGTACTGCCTGCAGAGGCCTGGGCTCTCCCATTCCAACCATCAGTCAGATAGGCCCCCACTGACAAACCCACAGGCCAGTCTGATCTAGATAATTTCTCCTTTGCATATGCATTCCAGGTTGGTTCAAGTGACAGTTAAAACTGGCCAGCACAGGAGATGAGACATCAGCCAGGTCTGTTACTGTCCAATGTACTTGGATGTGGATTGCAAAAATGTTTCTCACTTGAAGAAAAACAACTTGAATTCCAGCCCAGTGATTTTATTTCCAAGTAGAAACTGAAGCCTTCATTCCCTTGAGGTCCAGGGGATTTATTGGCCTGTGTCACACTGATTCCCTTGGGGTCAGGGATTGGCCTGTGTCACACTGATCATTTGAGTTGGGGTAGGATAGGTCCTGGGCTCCCAGTCCCTAATCTTGTGCTCTTTTTGTGACTTTGTGAGTTTTTGGAGAGCCACTGCCTTTGTCACCATTCTCATTCCTACCCTTATACCTCTCAGGATCACTGAAGTTAGAAAAAGTATCAAGAAAAATCAGTGCTTTGCTCCCCCGCCAAGGAGTTAGGGGACCTGGCCCACTGGCCACCTGTGCCCAGGGACCCTGTGTTGGGTTTGGTCTCCTTGTTATCAGGCAGCATTTCTCTGTTGAAGCTGTTTGGGGTCACATCTGCCTTCTCTGCCATTTTTGGCTTAGTGACCCATTTAGCTACGTTTGGTAGGCTGAGCTTTGATTTTTGCTTTATAAAGTCTGAAAATTCTTCCTAAATGCTAACGTTTCATTTGGAAAGCCACCTGAGGGGTTGGAGGGTTTGATTTAATCCTAATAGCCTATGGCTTTGAATTCCCGTCCTCAGCATCATATCAAATGCTTCCCTTCGGATGTAGGTGCAGTTAAAATGGTGATGAAACTTACTGAACTTAGATTCCTCCAAGTTGTTTCCCAGCCCTCTCTGTGCCCAGGGCCTGCCCTTGTCTGTTTGGAATGTGTCTGGTTCTCACATCTGCGAATCACAGTCCTTCCTGAAAGCTGTTGGTTGCAGGAGCTTGGAGGGCTAGGGGAAGGGAAGGATGCTATGTCTGTTCTTACAAATGCCTCGGCCAGCCTGTCCTGAACGTTCTAGGGTGGCCTTTGTCCTAGAGACCCAGGGCTCCCAGGGCTCACAGCACTCATGCCCTCTTAGAAGTCAGCTTAGATATCAAATAAGTTTAATCTGACAACTGAAGTAAACCTTTGATCACGTTTATCTGTTGGAGAAATATAGTATCCATTTGACTGGCTTTCCTGGGATCTAGTAAAAATGATGGATGTTAAAATCCATATTGCTACACCCAAGCAAGTAGCCTTCTTCATGTTGATGCTGGGATGTTAGTCAAAGAAAACCAGACTGAATGGCTGGTTAGAATCTATAAAAATGGCCCTGTCCTCCCAGTTGAGAAGCAAACAGTAAATACTTGGTTCTGTCAGCAAACATCTGACTTAGGAGTCATCTGAACTGTTCTTCTGTCTTTTGTTTAAGATAATCCTTTCTTTTGGAATTTTATCAAAGATAATAAAGCTTACTTAGCAAGAAACTATGGCAGTGCTTGGGCATTCAGTGGAGGCTAATAGTGTCTTTGTCTTAGATTAGACAGCTAATTGTGGCCCACCGAGCAACGAGAGGATGCACTGGCAAGCATGTGCTGTTTAAAAGAACACTTTGCCCCAGGACTGATAATACACACCTACATCCCAGCATTGGTAAGCCAAGGCAGGAGTGCCAGAGTTTGAGAACCACAGGGTGACCTAATGAGCTGCAGGCCAGCTCCGGGCCACTCCTAGCCCCGTGTCAGAATAAACATATGGATGGATGCTTTGCAGACAGTTCTTCCTTTTAATTTTAGGAAACAGATATTGACGACAGGTATGGAGATCTCGACGCCAGAGGGGATTCTGATGTTCCTGAGATCACACCATCTTCAGACAGGACCCCCGAGATCCTCAAGAAAGCCCTGTCTGGGCTGTCTTCAAGGTATGATGGGTGAGGACAAGTCCATCTTGCTGCCTAGCACAAGCACGCATGTCAAGGTCATCCTGGTTTATCCATGTATCATGTTTGGCTCTTTGTGAGTTTGTGACCCATGGGAGAAGAAGGCTGTAATGACGGACGATCTGAAGTACTTGACTAGTGCCCGTATTTACCTTTTAGACCGTGTGCAGTGTGAGAACAAAGTCTGATAGGTTGACTGGTGAAGGTTACAGAAACAGTGCAGGCCCCTAGATTTTTTCATATTGCGAAGCCTCATAATGAAAATCACGTATTATGTGTTCTTCAAATGTGAGAAAAAAAGAAGTAATTTTTATCATTTTCTTTGATGCTGTTGTTGTGGGGGGGATGTACATATGTGTGTGCATATGGTGTATATGTTCTCATGGAAGTGTTCATGTGTGTGTAGGCATGCACATACATGTGTGTGCACAGGCCAGAGGTCATCATCAGTCATCATCAGGTGTCTGACTTGGTTATTGTTTGAGATAGGATCTCTCTCACAGAGCTCATTGATTTGGCCAGCATGCCTCCCCTCCCCCACAGCCTTCCCCCCACTTTTCCCTTACCTCCCACTGACCCCCTCCCACTGTTGTGTGCCACTGGACTGGACTTTAACAAGGGTGCTGGGATCCGAACCAGGCGCTCATGCTCATACAGTAGGGGCTTTGTGGCCTGAGCCGTCTCCTAGTCTCCAGAATTTCTTTCTTTAACTGAATCTAAAGTTATGGTCTCAAACTCAACCATGCTGGACTGTTTTGTATTTGTGTTATTTTAAGGTGTTTATGACCATGGGATTTCAGCTGCCAGATGCTTTGGTAATCTGAATTATAAATGTATGAAATTGAAGGAAGTGTTAAGTTTCATCCAGGTTACTATGAGAAATGTTAGTTACATGCTGACAGTGTTCACCGGCATCTTTTTCCTACCCCACCAGGAAGAAATGTATTTTATATCACATCCCAAGAGGCACAGACACAAAAATGCTCCTAAGGTTTTATGCTATTATTTTATATGATACCCTCTGATTTCCTTCTGCTTGATGTTATTCTTTGGTACTGAACAATAAACAATGGGCATTTCTCCTGACGGGTCACACCACCTCTGATCTAGTCATGGATTAAAGGCAACTGGAGTTTCCTTGTTGTGTTGGGCAGTAACTATTCTGAGGATATCCAGACAGACTCCCATTCAACTCAATCGCTCTAACTTGACTCTCATAACATGAATCAGTTGTGTGAGCGTGTGTGCGCGTGTATGTGTGTGTGTGTTATAGCAGTCACCCACTGGGTGTCTGCTTTGACACTGTCTACCTGGAGACAGCAAACGTGTCAAGGGGCTGAGGCACAGGACCATTCCCACTTTACACATGATCGGAAGTCTGGGCCTTCAAAACTCCAGACTAACCAGACACGGATTGGGTTCCTGTCAGCCCTCTAATTAGGCTCGGTTCAGGCAGCCCACAGCCCTTGAGGAAATGTTCGCAGTGTTGGTTTATTATAAAGTGCCTTAAAGGACTTCTGATAAAACAGCCAAAGAGATACAGAGGATAAGATCTCCATGTCCCCCAAATGTCAGATTCTGTTCCTGTGACATCATAGTTACCTTCCTCCTGGGATATGGATGACTTCTTGTTCACCTTTCTGGACTACTGATGATGGAAGTCACAAAATAATCCCACACCAGTTCAGAATCAGAATTATGAATAATAAAAGGGTTACTTTTTTAAGGGAAAAACTTACAGATCACTGTCATGGGTAACAGTCCTCTGCACAAACAGGTGCAGAGTCTAGCAGCCAGAAGTGGGAGCCGGAAGCAAGAGAGTGGGCACAGGCTTTATAGCTGCTTTTTACAGTATCAGAGACCACACCCAAATGGGCTGGTATCTTAAAGGCTATATTGGCTGAAGGGACAGAATGTGCTCCCACAGTAGAATACTGTTTTCAACTCCCAAAATTCTCTGTGCTTCATCCTTTGGGTATCCAGGAGACTCCTTGACAGGACTGTGAGGAGATTAATAGGTCTGATCTGATGCTAGGATGCTGAGCCAGAAAATCCAGCATGGCCTGCCACTTCAGAATCTTTTTGTCTTGTGGATAGCACTCCTTCCTCCTGGGATGTGGACAGTGCTCCCTCCTCCTGGGATGTGGACAGTGCTCCTTCCTCCTCAGATGTAATAGGGATTTATTCAAATGGGGGCTGTTGATCTCCTTCCAGGCAAGATGGAAATGAATATTTCCTTGCAGTTAGCTTTAAGACAGCAAGCTGGAGGAAAATTAAGGTATGCTTTTTAGTTTCTGTGGCCTACCTAAGAGAAGAAAAAGTCTAGTTTCTGTGGACTGCCTTAGAATAAATGAACCAGGTGAAAAGAGGGCAGATGAAGGCAACAAGGAAGATTTTGCTTTTTGAAGTCTGCAACTGAGGCCTCCTCTGGCCTGGCATTAATTTAGTCTTTGAGAAAATAAAGACTTTGGGAAGTAAACCTGGAATTATACTTGAAAACAGAGAAATTGTCACAGTATTATAACCATATTAGAGTAAATTATTTCAAAGCAGTGTTTCCCTGTTTTGTTTTTTTTTTAAAGCTGATGGGACAAATGTACGCTACCTTATTGATTAGTAGTCCCTGTTCCCAGTTGTTGTTTCTGTGACCTAGTTCACAGATACATCTTTGCTTTAAAATCTCATCAAAAATACTGTGTGTGTATGTGCGTACATGTGTGTTCTATAAATGCATACACAAGTGTGCATTAGTTCAATGCTCTGTAATGATGCTGAATTCCCATGTGCCAGACTCTTCCTCAGTAAGGACTTTTTAATATAAAACAACATCAAATAATAGCAGCTATTTATTGGTGCACGTTGTGTGCTAAGCTCTACTTTAAGCAATTGACACATACTAACATATTCTCATGTCAGCCCTTTCATAGTTATGCATGTAACTGTTTTGTAAGTGAAGATTTTGAGGCATAGAGAAATGATTTGAATCCAGGCATGGCAATGGGCATGGCAAACCCAGGTGTTGGGGGGGGCTGCTTGTTGGTCCTGGCCACCCAGCCATGAAATAATCACACAGAAACTGTATTAATTAAATCACTGCTTGGCCCGTTAGCTCTAGCTTCTTATTGGCTAACTTCTATATACTAATTTATCCCATTTCTATTAATCTGTGTATCACCACATGGTTGTGGCTTACTGGGTAAAGTCCCCAGCATCTCTCTCTGGCAGCTCCATGGCTTCTCTCTGACTCTGCCTTCCTTTTTCCCAGCATTCAGTTCCGTCTTTCCCGCCTACCTAAGTTCTGCCCTGCTATAGGTCCATAGCAGTTTCTTTATTCATTAATGGTAATCACAGCATACAGAGGGGAATCCCACATCACCTCCCCTTTTCTGTTTAAATGAAAAAGAAGGCTTTATCTTTAACATAGTACAATTACATATAACAAAATAGGTATCAAGTGAGAATTACACTTACAATATATCTACTTTATCTTTTATAACTAAAAACTATAAATGTAACTATCAATTCTTCAACTATCAAATACTCCAGAAGGATATAATATTATCCAAGTAAACAGGAAGTACATTGTAAGCAATTTCCAAAACTCTAGAATTGACAGAGACATCTTGCTGCCTGGGTAGTCACCCAAAGTTTTTCTATACCATTGGGACATCCATCTTCAGCCTATAGGCCCATAGTATCCAGCAGACTTTTCCATGAAGCAGGAAATTTCAAAGACAGTTCTGCCTATATTGGCAGTTTGTCAGTCACTTTCTTCTGTGTCCTACCGAATGTTTAGCAGACTCTTTTTTATAAAAAGATTTATTTATTAAGTAATAGTGGTCTGTCTGTCTGCATGTGGGCCAGAAGAGGGACCAAATCTCATTACATCATTACATATGGTTGTGAGCCACCATGTGGTTGCTGAGAACTGAACTCAAGACCTTTGTAAGAACAAGCAGTGCTCTTAACCTCTAAACTATCTCTTCAGCCCTGTCTAGCAGACTTTTTCATGAAGCAGGAACCCCGAAGGATCGTGTCACCTTTAGGAAAGTTTCACAGTCATTTCTCTCTGGGTCCTGAATGTCCAGTTCAGCAGTCCAGGCAGAAGCAGTTTCTTGCCCAAATAGCTAGCAAACTCCATAAGGAGCCTCTTCGATGCCCATCTTCTTCTTGAAATAATTGGTGTTGTCAGGAGCAGATGTGTCTGATAGTCATGAAAAGTCTTAAGCTCTTAAAACATTTTAAATGCCATATTCTCTAGTCTTCGAAAGGTTTGAAGAATGCCTATCCATCTGAAATATATTTCTGTACATTTAGAAAAATCTAACATGACTACAAGCTTGATTATTATAGATTACTATCTATTAATCTGTTTATCAATTATACATTACACTTTTAAATGAGCTACACAAACACAATACCTTAATCAAGAGCAGAAATATACATATAACAAAATTGACCTTAAATTTGTGTCAATAAACCAAGATCCATACCAATGCAAATTATTCATATCTATATCATATTCCCCTTTAAATATAAACAAACATTTATAGACAATATTCGAGAATATGGGCATATTTTTCTCCATACTGCTTCCTGCTGATTGTTGGGCGTAGTAATTTTTTTGGGTGTTCATGGCGACCTTTAGGGAGTCTTGTTCCATCAATCCACACCAGTCTGAAAGCAATCCACAGGTTCTCATCCTCTTTGGAAACAAGAGAAGAACCTCTGTTCCAAAGCAACATATCCTTAGTCCCAAATTTGGAGATCATGATACCTTTATAATATACATGCTGGTTGAGTTTAGCAGCCCATACAAGAAATGTCTCTCTGTACTTACTTCATTCACATTCAAAAACTTCAAAGAAAACACAATAATATACATAATCCAGACTTTCTGTGAATTTTCCATTTTTATGTGGCTTAATTTTCTTTACTCCTTTTAATATGACTAATTGTCTCTTTAAAGACTTTACCCTTTTTTTTAAACCCTTAAATTCCTTTTATGACTCTCTATACTCTTTTTCTTCTCTCTTCCAAGCCTATGTACATTTATTCAACACTATGACTCATCTGGATTTGTCTTTATTGCATATCTGTGATTCTTTACTGTCCAGGGGCGCTTTTGAAAATGCTAAGCGCTTCTTAAAACTTAAACTGTGCCATTACTATGGTATATACAGTACTTTCTGCTTGCCCACCCAGACTAAAACTTAAGATGCGCTATTACTATAGTGTATTCGGTACTTACCGCTTGCCTGCCCTGTCCAGCATGGTGGAGCAGCTTGTGCCTCTGAGAGCCATGCACACAGCCCCATTCTCAGGCACACAGCCAGTCCATGTCGCCATTAAACAAGCTGCAGCGCTCTACTTATAAACCCTGCTCAAATGCTCTTTAGCCAGACCTCCTCCTTGTAAGAGTCAGAGTTCACACTGGCAATACGACCCAGAAAGCCTGCATTTCAAAACGGTGCAGCTTTTTTCCTGCTACTACTGAATCAGAAAAACCTCTCTTAAAGGAGCCGTGCCTCTGCTTGCCTCTAGCAAACAGAGTCCATATAAGAAAATGGTACGAAGAAGCTGAGAACCTCTGTGTTGTTGTTGTTGTTTTTTTTTTGTCTAGAATTATTTTCCAAGCTCTCTCAGGCTTTTAAGTGGATTTGGTCAGCCCCACATTGGCATGCCAGTCTATTGGGGGAAGGGGCTGCTCGTTGCTCCCTGGTGCCCAGCCATGAAATAGTCACCCAGAAACTATTAATTCAATCACTGCTTGGCCCATTAGCTCTATCTTTTTATTGGCTAACTCTTACATATTAATTTAACCCATCTCTATTAATCTGTGTATCTCCATGTGGCTGTGGCTTACCAGGTAAAGTTCCCAGCATCTATCTCTGGCAGCTTCATGACTTCTCTCTGACTCTGCCCTTCTTTTTCCCAGCATTCAGTTCCATCTTCCCTGCCTACTTAAGCTCTGCCCTGATATAGGTCCAAAGCAGTTGCTTTATTCAATGATGCTAAGCACTGCACACAGAGGGGACTCCTACATCACCGAGGCCTGGTTCTCATCTGCACTGAATAGCGAGGGAATACTTCTCAATTTCAGAATGATAACATATAACACCATTTATGAGAGACTTTATTCTAATAATCAGAACAATAGCTGCTCCTAACAGTTTAGTCTCAGACAACTGCTCCGTACAGAGTTCATGGATGTTTCTGTACAAACATGTATTTGTATTTTTCTTTGAGGCCTTCTGTTAATGCATTAAACCAAAATGAGACCATGTTGCAGAGACTTGAGTTTGTAGATATATAGGGTTAAAAATCCTCACTGTGTGAGAAGTTTCTGAGTCATAGTAGGAACTCGTGACCTTCTCAGTACACATATTTGCAGTAGTGGTGTATATTCTTAGACCCTCTGCTCTGTGCATTGTGTGTGCCTCTGTGCGGTACAGAAATGGGATCAGAGTCTTCTTACCGAGCTATTTTCATTGCATTCCGTGTAGTTGGAAGCAATTTCTTCTATCCTTGAGTATTTTCTACCCATTGGGGTCACTTAGTTTCTGAATCTTTACAACGAAAGCATATGTATAGTAAACATCTTTTGTAGCTACTTTCTCCTAGAGACACACAATTTTGTTAAAGTGAATCCACAATTTTCTTAGAGTGGAACTGCTTGGTCAAGCGCTTCCTCTGTGACACCTCAAAAGAAATGTGCTTTTGAAAGTGAGAGAGGCCTGAAGAGTTTCAGTCTCTGCTGTTACCCCAGCCATTTCACCATCCAAGTGTGCTCTGGGATGTGTCCATCAGCAGGCAGGTGAGTGTGCTCCGGGGTGTGTGCATTAGCAGGTGACTGTGCTCTGGGGTGTGTCCACCAGCAGGTGAGTGTGCTCTGGGGTGTGTCCATCAGCAGGCAGGTGAGTGTGCTCTGGGGCGTGTGCATTAGCAGGTGAGTGTGCTCTGGGGTGTGTGCATTAGCAGGTGAGTGTGCTCTGGGGTATGCCCATCAGCAGGTGAGTATGCTCTGGGGTGTGCCCATCAGCAGGTGAGTATGCTCTGGGGTGTGTCCATCAGCAGGCAGGTGAGTGTGCTCTGGGGCATGTGCATTAGCAGGTGAGTGTGCTCTTGGGTGTGTCCACCAGCAGGTGAGTGTGCTCTGGGGTGTGTCCATCAGCAGGTGAGTATGCTCTGGGATGTGTCCATCAGCAGGCAGGTGAGTGTGCTCTTGGGTGTGTCCACCAGCAGGTGAGTGTGCTCTGGGGTGTGTCCATCAGCAGGCAGATGGGTGTGCTCTGGGGTGTGTGCATTAGCAGGTGAGTGTGCTCTGGGGTGTATCCATCAGCAGGCAGGTGAGTGTGCTCTGGGGTGTGCCCATCAGCAGGTGAGTATGCTCTGGGATGTGTCCATCAGCAGGCAGGTGAGTGTGCTCTGGGGCGTGTGCATTAGCAGGTGAGTGTGCTCTGGGGTGTGTCCACCAGCAGGTGAGTGTGCTCTTGGGTGTGTGCATCAGCAGGCAGATGGGTGTGCTCTGGGGTGTGTGCATCAGGCAGGTAGGTTTAGCTTCATCTCTCAGTGAGTCTCTTCTAGGGACATGTGGCAGCGTATCGTGTCAGCCCAGTACCTGCTGCTGACAGCTGGTAGACAGAGACCAGACCTGGACAGCTAAGTATCCTAGGGAGGCTCTCATAACAGAGTTCTGCTCCCAGGTGATGCTAATGTCACAGAAACCCTGGAAGATCCAGGGAAGTCTACTGGTGCTCCTGAGCTTTGTATTGGATCTCCTTTCTCTGAGAACCCACACACTTTCTGTTTACCTCTGCTCCAGGATGCTCGATGGCCTTTCTCCAACTCCTGCTCTCCATCACATGACAGATCCTGCCTGCTCTTCAGGCCCACCTTATCTTTGGCTTAAATAAGCTGCTTGACCACGAAAGTTCTTGATGACTCATGATGCTTGTGCTTCTAGGAAAATAATTAAAACACGTCATTAACTTTTGAAACAGAACTAATGTACTGCTTATATTAACTTTGTATTTTTGGAAAATCTGCAGATTAATTTTTTTATTTTACTGGGAGAATTAACTATGCAATGAAACATTGCTGAATAGAGACTTATGGGTGAGACTAGGCACTCCTACTGTTTCCAGGGAAGGAGAGAGGAGGAGAAGAAAAACATTCTATTTTACAGAGGAAGAGCATTGGAAATTCACAGACATTGGTAGGTCAGATACCTGGCATGTATAAAGATGGAGGAGGACAGGCTGTGCACAACTGTGCATGCAGCTATTGGGAGGGGAAGCAGGAGACTCACCACTGTGTGACGCTGGTGCCTGAGCACATATGAACAGGCTGTGAAGTAAGAGTTTGTCCAAACCAGCAGAAGTATGTGCTGTAATATGGGAATAAAAGAAATGGCACCATGGCTGCTCCAAAAGATGCTAACTCCTTGGCTACTGAACCAAAAGATTCTGAAGGAGTTAAAGTGCCAGATGGAGGTTCCCAAAGCTGACTTGTAAAAATGATCTTGAAAAAAGGCAAGTCCATCTAGGACATGGAAAGGAAAGCAGCGGAGGAAAATGAAAATGAGGTCTTTGCGGGTAGGATAAAAAGAATCTTCAGAAATGAAAAACTCAGTGAAGCCAATAAAAACAGGGTGGAAAGCATCACCAATAGACTCAGCCAAACAGAAGAAAGGATGTCAGGGATAGCGGGCAAGGTTAAGGAAATTCCACACTCAAACACCAGTAAAGAAAAGAAAAGAAAAACCATAGTTACAATGTCCAAGACCTCTGGGTTACACATGGAGATCAGGCCTAAGAATACATGTGATGGAAGATGGAACCTAGATAACCATAGGAGAGAAAAAATATTCAACAAAATTTTGACAGAAAACCCCAAATCTGGAGGAATGAACATCCATAAATAGAAATGAAGAGAAGAACCTCTTTCTGAATTATTATAGTCAAAATATCAATTATTTTTACATATTAAAACTTGTAAAGGAAACACAGCAACTCAGAAAAGTTAAACATATAAAAAAGATTAGTTCTCGCCAGTAACCTAAAAGCCAGAAGAACATGAGAGGATATATTTCAAACCCAAAAGTAAATAACTGTCAACCTTGATGGCTGTATCCAGCAAAGGCATCTTTTAACCAATGGAGAAAGAAGGCTAAGGTTCAAGGCTAAGGCAGTTCATGACACCTGAGCCAGCACAGTGGAAGATACTTGAAAAAACACTGTGCAGAGAAGGGGAAGAAGGTTAGCCCCAACCTCAAGGGCACAGGAAGGAATATACTGTGTGAAATGAAGAAATTAGCAAAGGAAGTCCACTTTGTCCAACACAGTACACCAGAAGACCCTTTGTGTTCATAGTGGGGAAAGAAAAGAACAAACAACCCAGCTAGCCAGAAAAATAGGCAGCAGAGTTGTAAGACTTAGTAAATAAATAGTGTAGGTAGAATTTTTCTGTCCCGATTACCTACTCCCAAATAACTGGTAACTGCTTCCCAAATAATGACTCAGAGACTTAATATAAATTATAAATGCTTGGCTGATAGCTCAGCTCTTACATTTAAATTAACCCATGCTTCTTATTTATGCTTTTCCATGTGTCTCATTTTCTATACATTCTGCTTCCTTAGTGGCTTGCTGGTATCTCTCTGACTCCACCTTCTTTTTGCATCATTCTCCTAGTCGGTTTTCCTGCCTATAATTTCTCCCTGGCTACTGGCCAGTCAGCTTTTTATTAAACCAATCTGAGTAACAAATCCACAGTATACAAAAGGATTATTCCACAGCATTTCTCTCTTTTTGTCTAATTAAAAAGGAAGGTTTTAACCTTAACATAAGATTATATACAACAAAAAAGTTATTAAATAAAGAATTGCCATTATAATATCCAGTCCATTTGTATTTGACAAAATTAGAGAAAATATTTTATTGTCTCTTTTGTGACTCTAAAGTTGCATATCTAATTTGTTTTTTATCATAACTAAGGAAAACTTTAACTTCAACTCCTTTAATGACTCCAGGATGAAATGTTACCTAATGACAGGGACATCAGGCTGCCTGGACAGTCACTCTAGATTCTTCTGTGACGTTGGGGATCTATAAATACTATAGACCTGGTATACGTGCCTGACATTTTTGGAAAGCAGGAAATTTTGAAGAATTGTTGTATCTTGTCTTCGCAAGGTTTGGCAGTCATCTTTCTTTCATCTATGGTCCAGTTTGGACAGTATCTTGTCAGCAGTTGAGGCAAGTGCAGTTTCTTTGCCCACATGTCTAGTTTTTGCCTTAAAGAAAACAAACTCCGTACGGACATTCTTCAGTGCCCATCTTTTTCTCTGAGGTAGATTGGTGCTATGAGAAGCACACGTGTCTCACTGTCATGAAAAGCCTTAGATTATTAAAACTATTAACTGCCATATTCTATAAGTCTTTGAAGTGTTTGAAGACCATCTATCTTTATCTTTCTAAATATATCTATGTATGACCTTGAAACATAACTAACATGATTATAAGTTTGACTACTATAGATGACTATTAATCTGTATTTTTAATTGTACATTATATTTTTGAATGACCTGCATAAACACAGTCTTAAATAGTCTGCACTTAAATAATAGCAGAAACATACATACATACATATATATATACATATATATGGTAAAACAAAATTACCTTTAAATTTGTATCAATAAACCAAAATCTATACTATATCAATGGAAAATATTTAAGATTGATAGTTGTTTTTAGATTAAAGTGAATTTAATAATCTACCCTTTTATCTTATCATTTCTATATTTCCCCCCTTTCTTTTTAGAATGAGACCCCTGGATCTCATCTCCTTTGTTCAGCTTTTTTCCTGACTATTATAACAACTTGTAACCAACACCCTTAAATGATGATAAATACCCATAGTCCATCTTTTGGGAATGTGTGCATAGTTTTCTAGACTGCTTCTTGTTGTTTGTGGATGCTTTTATCTTTGGGGACTCTGAGAAAATTTAAGATTATGCTCAAATCTTGACTGGAGTATTCTGTGAGGCTCTCTCGTCTCAGTCAGCAGCCTTGAAGCTGTTCTGGATGCAGAATTTTGAGGAGGCTGTTACAGGCATTTTGAAATGATGGATCACCTTGGCCACCCAGTTTTTTTTTGGTGTTTGGTCCCCTTGCTATGGAAATACATAAACTTTTAAAGTATATCTGCATTAATACAAGCATAGATTGTGCAATGTACATAAGTCAGCCACAGATAATTTTTTCATGTGTTCACATGTCTGGTAGTTCTTTTAGGTTTATTTCTTTATGTCTGTAGTCAGGATCTCAGAGGGTCTTTCTTGATCAAACCTGATTTTCTTTAACCCAGAATGAATCCACATCCTTTCATTTCCTGTGGACACAAAAGCAAAACCTCTCCCCCAAAGTAACATATCTTTTGACATAAATTTTGAAGTCAGGATATTTTAAAAATATATAGGTTGGTTGACTCTATTAGTTTTAAAAGTCTAGTGTCTCTTAGCAGCCAAAAAAATTAAAGACAGCACAATAACATACAGGATCCAGACTCTGTGTATTTCTTATCTTTACATGGCTTATTATATTTTTATTACTGTCTTCATTTTTAAGGGACTTTCTCTGCCCTTTTCTTTTTTCTCCCATATACATATTTTTAAATGCACTGTTTAAAAAAAATTTTTTTTCCATCTGAATCTCTTTACTGCATATCTGGAACCTTTTTTGTGTACATGAGCAAAAACACCAAGCCCACCATGCAGCATACTGGTGGAGCTTGTGTTGTCAGCTTAAGCCCACAGGCAGTGACTGGGAGACTCTGTATTGTAGCCCTTGTGAGAGACTGAGTAACCCACCATGCGGCTTAGCTCATGGTATACTGGCAACTGCCAGGAGATGCCTCTCTGTACTGTAGCCAACATGAGAGACATGAAACTAAGATGCTAAGTTTGGCTCTCTCTTAAGCAAGACCTATTATCTCTCACCATGCACAAAAATAAATTCACAAAATAAATAAATACAATGTAACCATTTTTATAAAAGAGGGCTGGAGTAATGGGTTAGTGCTTGAGAGCAGTACTGTTCTTACAGAGGTCTTGAGTTTGTTTCTCAGCATCCGTGTCAGGCAGCTCACAAGCACCTGTAATTTCAGCTCTAGGGATTCCAGTCCCCTCTCCTGTACTCCATGGTCACCCAATCACACATGCACATACCCACACACAGACACACATAATTAAAATATAGTAAAATTCATTTTAAAAAAGAACCACCTTGTGACAGAGCCACACCCCTTGTGGGTGTGTGCTTGCAGGACTCTTAGGTCAGCACAACACAGAGATGCAGCCATGAGTGCTGTAGCGTACTGTCCACAAGAGCCACGCCCTGCATGTCAACAACAGATAAATGGATCAGGAAGATATGGTCCACATACACTGAGAATTTTATTTAGCTTCAAAGAATACAGTTATAATATTTGCAGGAAAATGGATGAAGCCAGAGATCATTGCATTATGCACAATTCATCAGACTCAAAATAATGTGGAATCTAGCTTTAAATTTGTGTGTAAAATAGTGGGCATATGTGCATGTGTGTCTCTGTTTGTGCATGTACGCAGAGAGAGAGGAGGAGGAGGAGTAAAGGGATCGGGGTAGTGGGACAAGAGGAGTTGTAGGGTACATGTGCCTTGAAAGGATGGTGCATGCTTTGGTGAGGAGGAAGGGGAACCAACCTGTGGAGGGGGTGGGGCATGGCAAAGGAGGGAACAGATAAAAATTAAGTTTAATATGTATGTATAAACAGCAGTACATCACAGTGATACCCATTAATTTGGATGCCAGTAAAAGTTTTCTCTTTTTGAAAAGTGACTAGGAACACAGTGTGAGTGTTGCCTGTGATGGTGAGACGATAGATGATAGGAAGAGAGTGGGTGTCTTCTTCACGTTTCTGGTTCAGCAGCTGCTGTTAAAGCTTAGACCAGACACAGACATCTGAATGGTGTCAGTTCCCATCCAGGGCCTGCTTTGTGATACTTCTTTGGGGAAGGCTAAATATTCCAGGTTTCATGCGGACAGGACAGGATTATTGTCACTGGTTGGCTTAAGGCACTTTATTTACCTCTGCCTGGCTTTATGACTTAGCCCAGTTCCCTAATCCATTTATTAATCTGCAAAGAATTACATCTGTGCAACTAAGCAGACCCTTTCAGTTGTACTTTTGACTGTCCACTGCTGTAGTTCAGGCCTGACCCAGGGACAGGTGTCCTGGCTGTGCATGGTTTCTGAACAGTAGAGGGAAATGTGGAAAGGCAAACTTGGCCCAGGACCTCAGGGAGCCTGGGAAACTAGCAAAAAACTGTCGTTTTCTTGTTGTTGACATTTTGAATCATTGAGTACAGAGATGGCGTTAGAGGATTATTTGAAGAAGTGTCTAAACTCTGCAGGATAGGGGATGAGGGTGTGGCTAAGGGGTGGAGTGCTTGTCCTGTGTGCCTGGTTCTTCTGCACGTGAGCCCCAGCACCACACACACACTTAGGAGTCATGCTTTCTTTATGTGTGTTAAAAAAATAAAATCAGTCACATAATGTAGGAGAGTGGTTGAAAGCAAGAAACATTGTCAGTATTTTATAAGTAGATGAAATCAGCCAACAGGTCTGTTGTAAAAAGGGAGGGGGCCGGAATAAAATGCATGAACTAGACTAGATCGAATCAAAATCTTTTGTAATGCAAATTAAATGTTATTATTGGAACTAATAAAATTCATATTGGTAGTTAACTTAGTCAGTTTGGTCTAATTTACAAACACCCTGAGCATAAATTAGACACACTGGAGTGTGTCTATAGCAGTGGTTACAGAGAGGCTTTAGTGGAGCAGGGAGAGCCACCCTCACTTGGCAGCAGGGTCCCTTTGACTGGAATTCTGGACTGCATGAACCAGGGAAAGGAGGACACCTGCAGGGCACTGGCATTCCTTCTGCTTTCTGTTCTCTGATTATTGCCTGCCACCTAGCCGTTCAGGTTGCCCGTCCTGTGTTCCTCGTTCTGCTGGTTCAGGTCACCTTGCTTTCCCTGTCAGTTTGCAGTGACAACTGGTGAAAATCTTTAAAAGTTGTTTTAAAATTTATTATATACACATATATATATATACACATATATATGTGTGTGTATATGCTCATATACACACGAGCCACAGCACTGGTGTGTGGAGGTCAGAAGTCAAAGGTCAGAGGAGAACTCTATAGATCTGTTCCCACCTTATGCCTTCACCAGGCCTGCAGAGCAAGCCCCTTTGCCTGCTGAACCATCTTGCTGGCCCTGAAAATCCTGCTTTATGCCTTATCTTTTTGTTAACCTGTTGATTGGCTCACTAGCTCATCATATATTTGCTGAGCAAACACTCTGGACATGTGCATTTCTATTTTGTGGCCACGTCCCTCAGCAGAGAGTGTACTAAAGGAGGAGTCGGTGTGCAGAGAGTAATGTGCAGCTTACACAAATCATTCCGTCCGTCATTGTTCAAATGGTCTTTGAGTTCTTAGAGTACATGTCCAATACGTGTAGCTGAGGCCCTTGGATCTTCATGAAGGTTGCTAGAGAAACTCACGGAGGATGTATTGACTCACATAGGAGAAGAGGTTGGAATCCTTGGGAGCCTCCAACTGTGTGGGGCCTAAAGACAGTGGAGAGTTTGGGTCCACAATGATCCACATACTGCACATACCAGTGCTTTCAGAGTCTGTTCAGGAGACAGCGCCTTGTGCAGTGTGGGCTGGCCTCACGCTCCTGGTGTAAGTGGCCTTTCATCACTGCACCCCAGGTAGCTGGGACTACAGGGGTGTGACACCTTAGGGTTTCTAATATGGCTTACAAGCGACAGTCACGTATTAGGATTTTCTTAGTTTTGTGCATAGTGTCTACCGGTCTACCTTGTGGCTTGATCAAGTAACACAAGGACTCCCAAGGGATATTCTTGTAGGGAAGAGCATGAGAGGAGGGGGCTGCTAGGTGCCTCAGCCTTAAAGCAGAGGTCTGAAGGAGACCAGCCCTAGGTGTCCAAGGAGCCATCCTTTGTTGCTGCTGGGGTGCTCCGCCCAGAGAAACAATCTCTGCTGGCAGTGCCACATTCTTAACGAGTCATATTGTTTCTACGACTCTAGGAACTAGGAACCCAAGCGTCTCCTTTCCCAGACTCACTTCAGGCTGCTCCTTCACAAAACCCATTGGGAAGTCCCATTCCCACATCCAGGCTAATGCCTGGACTCTCCATCCTCGCAACTCCGCACTCTTACTTAATGACCTCTCTTTAGCTAACACAGTGTAGCGTCTTAGCTATTCCCACTATTATGTAAGATAAGGTAGTCTTTTTTTGTTTGTTTCTTTTTCTTTTTTTGGTTTTTTTGTTTGTTTGTTTTTCGAGACAGGGTTTCTCTATGGCTTTGGACCTGTCCTGAAACTTGCTCTTGTAGACCAGGCTGACCTTGAACTCACAGGGATCCTTCTGTCTCTGTTTCCCGAGTGCTGGGATTAAAGGTGTGTACCACCACTACCCGGCTGAAATAAGGTATTCTTAAAGAACAGTTAGGAGAAATTCGCAGTTTTGGGAATTGTGTTGAAACCACACATACCAAAAGTTTAAAATCATGTTATTAAATCCTGACTTTATGAACTTCTCTGTAGATGGAAGAACTGGTGGATCCGAGGCATTTTCACCCTGACCATGATCTCCCTGTTTTTCCTGATCATCTATATGGGGTCCTTCATGCTGATGCTCCTGGTAAGTGATTGGCACCAGCCTAAGTGCCTTGGTTTTTCAATAGTTGCATATCATTGAAGTTGTTTGAACATATCATCATAAAAAGGTAACCCATGACTTGACAACAGCAAAATCAGATTCTTTAAGAAGTTTCTACTTCATGAAATGATCTAGATGAATCTTTACTGTTTGCACAATGGCCCCTCAGTGTGCTCATACAGCAGAGACCAAGTGGGCATGCATTAATACATAGATACCTATGTATCCAGTATTGTGCAGAGCATTAGGTGTGACGGAAATGCATATACCACTTCCAAATACTTATAGCTGACTGGATCCCTGACTTCAGAGATCTTAGTGTGACAGCAGAAACACTCGAGGACTCAGTAGCGGTAAGTCTCATGACAGGCCATGTTTTCAGCGCAGGGGTAGAGAAACACGCCATCTGAAACAGGGATAACTAAGGCTTACAGAGAGATGGTGCCTAAGCTTGATCCTGAAGATTACCCAGAGAAAGCAAGGTGGACGTCAAGGTGGCTACCCCAGTGCCAATCAAGGGAGAAGCTAATGAGAGAAGGTGGTACCTGCATGGGATCCGAGCTGATCTGTGTATAACCCTTAGGGATGAGACTGGCGAGCTGAGTACATGCCCTCCTTAGAGATTTCGATGTTGTGTATGTGAAGGCAAACAAGTCATGAGGGCAAACAGATAAATTAAGCTCTGACTTCATTCATTTCATAAATGCTTCAAGGTGACTGGTACGCACCAAGTGTTACCGAAGTCCCGGGGTGTGTTAATGGCGGTGCTCAGAAGATCACGCTAGCCTGTTTTCATGGTGCTTGCTGTTTACACTGTAAAGAACGGATTAGCCGCTTCTCAGTACAGACTGTGTGTTTTAAATGAAGACTAGCACTGTCAGAGCAGAAAAAGGAGTTGGCAGCTGGTCCCGAGCATTGTGCAACACCTGAGCGTCCATCTGAAGGTTGAATAGGAGTCATGGAGGTGGAGAGAGGAGCTGGGAGTGGAGGCGTTCCTCACTCAGTGTCTGCTTCAGTTGTGGGAGCCAGAAGAAATCCATTCGCTCAACAGATTTATTAGGTGTTTCCAATTATCCAGGCATGGCTTAGCAATGACTAGTGACGACCATTCTTGGGGCACACACAGTGTCCTTTATTATTACTATGTAAGGATGATTTGAGAAGGTGACAAGCTCTGTGGATAAAACTGTTCACTCCCCTGGCCAGGCACCGCTGCTCCCACTGTGTCCCTGCCCTCTTGGAACATATGTGTGCACCAGGCAGCTATGCCCACTGCTCCCACTGTGGCCCCTGCCCTCCCAGGACATACGTGTGCACCAGGCAGCTGTGCCAACTGTGGGCCCCTGCTCTCCCAGGTCATACGTGTGCACCAGGCAGCTGCTCCCACTGTGGCCCCTGCTCTCCCGGGTCATACGTGTGCACCAGGCAGCTGTGCTGGTGCTGGACTCTCCCTTTTACACTATTGCTTTCCTCATCTCAGTTCATCGAGCCTCTTCCGTGTACTCACATTCCTCTTCTGCCTACCAGAGAGGATGAATGCCTCTAACCCATCTTCCTGTCTTTCACCGTGTCCTCTTGAGAGTAGATATGATTATCAGCAACATGGTGTGGTTTTCCTTTTGCTAAAAATACATTTAAAATTAAAATTAATCATAATAAAAAATTTCATCAGCATAGGAAGTCAGGGGGTGATGTCCCCAAGAAGGGCCAGATTACATTTCCATGACAAAATTCAGAGCACTTTTAGTTGCTCTTGCTGTATTGTCCAAGCTGGCCTTGAACTTGCTCTTGTAGGCCAGACTGGCCTTGAACTTGCTCAGGTAGGCCAGGCTGGCCTCAGACTTGCAGTCCTGCTGCTTCAGCCTCTGCAGGGCAGGGATTATAGTGTACACCATGCTCAATTGGATCATGAATTTTAAAAGAGAATCATCAAACTGTCTAAAATACTTCATATTTCTTTACCTTTCCTGCTGTCTAATGGAATGTGAAGCATTGTGTTATTTAAATTGCTGTGGTATTTTTAAACATTCAGGTTATGTTCTGATTCTTTAATAAGAACATCTTTAATTTTGAACATACTAGAGCACAAGTAAGTTCTGATTTCATAAATCAGATTATTTTCTTAAAATAGATTCCTAAAGTAAAAATAGGCATTTTTATTTGCATAACCTACAGCTGACACTCAACATGTCAAAATCCTATATTCTGTCCCCCAGCCGTCCTGCATAAATCTTCTGTTCCAGGCTTTCCTTGCTACTATGTTCCCTCCTCCCCTTAGTCCTCTTATGGTGTAATGTTGCCTACAAAGGCTAAGTAGAAGACTTGCTTCCTACCTGGATCTAATCACTGAGAGGGGTCTGACCTAGTCAAGGTTCAATCTGATTTTAAAAGAGAGGTGTGGCAACTTCCAAAGGTGGACCAATGGGAGGAGGTGGTCTAGAGCAAGGAGGCTGTGACACTTGTCTCTTCTCTGTCTCACTCTATGCCTCCTGGACAGAACAGCCTGTTCCATGGTGCCCTCCTCCTCATGATCTGCATCACCATAGATCCCCAAATCTCTAAACTCTTAAGATCTTTGGAATAAATTCTTTCTGTGTTGTTTTTGTCAGATGGCACATTCCTAGTTTCCAGCTTCAATTAATCTAGTCTCCACATGTCCCCCGTGACACTCTCTGCTGGTTTGCACTCTGTTCGCACCCACATCCGTGCATTCTGACAGCTCTGAGCTACTTAGCCTAGCATGCCTCGGTCATGTTTCTGTTTGGTGCTGCCACAGGTGTGTGTGGTTGTTTCCACATGGCCTTTGAGTTATGTGCTTCTTCACAGACTCACTCTCTCTCTGAAAGCAAATGCCCCAAATCACTTCCAGGACTCCTCAGATACTGCTAAAGAATTGGCTTTTGTTTTTAAGACTCCTAACACATTAATTGAGCCAGTGAAATTCTTTCAATGTTTATCCCTATCTGTGTCAGTAGCACGGTGTATCAATTTCTGCATAATCTCCTACTTCTTAAACTATAAAGACATTTTAAAGACTTTTATCTCTAGCACTTTGAATTGCTTAGTTTTGGTTGTCCCAGACATTCTGTAGCCTCCTCGCCAGCTGTAATGATAATCACACAGATAACATGGCTGCTGAATAAAGCCCCCTTTTCCTCCTGTCCGTTCAGTGCTGTGTTCAGTGCTGCGTGGGTGTGTTCATGAGATCGCATCACTGCACATGATATTCTAAAAGCTCTTTGTTCTGTAAATAGTGTGGTTTGCCACTTTGTCTTCACATTGAACTTTGTCCCCATTCTGTGGTTATTTTTTGTGAAAATAACCTTTTATTTCATATTTACACAAAGAGTATTTGAAGAATGACCTTTATTCTTTCTTTTATAATACACTAATGACTTTTGCCTCCAGTCTTTACTTCATATATATATGTATGTATATATTTCTTTATTATGTGGCTAAAGGGACCACTTAATTTTTTGAAGTATGATTGGACATATGATAAATATTTGGTGACAAAACAGCTTAAAAATCCCTGAATGGCAGGTTTGAGAAGGCTAGTTTATAGAAATCCTTCCTCCCACTCCGTGTGTGCATGTTTGTGTGTGTGCCTGCACTTTCCTATGCATGTATGTCCTGGAGGTGGAAGATGCTGTTGAGGGTCTGTCTGTCTCTGCATTTTCTTTTTGGAGGTAGGATCTCTCATTGAGCCTGGAGCTTCATGCTCTGGCTTCTGTCTGACCTCTGAGCTCTGGATGCACCTGCTGTCTGCTCCATCCCTTCCCCAGTGCCAGGGTTGGAATGTCATGCATGTCAACCTAGGTCCTCAAGCTTGCAGTGTGTTGCTTTATGACTGATTCATTCGCCCAGCCCCAAAGAGATGCTAAAAAAAATACACCTTCAAATATGAATTTTGAAACCTTTTTCAATGAAAGCCCAAACATTAGTGTTTTAGATTTTAAGCTACAAATTGGTCTGCTATAGTCTTTGATTTTTAAACTCTTTAAACTTATAAAAGTCTTATTTTTTTGTACAAGATTACACAATCACAAGTCCCTGGGTATGTTGTTTAGAGGAAGGAAAAGAATCCGTTGTGTTCACCAAGACTCCCTTCTGGCTCAGAGGTTCTCACTGTGCTGTTTGAGTCTTGGAATTGGCCAAGCTTGAGTGAGGTGTTGCAGCTGTTATAGTTTAAGTAAAATTATGGAAGGGAAGGGAAGAGGGGATAAGGGAAGAAGGGGGAAGTGCGGAGGAAGAGGGGAGAGGAGCCAAGGCAGCAGCTACCTCTTTGGGAGAGAGATGGAAAGGAAGAGGCTCTGCCTGCAAGCAGAAAAGGTAGATGAGGGAGGGAGTGGGTGGGGCTTGTCTCTTAAAGGGACAGGGCAGACCATTACATTCCCATCACTTTTTTATATAAAAAGGCAGGAGGTTAGGCACAACAGGTTAAAGGAATTGGGACAGCAGATTCTCAAGACTGGTTCCTACTTATTTGTGGGCATCATATTGGGAGGGGGACCTGAGAAAGCTGGTTACATCCTGGCATAGCTGGTTTCTTTGTCCTGTCCAGTGTTTGTGGTTTGGGAATGTCTGGTGTCTCTTACACCTATTTAAGGTATTGGCAGAACAGAGGATAAAGTTAAGTTTAGGAAAAAAATAATTTAGGATCGGGGAATTGAGAGAGGCATATCTGACCTGTTTGGTTTGTTGAAAATTTAAATAGCAGCAGAATGATTGTGACAGATGTTTTTGCATAATGAAAAGTACTTTTAAGACTATGGAAGGCAGCGTGAACGAGATTGATAACTTGTATTTGCCTTTACACCTCTATAACTTGCAGGTACACATTAATAACTTGTATTTGTGTTTTACTGAAATTTGGTGAGGTTGTCCTTTTAAAATGACAAAATCTCTCAGCTGTCAAACTACATCAGAGATCTTTGGAAGGATAAAATTTTACTTGAGTTATTGGTTCAAAAAGTACAGAAGAACTTACTTGGCACCTAGAGCTACTCCTTAGGGTCCTCCATGGTTGCTGGGGGTCATATTTTTCTTTTGCTGTTTAGTACAGGGCCTGCCAGGCTCCAGAAGATCCTGTGGGTCTAAGAAATCTGTAGGAAGGCAAGCCTACCTCGATCTTAACAGCTAGGCTGTCAATTCCAGCAATTCTGTCCATCTGGAGATCTTCAGTTTAGATGAAAGGCAGTTTTGCCCAGTAGTCAGTGCTTGGCAGTTGAAGCAAATTGCGGACATTGTTCTGTGCCCATTTGTCTTCTGTCTTCTTTGGAGGAAATAGAGTGCTGCTGCTAGGAGCCAACCTGTCTCCTTTTTTTATGAAAAGGTTTTTTTTTTTTAATAATTAAGCATTTAAATGCCATATTACCCAGGTCTCTGAGCAGATGAGAGCTGTTTTACTGGGTATAGATAAGTCATAACTACAGTATAGAATCTCCCTGGAGAGTTGGGTCTGAGC
The DNA here is from genome assembly GCA_028555095.1 of Dicrostonyx torquatus. Taxonomy (NCBI): domain Eukaryota; kingdom Metazoa; phylum Chordata; class Mammalia; order Rodentia; family Cricetidae; genus Dicrostonyx; species Dicrostonyx torquatus. Next base: position 2,974,921 of record JAQHUG010000138.1, on the reverse strand, counting down.
TTGACTGTACTGGCTCTCAACAGGTAAGATTTATACTTGTAAAAAGACAAAAAGAAGAAAAAAATGCTTGTAATAGAAGGTTAATGGCAGCACTGACAGTAGAGAACAGCTTATTATATTTTAAATTGGGGTTGGATTAAGAGACTTAAAAGTACATACCAGTTTAAAACATGAGACTTACTACTTTGTAGTCTGGAATGAGATACAATGAACAGAAAATTAAAACATTTAACAGTAAATATAGGTGCATTTTGTTGTAAAAGGAGGGTGGCTGTGTCCTGCCGCCGAGAAGTGGAGCTGTTTGTTCCCAGCGCCTGGCTCCCAGCCGTGGCCACTTTCTTATGCCCAAAATGATTACACACAGACTGTATTCATTTAAACTCTGCCTGGCCCATTATCACTAGCCTCTTCTTGGCTAGCCCTTACATCATAAACAAACCCATTCCTAATAATCTGTATGTCACCACGAGGTGGTGACTTACGGGAAAAGTCTAACCTGCATCCATCATGGGCCGGAGGATTATGGCCTCTCTCCCTCTTCCTTTTCTCTCACCACCTTCTGTTCTGTCTACTCCACCCACCTAAGGGCTGTGTCCTATCTTATAGGCCAAGGCAGTTTCTTTATTAACCAATAAAAGCAAACAGAAATAAAGATGGACCCTCCTACAGCATTTAAGTTTCATGTATGCACACACATAGTGAACAGGAATTGGACAAAGTAGATGCTTTGGTGTGCCCTACCAAAGGCATGCCACTGCGTAAAACAGACATGTAACAGAGTGAACATGAGGGAACCAGGTAGGGAATACCTCAGTAAATATGGTAAGACTTGGTCACCTGACCTGGCTCTCAGTTAAAATGGTGGTGAAGTCATCTGACCTCAGTTAAGATGGTGATAAGGTCACCTGACCTCAGCCAAAATGGTGACAGTCACTTGTATGGAAGAGAGACCTAGAGCATGATTCGCCCTGTTGCTGAGTCACATTGCCACAAGCCACAGCAGAGAGCAAAGGCTAGAATTGAAAACAGCTGCCTTGTGCATCAGTTTGCTCAGGACCAGTGGTAGCTGTGGCAGGGATAGTTTGAGGCAAAGTGGAGCCGGTGAGACACCAGCAGAGCATTCACAGGTGGGTGGCTGATAGTTCGAGGGTTTATACCATAGCTGAAAATGTGAAAACAACAAACACCCCAGGGCCTATAGGAGGACATCTCCTCTCTACTGGCAGGGTGTTAAAGCCTGTCTGGCTCTGGCCCAGTTGACTCAGAGGCAAGAGGCCGCTCCGAGCGGTTTCTCATGGTGGGGACTACTTATGAGTGGTCCAAACAAAAAGAAAAAGGAGAAAGAAAAATCCGAGGGACCCCATGCCCCAAATCAATGTGCCACACAGCTTGTGCAGTGCAAGCAAGGGAGAACCAACCTGGTGAGTCCGGGCACGTTTTTAGGTACCAGAGATGAATGTCAGTGAAGGGCTCAACCACAGCATTGAAGGCTGTGGTTGGCTGACCGAAGCCTCTCTTGTATGTAGAGATCGGCATTCAGGCAGGTAGAATGCAGAACTATCGCAAAGAAACCTGGATCCGGAGCCCAGGGTTCCACGTATCCTCAGCTACCCACCTGTGGGCAGGAGGGAATGTGGCCGAGTCAGGAGCACCAAATGTTATGGTAAAAATAAAACACTGCAGGTCCCCGAGTGGTGGCAGTGAGCAGCAGGCATGAGACATAGTGGGCCATGAAGACAGCCTGTTCCAGGCAGGGAGCTGCACAGTGGGTCAGAGACAGAGACCTATTAGGCACGGCATGCAGAGAATGTGGGTATTTATTTAGTGGGTTATGGAGGGGAAAGGGGGAAGAGGAGAAGGGAGAAGAACAGAGAGAGAGGCAGAGAGAGGGGAGAGGAGAAAGAAGGGGAGAAGTGGGGAGAAGGGAGTGCAGCAGAAGCTGCCTTATTGGGAGAGATACTGAAAGGAAGGGACTCAGGCTGGAAGTGAAAGAAAGATCCACATTCATTTGCTTCAGTGGTGGACAGGCTGGGGGGAGTGGGCGGGGCTTGTCTCTCAAAGGAACAGGACAGACCATTACAGTAGCCTCACCTCGATCCATGGGTTTATCACTGGGAAGGGCTGTGAACAGAACATCAGCTCCTGAATACAAGGACACCTTATAGGCAGAGCGCCACCAGCTTTGTTGTCTGTGTGGACATGCTGGTGATGCTGCCCAGACTGACCATAGCTGTTGCTGGCTGTAGGCAAGGAGAAGGAGACTATGCTGCGATTGTTTGTCCTGGACATCACCTTTTATTTTTTTACTTTTTAAGATAGGGTCTCACTATTTGGCTGTGACTGGCCTAGAATTCCCTTACATAGAGATGGGGAGAGCCTTGAACTCACAGAGATCTGCTGCCTCTGCCTCCTGTGTGTTAAGTAAGATTAAAAGTCCATGCCGCCATCTTTGTAAGTGTGTTGGAGTGTGTGATTAAAGATGCATACGCCTAAGCAGACTTCCTCAGTCAACTTTTTCCTATAGTAACTTAAGAGACAGAAATGGAAAAACCAGACCTGGCCCTGCTGTACCTGTACCTGGAGCTGAGTACACAGGAGCTGAGGAGCTGGGAGTTGAGAGGCCAGTCTGTCCTATTGTATGAAATCTGTCTCAGAAAAGATTATCCATCTAGAGAAATGGTGAATACGTGGCAATAAATAATAATAAGAAACTTCCCAAGGGCTTGCTACTCCTAGCTATTCTTGAGAAGATCTCAGGCCTTCGTTTTAAATATCCTTTTGCTGCTCTACTAGGCATCACTTCCCTTGAAAGAGCGAATATTGCCTCTTTGCTGTTGCCATTTAGAATAATTAGAAATAGGTAGATTAAGACTCTCTGAAATACACATGGCAAGATGTTGCTTTAAGTCCCACAGCACAGATATAAACACTGGAGATGATGTCACCCTGTTGTTTTACTCTCAGGTTCTGGGCATCCAAGTGAAATGCTTCCACGAGATCATCACCATTGGGTACAGAGTCTATCACTCCTATGACCTCCCGTGGTTCAGAACACTGAGTTGGTGAGTGACTGCCACACTGCTCTGGGTAGGGAAATCGAATCCATCTCTAACATTTTTAATTGCAGGATGATTTTGGAGAAAAAGAAACATGCTGTAACTGAATTTATAAAGAAGAAAATAACCTTTGTTCCTCCTCCAGCACAATGATCCTCAAGCATTCATTTTAGTCTTTGTAATGACATCTAATAATATATATGTCATTTCATTTCCTTCCTGATCATAATTTTATGAAAACTTCTTTTTCCCCCAGTTGATCAGATAACATCAAATATTTGATTTGTGTGTGCGTATGTATATGTGTGTGTGTGTGTGTGTGTGTAAAGCTTTGCTTTACTTGTTTTTGGTTTTTTTTAACATTTAGGGCATTCATCCCTCCCAAGACTTTGGAGTAGGAAACATGGCACTCTGCTTGCTCATAGTCAGGCTCCATGGTCATGCCTTTAAGGAAGCTATTCTGTCAACATCTTCCTTGAAGCCACTGTCTTCCTAAAACAGATGTTTCTCACCTCTGGGCTTAGACTACTCTAAATAGTTCCTACCTGAGTGTGCTGACTCAGGCCCGTGACCCTGGTTCTGGGATCCAAGCCACAACAACTTTCTCAATTGCCCATTGTCTGAGACAGGAGGACCATGAGGCCAAAGCTAGCCTGACAGGTCAAGGCCACCCTATGAGGTCAAGGCCAGCCTGAGACATCTAATAAGATCCTGGAGATGGGTTAAGTGGTGGGGTGGGTGTTGATATTATGAGAAGTCATTTTCTCCTAGCACTTTTCTCTATTCTAATAAAATATAATGGAAACACACACACACGCACGCAAACACGCACGCGCACACACACACACTGAATCAAAATAAGAATCATTGCCTTAGCCAGGTGGTGGTGGCACACGCCTTTAATCCCAGCACTCGGGAGGCAGAGACAGGCAGATCTTTGTGAGTTCAAGATCATCCTGGTCTACAAGAGCTAGTTCCAGGACAGGCTCCAAAGCCACAGAGAAACGCTGTCTCAAAAAGCCAAAAAAAAAAAAAAAAAAAAAGAAAAGAAAAAAAGAATCATTGCCTGATTGGAACCCTTCTTGGCATTGAGAAGAACTGAGAAAGACATCAGAACTATGTGCAGGGCAGTGGGGGAGATGGTCAGCCACCTCTTCCTCCTTCCCTTCTTAACTAGCTTGGTGAGGTGAGGTTGTGTCCTCCAGGGTTAGTTATTAAACATGAGAGCATTGAGTAGCCAGGAGTTAATTTTCATTATAAACTCAATGCTGTGTGTGCACAGATATATGCACATCTGCTTGTTCGTTGTAAACTGAGTGCTGTGAGTATGTATGTGTGTGTGTGTGTGTGTGTGTGTGTGCACAGACATGTGAGCATCTGTCGTATTTTGACATAGTTGTCTCTGGTGCTATATTTTGATTGAACACACAAACTGTATTTGGTGAATTGCTGATTGCTGTTGACTGGTCTGAAATAAAGTTTAAATGAGAAAGCAGCATTTTTTGTGGAGTTTATTTTGAATTAATCACTTAAATTTGATTTTTGCCATCAAAATGCAGGGAATAATTCTGTCACATTTTGTGGGGAGAGCATTCAGACACACCCGGCTAATGGGTTTCGATTGCAGGTACTTTCTCCTGTGTGTGAACTACTTCTTCTATGGAGAGACGGTGGCGGATTACTTTGCTACATTTGTTCAGAGGGAGGAGCAGCTACAGTTCCTCATTCGCTACCACAGGTTTATATCCTTCGCCCTCTACCTGGCAGGTAAATTGAGCTCGGTCTGCACCGACCTATGTTAATGTTTCCCATGCGTGTTTTTACCTAGGTTATTTAAATGCATTTGTGTGTTTTCTGTTGCATTCTGTTCCAGGCTCTCTTTACATTATTTCTCATGTATAAAACTATTTTTTCCATTGTGGTCTTAAGTAGAATTTATTCCCTAGTGATAATTAAATGAAACATAATTATAACATTCCATGTTCCTGAAATTTTTCTTTTCAATTTACAATTTATAAAAAGAGAAAATTTGAAACCTTTATTAGAGTATGTATTAATCAAACATAATTTGCAGAGAAAATTTTGCAAATAGATATTTATAATTGTCCTTAGGGAATAAGGTTTCTTGTAGAGTGGTGGTTCTCAACCTTTCAATGCTGTGGCCCTTTCACACAGTTCCTCGGATTGTGGTGACCCCCAACCATAAAACTGCATCATTGTTCCTTCATTCTGTATCTTTGCTACTGTTATGCGTGGTAATGTAAATATTTCTGGAGATAGGGGTTTGACAAAGGGGTTGCGACCCACAGATTGAGAACCACTCTTCTGAATGAACCAGGCAGTCTGCTGAACATGGCATATTTTGTGTGCAAGCTTGCTTTCAGGACGCTGGTGCAGATTAGGGTGTGGAACCCAATGTGGAGTGTCTGGGTACTTTCAGAGGATGGAAAGCTTTTCCTAAAAAATTTTCCTCATTTTATAACTTTTTTTTAATCCAGACTGTTTTCTGATTTCTTCCCTTAATTTTAAAAGTTTTAGCTGAGTGTGGTGGCACATAGCTTTAATCCCAGCACTCTGAGATGCAGATCTCTGTGACTGCCAAGCCAGCCTGGTCTACAGAGTGAGTTCCAGGACAGCCAGTGCTACATAGAGAAACCCTGTCCCCAACCCCCACCCCAAATCTTATTAATGGAAGCCAAATAGATGGTTCAGTGGTTAAGAGCACTTGCTGCTCTTGCCATGGACCCGGGTTCGAGTCCTCAGCATGCTCGTCATGAATTACCACTGTCTAGGCCCCTCTTCTGTATATACATTTCCACATAGGCTAAATGTACACATACGGTAAAAATAAATAAATCTTTACAAAGTGATTGATGATACAGAAGATGTGTTCTTAGAAATAGGCATTAGAATATGCCTGCTCCTTCAGGTAATTGGTCCCTTTGAATTCTCGGCAGCTGGAAGGAGTGTGGCCCTGCTGAGAGGTTACCCTAGAGTTCTGTAGCCTGTGCGGCAGGGCTGCCTGCTCGTCAGTGCACACTGTAACATGAGGGTCCTACTTGTTGGGGTTTCTGTCCCACCCAGTACCCCACAGCCGGCAAGCCCCAAAGAAAATCACACAGAGAGTCTACATTAGGTTATACACTGATTGGCCCATTTGCTCAGTCTTCCTACCAGCTCCCATAACTTATATTAACCCATTGTTCCCATCCTTGCCAGTACCTTTTCTCAGCTGGGCAGCTTACATTGTTGCCTCCTTCGGTGGGCTGCGCAGGAATGCCAAGGGAGCTTCCTGCTTCCCAGACATTCTCCTCACCCTGCCTCTACTTCCTGTCTGGTTGACCCGCCTATACTTCCTACCTGGCCAATCAGCATTTATTTAAAACATGATTGACTGAACAGACAAGTCTCCTGCACCAGCACACCCCTGCTCTGTGTCTTGTCTGAAGTCAGTGTTGAGATGGAACCTTTCCTCAGATAGGAATGCACCTTATTGGTGTTTAAAAAAGTTAGTGAAGTTAGCAGGAAAACGTTTTGTAGTGGCTTCTGGCCTCTCTGAGTTTGTTCATTTATTTTCTTTGGTGGCTTTTAGTGGGGCTCAAATTGAGGGTCCACATTCCTCAGCAAGTGCTCTGTCTCCAGTCTCTCTTCTGCCATTAACCCTGCAGTCTTGCTCTGTTTCATGTTACTGTTACTATATATACATATATATATATGTGGTGCTATAATATAATAATATATAATATATAATAATACTATAATATTACTTAGGAATAGTAATGGTTAATTAAAGTATGAATCATTTGTGCTGTTTATTAGTTTTTAAAAGCCAGTTTCCAGAGATTTGTAGTACAAGCAGCATCCCTACCTCCCTCCTCTGCAGTGTTCTGTCTTTCTGTGGGTTATGTGCCTATGTCTTTATTTTTGGAATTATTTATTTTGATGTTGACTTCTTGTTAAATTCCGTCTTGCGTTCCACTTCTCAGACATTTAAGTCATTATTTATGGTACTTAACTGGTATCCAAACCACAACTTCCTATAGAGCCAAATACTGTCTGACTTCCATTCATATTTTTAAACATTTATTTGTCTGAGTGTTTTGCCTGAATGTATGTCTGTTCACTATGTGCATACAAGGCCTGAAGAGGCCAGAAGAGAGGGGCACTGGATGCCCTGGAACTGGGGTTAGAAATAGTTGTGAGCTACCATGTGGGTACTGGGAATCAAACCAAGGTCCTCTGGAAGAGAAGCCAGTGTTCTTAAGCCACAGGCCATCCCTCTAACCCCTCCATTCATTTTTCACTCTTTACTCTCCTTCTACTGAATCAGCTGTCCTACCTAGTGGAGCCGTCCATATTACCTGTGGACGTAGCCCACGTGTGCTAGCAGTGTTTAGTTGGTTGGGTTTTCTAGTTTTGTTTTGTTTTTATATGTCCATACAAACCAGAGACTGTGTCTTTTACTGTGATTAGTGGAGGTCCCTGGGCCCCTCCTCCTGCCTTCATGATTCAGTTCTTTCCCAGGTCCCACAGCTTTTTGGACATCACCCCACCTTGCAAAAGCAGGGCTTCTAATAATGGCCTATGAGATGGTACAGAGGAGAACGCTTTGTGTTCATAAGTTCTTGGCGCCTTTACGACTGATTGCCATGACTGGGGCTTTGTGCCCGCTGCCAGTCCTTCTCTTTGATGCTTCTCTTGCCACCACTGACCTTTTGTGTTGGTTTTGGAGAACACCGTCAGCCAGCTCTGTGGTCTCAGGCCTGCAGAATCTATCCATACTGCCTGCTGTTGAGTCTTGCGATGTGATTCTTCCATCTTTTTGGTTCCGGTTGGTCTTCATCTTCATTTCTTCGGTGGCATTTGCCTGAACTTTCCAGGGCCAAATAGAAATGAACTGAGTGTGCTCAACTGAGCTTCAGCCTGATTTGACTTCTTCCCCTGTCTTCACAGAGCCCACTGCTTTCTCAGTCCTGTGGGCTGTCAGGGACAGCCAGCTTTTCTAACAAAGTGCCTAAAGTCAGTGGAGTCTGAGTAGTGTGGGAAGGCTGTACCTGTGCCTACTGCTGACAGGGGGCCTCGTCTGTACCTCTCTATGGGAGGCCAGAGAAATGAAAACCATGCCAAGATTCTGAAACAGTCTTATTATAGGATGTTTTTTAATATGTGTGTGTGTGTGTGTGTGTGTGTGTGTGTGTGTGGTGCAGGAGACTTGTCTGTTCAGTCAATCATGTTTTAAATAAATGCTGATTGGCCAGGTAGGAAGTATAGGCGGGTCAACCAGACAGAAAGTAGAGGCAGGGCAAGGAGAAAGTCTGGGAAGCAGGAAGCTTTCCTAGCATTCCTGCGCAGACCACCAAGGAGGCAACAATGTAAGCTGCCCAGCTGAGAAAAGGTACCGAGCCATGTGGCTAATATAGATGGGTTAATATAAGTTATAATAGCTAGTAAGAAGCCTGAGCTAATGGGCCAATCAGTTAATAACCTAATGTAGACTCTCTGTGTGATTTTCTTTGGGGCTTGCCGGCTGTAGGGTACCGGGCGGGACACAAACCCCAATGAGCAGGACCCTCATGTTACATATATGTACTCTATATCTCATAGTAAACATTCATAAAAACAAAGAAGTATTCAGTAAGACCATTTTTATGCCTCGGCGCCTTACTTCCGGTCTCCAGGGGCATGCTGAAGTTATTCTAGAAATTTTCAGAGTATTCAAGCTTGCTCGCTACTTTCCTATCTTTCATCACCTATTTTCTTAGATGAAATATGATTATTCTATAATCTATCATCTCCAGTTAATGTATCTTCAGGTGGTTGTATAGTAACATCTAAATCCACACCAGTGTCTCCTGATCTGTAGTTGTATCAGATTGCAGCTCGCAGTCCGAACGGGCATAAGTCCATGTATATGAGGCTGCTGTTTCCGCCACTGTTGGTGGCTGTAGCTCATGCTTGAGAATAGCGTCTGTTGAGCAGAGACAGACAGTGAATTGATTTTCTTGTTTCTGTTTAGACATTCTATAGATTGTTCTGTACGTGAAAGATTTAGAATCTCACAAAATAACCATTGGTTGTTTTTCTGAGTGATTTCTGGGACATACTTCACCACATGGTAGTGGGCGCAGTGGTCACAAAGCTCATTTGAAAGTCACTGGTTCTTCTTCAAACATTCAAGTCCTTGGTGCAGCAGCACTGACAGCATGGGGGACCTGCTATGTAAAGCCTGTGAGGCTCAGTGCCCCAATTCACGGCGGCACGTAATGAGCAGGGTTAACAGAAGCAGGAAGAAAAGGCCTTGTTGCGGGGAGGAGGGCTGGACCACCTTGGAAACTTGGAGAAGAGGTGTCTGGTGCCATGAAAAGTGAGGAGTAGGTGGGCCTCTGCTGTGCATCCTGGGACAGAGCTGAGAGGATGGCATGTCTAAGCCCACAAACACCTACCTGTGTCTTGAGAAGCTGTTTTTATCCCAGAAAGGGTTTGTCCTTCTTCCGGGCAAGCCACATGGGGTTTCCACACCAAGAGAAGATAAAAGCAAAGTCTGTGGCTAAGTGAGAAATGGGTTGGGAGCAGTTAGCAGGGAGAGGAGCAAGGAGGCAGAGCCTGTGCCCTGCAGATTTATGCTCAGCACCAAAACAGCAGTTAGCTGGACCTTGGAGCCCAGCCACTATGTTATGACAGTCTATGAAAAATTGCTCTGGGTCCCTGGTTATTGATTTAAAATATACTTTTAAATCGAGATCTTTATATACCCATGTGCACTTATAAGAATTAACTTTTGCATTTTGCCCAGTTTCTACCCATGTAGCTATCTGAAAGCTCTCGCATCATCCTAGGAGACAGACATTGTCATAGTCCTGCAAAACACACATACAAACACACAGCAGCTTGGAGTGAGCAGGGAGCTATTAGGTCCAAACTCCGTGGCTCTCAATGTGTGTGGCTCTCATTTGGTCAATTCCAAAGCTCTTTGTCGAGCCCAGCAGTAAGTTTCCCTTTGTGTTTGCTGAATGATGAGATGGCTGAGAATGTGTGTATCCACGGGATGCTTTTGAGCGCTGTCACCTCGGCCTCACTGCTTTGCTTGTGGGTGCTGATGAGTCTTTAAGTCGTCAGCAGTGTTATGAGTCTAATTGTCAGAGCTGGACTTTGAGATGTTGTAAGGAAATAGGAACCGTGCCGCTCATTTATCTGTACTGTTCACACGACAGTGTGAGAGGGCGCGGGGAAATGCTGGGTTTATTGCTGTGACCAAAGGACTTTGGAAATATGTCCTAGCTGATGTAAAAAGCAAAGACAGCCTAGGCTGTTTCACTGACATTATAATTTATTGGAAAAAAATGTAGATGTCTCTGGGTCTGTCCCCCTCATCAGAGGCCATGAAGTTCAATGACTTGCTTCCTGTCATACAAAGATATCAAAGTTGTCCTGATATTAAAAAATCTTGTCACAAAGAGAATTTGACTCAGAAGCAAAGAAAAATGTCAGCAAGACTAGAGATAGTACAAGTTTCTCCAGAGACTAGATTTGCATAAAAAAGAACATCATCTCCCAGGCTTGGTGACTTGGATGGGGGCTGTTTAGGAATGAGAGCAAGCATGAGGTTGCAAGTTCTGTGATGGTGGGTGGATACGTTTGGGGTGCTTGACCCCAAAGGACATCAGCTACAGTCATGCGTGTATTATCTTAGCAAAGGATTGTTTTGCTTACATGTTATATGTGGTTGTTTTGGTTTCTTTAAAATTCTTAGGTAATTGATCAGTCTCCTTTGGCAGCTTTTCTTTTCACATTCAGCTGCCATGATTCTATGTATCCGTGTCTGAACTACCTGTTCCTTTAACCTTTGTGTGCACAACTCAGTTGTAGTCTAGGCACATAGTACACCGTGCTTCTGAAGTTACCTAAGATGATGTCAGAAGTTGGGGTTTTGGCAAGTGGTACAAAAAGAATGAGGAGGAAGTTGGTAAGAACCGTGTTCAAACCTAGGCTCCTCCTTGTGGCCAGTTCAGAGTTGACGACACCACATGTTTACTGGGTCCTTAATCACTAATATTAAAATTTAAAAACAATTATTTTTCTGTTTTCTATCTCTTCACCTGGAATGTCATAAATGCTTGATACATTTTTAAATTGTTAACCCATTTTCTGAAATCTGCTTTATTGTGTCTTGTGGGCTTTTCCAGTATCTCAATTTTTCCTTCAGTTTTCATGACCTGCTCGACCATCTCATCTGCTTCTATTCTTGGCTATAAAGACTTTGCACTTTGTCTTTTGGAAACCTGCTCTTGCTGCTACCTGGGGAGTGCTTGGCATGGGATGCAGGATGCTCATATCTGCATCAGCACCTCCAACTCAGCCAGTCCCGCTCCACATAACTACATTGAGAGCTGTTATATCACAGCTGAGTGTTAGGAACCTCTGCTAGTGTAGTGTGCTTTCTGTTGCTGTGATGAAACACTGATCAAAAGCAACTTGGGGAAGAAAGAGTTTCTTTGATTTGTATTTCACGATCATGGTTCATCACTAAGGGAAGCCACAGCTGGAAGCTGGAGGCAAGGGATGAACTGAGTCTATGGGGAATCTCGGCCTACTGCCTTGCTCCCATTGCTTGCCCAGGAGTGTCACTGCCTGCAGTGGGTTAGGCCCTCCCACATCCATCATTAATCAAGAAAATTCCCCACAGACATGTGATGTGGGAGTGGTCTCCTGTATTTTGTATTACTCTCATTGGTTGAATAAAGACTCTGTCTGGCTTGTAAGATAGGTCAGCCCTTAGGTGGGCAGAGTAGACAGAATGGAAGTTCTGGGAAGAGAGAAGGAAGTGGGCCAGTCACCATGAGGCTCCCGTCGCAGATGGATGCAGGTTAGACCTTTCCGGTAAGTCACCACGTGGTGGCTTACAGACTTGATAATGGGTTAGTTTATGAGGTGAGGGCTAGCCAATAAGAGGCTAGAGATAATGGGCCAGGCAGAGTTTGAACGAATGCCATTCTCATGTGGTTATTTTGGGTGCAGGCGGCCAGCGGCTGAGCGGGCCAGCGGCTGGTGGCTGGGGAACATAACCCACACCTCTCCCCTATTTACAATAGACATGTCTACCAGCCAGTCTGATGGAGGCAGTTCCTCAGTTAAGTGCCCCTTTTTCCAGGTGACAAGTTAACAAAAGCTAACTAACCATTTTAGTGAATGCTGGTGTCTGTAGTCATCTAATAAAGCCTGTGATTTTAATTGAAAACATAACTATATAAATAATCTTCAGTCAAGAAAAGGTATAACTGTGGGTCCAATTGTAAAAATTATCTTAGCTCTGGAGTTATTAGGATATAATATGTACACTTTTATGTTTTAAGTATCAAATATTCACATAGCCATGTAGTTGTGAATGATAATGATTTTCATATCTATTTTTAAAAAGGATGCTTTTCTTTAAAAATATTTAGCTTTAGATAAACTTGATGTCTTAGTCATTGTTCTACTGCTGTGAAGAGACACCATAACCCAGGCAACACTTATCAAAGAGAACATTTAAATCAAAGAGAACATTTAATTGGGGCCTTGCTGACAGTTTCATAGGCTTCGTGCATTATCATCATGGTGGGGAGCATGGTGCCATGTGTGTCCCTGGAGCAACAACTGAGAACTAGATCATGGTTCACAGGCTGAGAAGGAGAGGGTGGTACTGAATACTCCGTGACACACTCCCTCCAACAAGGCTGTATCTCCCAATCCTTCTAATCCTTTCAAACAGTCCCATTCCCTGGCAACTAAGCATTCAAATATATGAGGTTATGGGGCCGTTTTTACTCAAATCACTACACTTTGCACCTCTTCTCCTGAAGGCAGAGAAGTGTGTGGTCTTGATGCATTTAATTCTTGAGTAACTGTATCCCTCCCCAGGTGAGTCTTCCCCTTCTTGGCACCTGTGTCTCCCTGGTCCCCTCTCTAGAGCTCCCTCCCTCTTTGCTTCCCTGGTTTCTGTGCTTACTTCAGATGATCTACTTAATGTCTGAAGTTTGGAGCTAGGATCTGTAGATAGGAGAATGTGTAGCGTCTGTCTTCCTGGACATATGCCAAGGAGAGGTATAGCCAGGTTGTAAGGTAGGTCTGATTTTAGCCTTTTGAGAATTTTCCACATTGATTTCCACAGTGGCTTTACCAGTTTTCAGCTCAACCAGTAAAGAACAACAGTTCTCCTCTCCTACAGCATTTGTCAGCTGTTTTTTCTTCCCTTCTTCTCTCTCTCCCTCCTTCCCTTCCCTCCCTCCCTCCCTCCCTCCCTCTCTCTTTCCCTCCCTTTCTTCCTTCTTTTTCAGTTTTTCAAGACATGGTTTCTCTACAGCCCAGGAACAGCCCTGGCTGTCCTGGAACTCTGTAGACCAGGCTGACCTTGAACTCAGAGAGATCCACCTTCCTCTGCCTCCCAAGGGCTGGGATTAAAGGTGTGTGCCACCACCATTACCCAGCTCTGTTTTCTTGATCTTAGTCATTCTACTGGGGTAAGATGAAGCCTCAGTGTTTTAATTTGCATTTTCCTAATTGCTCTAAGAATCTTGTGTAACAGGAGGAGCGGCTGCTTGTTGTCCCAGCAGCCCCGCTAGCTTACACCCGAAATAATCACACAGAAACTGTATTCATTTAAACACTGCCTGGCCCATTAGTTCTATTCTTTTATTGGCTAACTCTCACATCTTGATTTAACCCATTTCTAATACTCTGTATATCACCATGAGGTTGTGGCTTACCAGGAAAAATTCAGCATGTCTGACTCTGGTAGTTCCATGGTGGTTCACTCATGTCTCTCTCTGACTCTGCTTCCTTCCTCCCAGAATTCAGTTCTGTCTTCTCCTCCTACCTAACTTCTGCCCTGTCAGGCCAAGCAGTTTCTTTATTGATTAACCAATGAAAGCAACACATAAACAGAAAACCTCCTACACCAATATTGAGCACATTTGAGATATTTCTTAGCCATTTTTATTTCTTTTGAGAAATATGTTTAGATCCTTGGCTCAGTTTTTAATTGGGTCATTTATTTTTCAGGACTATTTTGTGAGTTATTATTTATTTGGGGCATTAATCCTTCATTAGGTGAAGAGCTGTCACAGATTCTGTGCTCTGGGGCTTCCTCTTCCCTTAACTGATTCTTTCCTATGTTGTATGGGATTTTTAGTTCTGTGAGGTCCCATTTGTCAATGCAAATATCCAGGCAAACGGAGTCGCTTTCAGAGAGTGCTCTGCTGCAGCGATCCAGGGTGCTGTCTGTGTTTCCTTATAGTAGTTTCAAGTGAGGTCTTTGGTGCATTTGGATTGATTCTGTGCAGTGTGGTAGAAATGGCTTCAGTTCCAGGCTTCTACATGTGGGCTTCCGTGGATTGGAGGAGTCAGAGAGGGAAAACGATACCTACTGCATCCACACATGAAATTCTCAATGAAGAAAACAAAATCTCGTCATCACAGAAGGAAAACGTAAGGCAGTCTGTCTAAAACCAGACTTTTACACACTTGGCAGCTGAAGCTGCACGGGTTCCATGTTCTTGGTTCTCTCCCCATCTCGTGAATATTGTTACAGCTTTTGCATGCTTGCACCAAAGCATGTTGGCCTCCAGCCAACCGATGATCCTGTCAGTGACCAGTAGGAGTGGGAACTGTGGTCAGTTCCCTATTGCCTGCATTTTGTTGTGATCCTTTGCAGTGGACATGTAATCAGGTATCAACAGTAGACAGAGGCCGATTCTCTGCTTGCAGAGATATGTACCCTTGGTTATCCTGCCTGGTGAACTGAGCACAGAGTGCAATCTGAGTGCTTATCTCACGTTGATACACAGGACTCAGTTTCTTTGTCAGTCCACTCTGAGTCCACTGCAGAACGCATGACAGCTTATCTCAGCCAGACTCAGTTCTTGTCTTTTCAGTCTCCACCTCTATAAGTCTGTAAGCTTACTGGTATTCTGAGAAAGCCCCTCGGCGTGTTAGTGTATGAGTGGGGAGTTTCCCTGAGTTGGGTACTGTAGCACATTTTCATTGCAGTGAATGTATGTGATGCAGTCAGATACTGGGAAGTGAGAAGTGACTTAAAAGCACATGTTTTACTGTGTGTATCCTGCTGGTCTGAGAAACATCAAGTCAGTCTTTTTCACTACAAGTTATTCTTGACACCTGAGTTTCCATGGAACCATGTGATTTAAGGGCCAGGAACATCTAAACATTTCTTTCTGTTATTCTCAGTGAAGAAACAAAACTTTTTCTTCATTTGTGAAGTGATGTGGGATGTCCTTCTGCATATGTGTTGTTGTAATTGGTTGATGAATAAAATTGTTTCAGCCAATCAAAGCCAAGCAAAGCCATCAAGGGTATTGGAAGGACTAGATTAACGCACGTAAAAGCTTAGGTGGAGTTAGGTGGAGGAACATAACATGCTTAATGGGCATTAGCTGCCATAGTTGCTAATTTTCATAGACATTGAACACATTTTGTACATACTCTCAATCAATGGACATTTTATGTAGTGGGATTTCCTATGCTGAAGATTAAGCCTTGGGACCCCCCCCCCCCCATGCTAGGCAAACACTCAACCACTAACCTGTTATCCTGCTCTTGATAAATTGATGATTTGAGATATTTTCCAGGTTCCATATTAGCAAGGGACTAATTCATTTAATTAATGTAGGAGACAGTGATTGAATTTTTTTCCCATGGAATATGTCTGGCACCTCGGAGATTTCACAATTGTTCCTTCAGGAAACTGCTTAGGATGCTGTCTGTAAGGTAGGAGAGGTAGTTGAGTGATGACTGACATGTGCTTGGATGAAGTGCAGGAAACCGGTTTTGGGTGTGGGGGGTGTTCAGGGATCTTATGCTCCGTGAAGAATCCTACAGCTTGTCTTGTGTTTTTGCACAGGTTTCTGCATGTTTGTGCTGAGCTTGGTGAAGAAGCACTACCGCCTGCAGTTTTACATGGTGTGTATCAACAGCTGTCCATAGTCGTCTTCACATTTTTCCTGTACTTGAAGAGATAACAGTTAAATTAGCTAGCTCATGTCTTACCTGAGCTCAAAGAATTTATCAGTTTTTTTTTGTGTTCATTAGATACTAAATGTTGAAATTGAAAAGATTTTGAGATTTAAAATATACAACCATCCCTAAAGTGTCCCTGAAACATTTTTCAGGTATTTTCGAAGGAAATAATGTAAATGATATGTCTGAATTCCCTAGCTGTGGGAAATCGTATCTGGGATAGTTGCTGAAGCCTAGCAAGTGTGTGACATGTGTTGAAGGTGTCCTGGGACACTGGCTGTTGGCTTCAGCATAGTGCAGAGTATGTGAATGAGGCAAACAGCACAGGGCTTTGAAATTCTGAAATCGCATAATGTCATTGAGCAGACTTAGACAGATGGTCTTTCAGCATGAAAAGATGGAATGTAAAGGCAGTTGAATCCTGAGGGTTTCAAGTATTCAAATCTTTGCAGGGGAAGGTTGTCAGGAAACTCAGGAAAGATGTAGCTTCAGCATGCTAACTGTGACGCTCTCAGAGACTAGCACTGCTTCCGCACACCACAGCGATGCTGTCAACGCCTCAGTCATGTAAACAGAGTGGTCCAAGATGGCACCTTATTTCTCTGTGTTTTTAAAAACTTAATAGTATGCCTCACTGGTATTAGCATTCCCTTTATCTATAAATTACAATAATTTTGCTAAATGTTTTTGTTATTTCAGGGTTTTAGTAGACAATGTGAAGAGTGTAATTTACTAACCACGCTGTTTCGTTTGTATGATCCTATCTTACAAAGTTTGATCAGAAGTCATGGCAGAAAACTTGTGTTTCAAAATCGCTCTTGCTAATTGGCTGTTTGATGAGCTGTGTTTGCTAACTTCTGTGTTGTTGGGCTGTTGACAGTTCGCATGGACCCATGTCACTTTACTGATAATCGTTACTCAGTCACATCTTGTCATCCAAAATCTGTTTGAAGGCATGATATGGTAAGGGATTATGTTGTGTTATGCTGCATTCTGTTTTCATGTGTTGCCCTTTAAACCCTCTAACGCCAGGCAGTAGCTTTCCGGTTTCCACTACTGTGTGGAGACGACTTGACATCTCACTGACTCTTACTGTTTGACAACCCAGCACAGAATGCCTACCCAGTGCCTGGAGACCCTTTCTTCTAGTTCCAAGCAAAATTCGCAAAGTCTTCCCCAAAACCCAGTTCCATTTTCAGATGCTAACAAACCCCAGCGTTGTATTTTAAAAACAAAGGTTAGATGTTATTTACATGGAATGCAGAGCTGGCTTTTGGTAAGCGGGTTGGAGAAATGCCTTTTCTCCAGGTGACACTTGGGCAGGTCCTGCTTCACTTCTGGGAAGGAACAAGCTTCTAGACTGTGTGTGTGCAGAGATGGGTGCTCCACAGCACTGGGGTTTGCAGATTCAGACAGCATTTTTATTAATTAAAGGTAATCCAAATTTATAATTGGAAATGAACTGGAATGGAGAAAATCTTAATAAAGTTCTCTGTGCATGCATGCATCTAGACTATGAACATGAGTCTTCTCCCTCCACATCCATCATAAAATCACCAACTAGAATCTTTCATAGCTAAGTGGAGTTTGCCAGTATAACTTGACCCTCCTGACAGCTTACCAAAAAAGTCCATGTGTTTGTATAAACACTCTAGTTTAGGGATGGATATCATATAAAACCTTTCAATTGAGGGAGAAATGTTGCTTATATAAATAGGTTCTGCAAAATTATCAGAGTGTGACATAGGCTAAGATAGAATTAAGTATAATAATTTTTCCAAAGGAGAATTTGCATTAAGAGCTTGGCCTGAGCTTGTCACTTTAGTCTCTTTGCATAAGTGACTTGTTTTGCATTTCACAAGGCTGCTCTTCTTAAGAGGCGATAGTTCTTTGAAAGTTATTCCTTATAAAATTAAAATGTAAATGTTTGTAACTATAGCAATTGGTTATTTAGTAGTTTCCTTAGCAGCATTCTCTAAGTTGTAAGTTTAGAGATAGATTTTGTTCCATCTCCTGGCTAAAGGAGTGAGCATGTGTGGTATTTTCTGCTTCTCCTAGGCTTTGCCCTGTGCTCTGCTCTGCTCTGTTCACTGTGTGAGCTAAAGGGTGTCACATGGGTTCACTCTGTGCTGTAGAGGGGATAAGCATTTGCTGTCTAACCACACAGACTTTTCTCTGCTAATCTTTTCAAGGTTCCTTGTTCCAATATCAAGCGTCATCTGCAACGACATCACTGCTTACCTTTTCGGATTCTTTTTTGGAAGAACTCCTTTAATTAAGGTAATGGAAAATGTTAGACAGAAGCCCTTCCCAGGCTTACACAGGCCACAGAGCGTTTCAGCCGTTGGTGCTCTTGCGTTCTTCTGATTTCTAGAGCACCTTGGTGTTCCCTAAACGCAGCAGCTTGCCACCCTGGAGGGCAGGAGTTCCCTCTGCTGTCATGTGTTCAGCTGGGTCCTCCATGGGGGCCGGACTCCATTTTCCTCTGCTTGTGACAGCTGGTCTTCATTGCTCAATTCTTTAACCCACTCCTAGCATTCCCATGACTAGCTGTGCTGTCGTTACTAAACTTCCTAAAAGAGCAAGGTGCACAGTCTGTATGTACTGTCATCCAAAGATTCCCAAGTTCATCTCCATAAAAGACTGGGTCTAAGGCCAATGGTGAGAGGCTAAGACAGGGAGGAAAGCACACGAGAGCAGCCTGTCATTTTGCCTTAAATGGACAGTGGAGACAAGGGTATAAATTAAATTATTCAGATCTCATTTTGGGCAAGAAAGAAACCAGTTCTTCATGAAAAATCCAACCTTTTTCTAGGACTTGCTTTATTTTTTTAGAGAGCTTTTTATGTTGGGACTTCATGTAGGATTCAGTTTCCATACTGAGCCAAGTGTTTAATAGGATCTCACACATACATTCCTTGGCTGAGAGGGAAGCTGTTAGGGAGGAGCGGCCGGAGTCTGAATTAGCCTTGTGCTGTTGAGAGCCATGTGATGAAGTGTGCTGCTCCTGGGGAGCGTGTGGGTAGCCTGCCCCTCAGAGTGCCTCCCTCAACTCCCCTCTCGTGGGCGGCCGCACAGCACCAGGCCCAGCTGCAGGGCTGCTGACATGCAAAGTGTGTTATCTCTGAACTGTGTCTAAAGCTGCTGCGGCAGAACGAGTCAGCATGTTCTCCATGCTCGCGTGGGCTGAGCTCTAAACTAACATGCCGCAAGAGACTGAGACTCATGCAGGAATCCTAGGGACTGGTTTTGAATGCCTTTCAGGTGCTTTCAGCAAAGGAGATTATTTGTATGATATGCCCAGGAAGTTGGGCAATTCACTTGTGATCTGGTGTGAGTCAACTCGAAGCTTTCTTAAGTAATCAGCAGACACTTTGAGCCCACTCTATGGCACCAGTACAGACACGGGATTATCCCAGGAGAAGGTGCATTGGTTCCTTCTCTGTGGCAGAACTGTCACCAGACTTGTTAAGAAACCATTGCTGCCAGCTAGTTTAGCAATGAGGTTTCTCAACTCCAAGTTAAGAAGTCTATGAGGAGCTCAGGTAGCTGGAGCTGTGACCCATTCCTTCCCCCGAGTCATACACATCTGAATTCTTTCCTTCTGTGGCAGCATAGGGCAGTTAGGACCACAGCTCCTGAGTTTTCTCTCCTATCCCTTACCCCTCTGAGTTCCAGACTTCCCTACAGATTTTCCTCCCTGAATGTCTCATTGACTGGGAAATAGTAGCCAGACTGAAACAAATGCAGTGTCTATTCTCAGAGCACAGTCTGTTCCTTTCTACCTAAAGGTAGACCCCGATTATGGGGGTGGGTGTTTGAGGCTGTTGAATGTTTCATTTTAGAAGGAAATCTCATGTATCATATTAGGACTGAGCATGCTAGTACACATTTATAATATCAATGGAGAGGCTGAGCCATGAGGGTTGCAATTCTAGACCCACTGGGCTACGTAATAGGACCCTGTCTGTCCAGCCTACCTGACAAAAGAGACCACCTGGAGTTCTGAGCAGCTGTGACTTGTGGTCCTCCTGTTCTTTGGCCAGTGGCGGGTCAGCACTGGCGATGTTTGCATGGAATCTTACTCTAAGAGAAGCATGCAAGTCGTGAGAAAATTATTTTGCTATTGAACTTATAGCCCTTTGAAAGAAAGAAAGAACTTGAGGCTACTTAGCAGAGATGAGTAGATGTCACAGTACACCACACATGTTTGAGGGACTGCCCCACATTAGGTGCTTCTCAAGACCCTTGCTCAGGTCAGCCATGACCGTGCAGGGAACAGCTGCAGTTTCAGCCCATTCAAATGAGAGCAAAGGAAAGAGATACACAAGGTGTTGGGGGAACATATGAAGAGTACGTGTACTAACCCTCCATCTTATCTGGTCTCTTTAGCTGTCTCCTAAGAAGACCTGGGAAGGGTTCATTGGCGGTTTCTTCTCCACCGTCATATTTGGATTCATTGTGAGTTCTACTGGGGTTTTACTTTTATTTATACTCTAAAAACGCATGGTAGGGTTTAGCCTTTTCTAAACCTACAAAACCACAAAATGCTAGTAATATGTTTATTAAAACTTACTAAATAGGCACCCATAGTCATTCTCTGCCTTTTGATTAGTATGGATTCTGTGATGATCTCCATCTGCTGCAAAAATAACTTTGATGAAAAGTGAGAGCCACACTTACCTGTAGATATAAGACAGACTGCCCATCTACACCAATACATCCCTACGCCTAAGACTCAGGGGGCATCTCCAAAGATGGGGAAGCTATCTCCTACAAGATAGTGCCTTCCATATTTGCCAGGGATCTGCACCCCTGAAATCTTGACCATCGTCATCTGAACAAGACCCGCACAGTGACAGCACTGCTTGTCATTCCTCTGCACAAGCAGTTGGCATCTACTCCTAGCAGCATATTTGAATTTCTGCTGTTTTTGAGCAAAACAGTGGAGTGAGTGTCTGGGAGAGAAATGGAATCAGATGTACAAGAAGATGTTTTATCTTCTCTCCCATTGCCATGGTTGAGGAGGGTTAATTTTAAAGACTGCACCAATGACATCGTGGGCTGGCAAGGGGCAGTGACTTTCTCCCACACTGTTGTGCACTGTTTGTTTAGTATGAGGTTAGCACAATCTATGTGCAGTAAGCCTCCCCGCGCAGCCCGTATCTTTATAATCCACTCCTTTACCACGCCGACTTAGGCCCTGTTAAGAGAAACTACACAGACTTTTAAAAGGTAAGGTCTTGGCCTGGAGAGATGGCTCTGAGTAAAGGCCCTTTCTGTGCAAATCCTGGGAACCTGAGTTTGATCCCCAGCATACACAGAAAAAGAGAAAGGGGAAAACTGATCCACTAAGCAGTCCCCTGGCATCTGGGGACACGCACAGTGCATGCATACTTAGAACACTGAAAAGTCAGATCTCCTATAAGACTCTTTTAAGATCACATTAGCCCGACCCCTTCTGAGGTTGTATGGAGATCTCTCTGCTTTCAAAAATTCTTTTGTTTGCGGAAGGTTTTTCAGTTTCTCCTGGTACCATCCTGACCTAACTGAATACATAGCCAAATGCCGGTGCACAGGCACTTGGCGTCTGGCTCTGCCGCTGTGGCATGTGGCTTCCTCTTGCCTGGGCAGCATCTCACAAATTCTTGCTTTGACCTTCAGGCTGCCTCTGTGCTGTCCAAACACCAGTACTTTGTGTGCCCAGTGGAATACCGAAGCGATGTCAACTCTTTCGTGACAGAGTGTGAGCCCTCAGAACTGTTCCAGCTTCAGAGTTACTCCCTCCCTCCGCTCCTAAAGGCAGTGTTGAGACGGGTGAGAGCAAATGGCTAGCCGTTGTGTCTGGGGATCCATCATTCCCATCCAAGCTTCATTAAAAAGGGATGCCCCTGGTTCTTTTTTTGTTCCACATATGTAGAAGCGGGTTGTATGTTTGTCATCTTAAACATCAAATGACTGTTAACATTTCCAAGCATATGTGTGTACACTAGGAATTTATTTGCATAATGATTTAAATACTGATAGCAGTTTATATTTTAAAAATTATTTTAATATATAAGTAAAATTTAAAAATAAATATATAGATTTTTACAAGTAAATGAATGTTACTGATATGATTTGAGTAAGCATAAAGCTTGAGACTCATCAATTGAAAGAGTCCTTGATTTTCCGGGGTCATTATTAATATAGAAATCTAGAAATGAGTCCTCCCATTGCCACCATTTAAAGCATCTGCAATGTCATCCCTCAGATTATTTGGTATGTTCTCAGTAGACTCTGCCTGTCCGTTACATCATTGGAGTGGGAAAAAAGTAGGCCGGTTAGTTTTTACATGGGAAGAAGGAACCTCAGCTGAAGGATTGCCTCCATCAGATTGTCCTGTGGGCTTGTCTGTGGGGCGTTTTCATAATTGTTGATTGATGAAGGAGGGCCCAGCCCACTGTGGGTGGCGCTGCCCCTAGGCAAGTGGGCCTGAGCTGTGTAAGGAAAGTAGCTGAGCCATCCAGGAGAAGCAAGCCAGCAAGCAGGGTTCCTTCCAGGTTCCCGCCTTGGCTTGCTGTGGTGATGGTCTGTGACCTATAAGTCAAATAGCCCTTCCTTTATAGCAGCAGAAAGCAAGCAAGGACATACAGTAACTGTGTGCACATGTGTGTGTATGTACATTGTACTTCAAGCTCACAGCCGCAAGTTTTTGGAAACAACCTACAAATAACTTATCTCTTTGAGTGCTCATTATTTGGTTTTAAACATTTCTTAACCATCCATGCTTCCTGTTACATCCTACAAAGCTTAGGCTGGTACCAGTCTTTAAGTCTGGAGCAATGTTGTTCTTTGAGAGAAGATCCAAAACTTTCTGTACTGAAGTCTTTCCTAGACCGTATCCGTCATGCACTGCTTTTACTTCATAGTTAACTGAGGGGAAAAAGAGAGCTATACACTCAGATAATCTGAATGTAAAATTCTGTTCAGATGATTTCTCTAAATCTCTTGAAATAATCTTGTTCATGCCCATTTTGACAGACTTTGTTTTGTTTGAGACAGGGTCTTATCACATAGCCCAGGCTGGCCTTTGACTCAAGGTACTCCTGTGTCAGCCTACAGAGTATAGAATAACAGGGGCATGCCACGACCCCTTGACAGTATATTAAGAGACTCATCTTTGAGCCGGGCAGTGATGGTGCACACCTTTAATCTCAGCACTCGAGGTCAGCCTGGTCTACAGAGCAAGTTCCAGGACTGTCAAGGTTACATAGAGAAACCTTGTCTTGAAAAAGCAATAAAAAAAAAGAAAGAAAAATATTTATTTTTGTTTGTTTCCATAGCTTTCAACTTAGTTTTGACAATAAAGACAACATTTTTGCTGTTTTATTGTTTAAAATTAGTATTATAAAATATAAAATTAAAATAAATCCTGTGATTATAAGAACAAAATACTATGGTCTAGAGAGCAAGTGTAGAGTGAACCAAAGTGTGAATCTCCCACAACTGTTTCCTAAGCCCTGGCGGAGCTGGAATTCTACCAGGTGTGGCAGTGAGGCTGTGGGTTCCGGGCAGGGAGTCGGCACAGGGCGTGGAGACTGTGATGGGTGTGGCAATGGGACTGTGGTGATGGACAGGGAGTCAGCACAGGGCATGGAGACTGTGATGGGTGTGGCAGTGAGGCTGTGGTGCCAGACAGGGAGTCAGCACAGGGCATGGAGACTGTGATGGGTGTGGCAATGGGACTGTGGTGATGGACAGGGAGTCGGCATGGGGCGTGGAGACTGCCGATGGTGCCGGGTTTTCAGTCATGGTCTTTAAAACTTGAGACTTTAACAGAAATGTGGTCTGTCTCATTCTCCTATGTCTGCCATGTTCCTGGGTTAGGCAGTGTAAGTACAGTGTTAACGTAGCTGGTCCTCTCTCGTTCCTCCTCCTCAGGACACAGTGAGCTTGTATCCTTTCCAGATACATAGCATTGCGTTGTCAACGTTTGCATCGCTGATTGGCCCATTTGGAGGCTTCTTCGCCAGTGGATTCAAAAGAGCTTTTAAGATCAAGGTGTGTTTTTACATTCTCTGCTGCAGTCTCAGTGCGCATAATAGGAGCTCTCTGTCCTTGGGATGTGGCTCACACTGGCCACACTGAGCCCGTGGGAATCGTACCATCTTACATCTGTGTAGCCTCACAGCCATGCTGCTTGGCTGGTTTGAGTCTTTTCCTTCCTTCCTTCCTTCCTTCCTTCCTCCCCTCCCCTCCCCTCCCCTCCCCTCCCTCCCTCCCTTCCTCCCTCCTTTCTTTCTTTCGGAGGGTTTGGCGACTTCTTTTGAAGTGTCTTAGCCTCTTCTGGAGATATAGTTTCCTCAGTGCTGGGGTGGCTTTCAGACTTCAGGAATGGAGTAATGCACCATCTGCGGCTTAGCATTTCCCAGTCCCCTTTGAAGGGTTCTGCCAAGAAGCATTTGGATCAGGAACTGCCCCTCCTGTTAGGTAGGACCTGTCAGGTCAGGCTGGAAAGAACATTCTTGCAAGTTCTCTGAGGTTCAGCTCTGAATGCTGCTGCTACTGCGGTATGAAACTTGCACCATAGACATGTCTGTGAAAGTCTTAAAACTTTGTAAGACCCGCCTGTGGGTTGGATTTGATCTGTGAGAGCTGGTTCACTGATTGTGGTCCAGATACTTAAAGTCATCCCCACGCGTTAGTACAGCAGGGTCATCCTGAAGTCCTATCATCACAACCATCCTCCCTTACCAGGTAAAAGTAAATTGGCTCATTGAGGGTTAGAATGACTGTTGAAGATGTGCTGGTCAGGGAACAGTGCTCCAAGGAGGTGGGAGTGGACCCGAGATCTGAAAAGAGGATGAGGATAAATCTTACTGAGATGTCTGAGGAAGAGCTTTGATGTGAGTGAGTACGAGGAGGGAGCCACTCGCTGAAGGGTGCAAAGACCGAGCAGCTCTGTTAGAGAACAGTGTTTGGAAACCACCCGGGGCCTTAGGATGACCAGGAAAGTAAATGAACTCGGGGAGCCTCTGCCCTGCCAGGGCAAGCTAATATAGAACGCCTACAGGGTCCCTGGCCTCAAGATGCTCCCTCCTCATGGGGGAGGGTGGGAAAATTAAGCATAGGTATTTAGATCGTGGTTTTTGTTTTTTTGTTTTTTTCTGAGACAGGGTTTCTCTGTAGCTCTGACTGTTCTAGAACTCACTCTGTAGAACAGACTGGCCTCGAACTCACAGAGATCCACCCACCCAAGTGCTGGGATTAAAGGTGTGCGCCACCACCGTCCAGTGTTGTTTTTTTTTTTTTTTGATTTTAAGGTTCCTCATTAAAGGGAGAGGGTTTTTGTTTTTTAATTTTAATTTTTGGTTTTTCGAGACAGGGTTTCTCTGTAGCTTTGGAGCCTGTCCTGGAACTAGCTCTTGTAGACCAGGCTGGTCTCGAACTCACAGAGATCCGCCTGCCTCTGCCTCCCGAGTGCTGGGATTAAAGGCATGCGCCACCACTGCCCGGCTATGGAGTTTTTTGTTTTCACACCCACACCTGATGGTGCAGTTGCTGTTGTATCTTGTGTGTTAGTGCCCAGATGTGCACTTGTGTTCTCTGGGGTTCGGGCAGTAAGATCATCTGCAGAAACCGCTGCCTGGCCTCTCCTCAGGCTGTTTGATGGGCGAGCATGTTCTTAGCGACCCAGCTGCTTTGTTCGTCTTTTACCTCAATACTCAAAGAAGGTTGCTTACCACTGGAGTGTTTGTTCTGGCACAGGGGTTGTTGGATAAACACAAGTTAGAGATGCGTGTGCATCTGTGTGGCAGTGAGGCAGCTCCCACACAGCTGCTTACCACGCGGGATCACAGGCAGTAACAAAACGAGATAATTTAGAGAGATTACAGTAATGAGAAAAAGTGCTAGACTTAATTAATATTTAGTGTTATTTCAGTGCTGTGGGCCAATTTAGAAATCATTCAACAGTGAGTGGAGAGTTGAAAAATAACATTTTAATCTGTTGGTTGTATTTTAATTTATTTGTATTTGTTATAAAAATTAATAGTAAAGTTTTTTTTATAAAGTCTATAAAACTGAAAAGACATTTACATGTCAGAATTTGATGTAGATGTATATTTCACATTTGTTTGTTTCTGCAGGATTTTGCAAACACCATTCCTGGACATGGCGGGATAATGGACAGGTTTGATTGTCAGTATCTGATGGCGACATTTGTGCACGTGTACATCACAAGCTTCATAAGGTACTTTCTTCCTAAAAACCAAAAGCTTCATTGCATCATTCTTTTGAGTTCCCATTAGTTTCAGTTGACTGTTTCTGTCAGTGGTCGTTTACAATGTCAACTGAAATGGAATTGTGGCTCTACGTCGTGGGATCCAGTGGTCATTGCTGTGAGCACATTTGAGCAACTTAAAGGTCGTATATACCATGATGGTTTGCAGAACCCAATCAAAAGACCTAGTTAATGTGGCTCGTGCCAGGTTCAAAATACAAGCAGATTGCATTTCTTTTTTCTGAGACGGGATTTCTCTGTGTGTATTTCTGGCTGTCCTGGAACTCACTCTCTAGACCAGGTTGGTCTCGAACTCACAGAGAATCCTCCTGCCTCTGCCTCCCAAGTGCTAGGATTAAAGGTGTGTGCTACCACCCGCCCAGCCAGATTACATTTCTTAACTGTGGGCATTGCACTGGAATGCTGTTAAGGAAACGGTTTATTCAGCCCGGTTGTTGCTGGAGTGTCTGTGACCTGTCATCACAGAGCAGAGCGGACCCCTCCCTGTCTGTCCTCAGAGCTCCTTGCAGAGAGAGCGGAGGACCCAAAGTGATAGCGAAGGTTTCAGCTGGCAGGGAGCGGTGGGAGGAGGCGGCTATTTAATAAATCGTTGGCTGTTCTTGTTACTAGAATATGAGATCTGCCCTACAATGGCAGTTTAGCATGGGAAAGCCAACAATCCTACCATGGTGATTTGATCTCCCTGGTCTCCACTGGGGCCCAGAAGGCCATGAAAAATATGTTTTCATCAGAGTTATTTAGAGGGAAACCCACATTTAGAAATTCATAAATGTACATGTAAAAATATGCATCCATATCAGTGTAAGAATTTTTGTATTAATCTCTTGGGAGGGAGGTTACAGTCTTGAAATTTACCAACTTCCTTCACCTTTTCAAAGAATCAAGACTTTATTAGTTTTCTCTGTGATATGTTTGTTTTCTCCTTCATTGATTTATACTTATTTTTCATTCTTTATATTTTCAAAGTTTAATTTGTTCTTATTCTAGCTTTTTAAGATAACACCTAGGTTGCTGATTTTTAGGCTTCTTCTCTAAGGCTGCAGACCCCATCTTTAGCACCCCTCGGTCCTCGTCCTATGGGTCCCAGTGTGCTCATTTCTCTGTGCCGCTGTCTCCCCTGACACTCAGGTTATTTAGAAGTATACTGATTGGTTTCCAAGCAAATCAAGACTTTGTCGTTCTTTCTTTATTGCTGTTTTCCTAGTTTCAGTGTGTGCTTGAAAGAACCTAAGTTTTGAGCCCTGCTTCCCGGCTCAGCACACCGTCTCTTCTTGCGCATATAGCTTCTGACAGGAGCAAACGGCTGCCATGTAATTTCAGATGTAATACTGTGTCGGGTGCAGTTTTGCTAAGAGCTGAGTGCAGTCCTTTGAGTTGTGAGTGCTTGCTCTACCTTAATGGAGCGCCATGGGGGCTCCTGCCACGATTGCAGGTCTTTCCTTTCTCTGATCTGGTACACGCGTGTAAGTTTCACATCCTCTCTTTCCAGGTCGTGTTGGAGTATAGTGCCGTGGCTTTGTTGTTTCCCTGTGGGATCCCTCCTTTGGTGTCTGCTAGTCTCGCTGCCTGCCTGATGCGTGTTAGGACACTCCGGCTGCTTCCATTAGTTAGTGTTAGCATGCAATTTCTCGTTTTTTTTTTTTTAAATAGCATTTCTTTGTCTTCATTTCAACAGTGTTTTCTTTTCTGGTTGTTTTTATGGTATTTCCTTGTTGATAGAGTCTGACCTCAGTAATTTATGGCCAAGTCCCTAAAATCCATAAAACAGACAACAACAGAGGCTTTAGAGATGGCAGATTTTTAAGGCAAAATTCATACTCTTTGTTTAGGAAAGGATTTACCTCATGTTCTTTCTTGGCACAGTCACTCTGTGCCATGCCCCTGTGGCTGAAAGCAGATCCTTGGCCTATTTGGAGGCAGCAGAGATGTCCTGGATCCAGCTCCCGGGAAACACCTGCTGACATCACTTTCCACTTAGCTCAACTTGCTGGCATAGCTCCTTTCTCCGTGGGTGGCTGCTCCAGGGTATGCTACAGAATGTAGCAAGACCAGCTGGGCTGTAATTTCAGTGGACTTGGGCTGTGAGGGGCACATGGCCACCACAGGTTTCTGCCTGTTTGCCTCGAGACACGAAAGTGACCCGTGAGATGGCGGCTCTGTGCTGTTACGCTGCTACTGTTTTAAGTCAAAGATTTTTTGGAATAAATTGTGCCTCTGTCTGTCCCTATTGTGATGTTTCTGTAGAAGACATTTCTTTGTCACCAGCATCTCCATTTCTTACAATTCTGTTTTTAAAATCTGTACTATACATCATTTACCTACCTGTTTTTAGTGTGTGTCTCAGCATTCTGCACCATCCTACATATTTTGCTGATGGGATTTTCTAAGTAGATCTCACCATTGTTTACACATGCACCCCTCTGTAAGTGCACTGGGGAAGGTCTAATGATACACACAGATATTTTAAGGTGGTAGATTTGTGGGTTTTTTGTTTTTTGTTTTTTTTGCAACAGTGTCTTACTCTGTAGATCAGACTGTCCTGGAACTCACTGTATAGTCCAGCCTGGCTTCCAACTCATGGTAATCCTTCTGCCTCAGTATTTCCAGTACTGAGCTTACAGGTGTAAGCTGCTATGTCTGTCTTGCTTCACAGACCATTCACAGAATGTATACATGTGTTGAGCTCTCCAGGCCTCGCTGTGGGAATTTGCATTCCCATGACTGCAGCAGTGTTAGCAGAAGCCAGGGTGTGAAGGAGGGACCCCTGCCTGGGGTTCCTCTTAGCTCTGTGTACCCCAGCTGAGTGACACACTGAAAGGCTGGAGTAGGGATACTGGAAGAGTGAGCCCAAGGAAAGAAGGGTGGCGGGCTGGTCCCGTAGCTGTTTCCTGGGCCCCTTCCTCTGGCGTGGACTGCTCTGGTGGATGGGCAAGAGGCCAGTGCTGTCCTTGGCCTCCGTTCAGAGAGCAGAGGAGGGTGTCACGCTGTTTGCATTTCCCTGGGAAATTATGGTGCATCCATAGTTCAGGACTTTAGTGATTTGTCTCTCAGATGAACGATCATAGTTCCCTAGGGTATTTCATCAACAAAGTTTACATGGTGTAGAAGTCTCTTTGAGGCTAAAACGTGTAAATTTCTTCTTGTGCCCTCCTTTCGGTTTGTCTTGTGTTTCCTGGCCTGAGGGTTTGCCCTTTATCAGGTTGCCCTTTAGAGAATTTCTGTAGAACTTAGATCTCTGTTCTGCACCTGCCCACTCTTCTTGCATCTCAAGCCTCAGTCATTCTGGCGTGTTGCTCCCCTCGACACGAGTGCTGGGCACTCATGTGGGAGCTGTCGCAGTTCTGTGGTAGTGGTCGCTTAAGATGGGTTCTCGGTAGCACGCGATCACTTAGTCCCTGTGCAGACTGTGTGCAAATGGTGCCAACATGTCTTCTCTGCTTCCTCATCAGGGGTCCGAATCCCAGTAAAGTCCTGCAGCAGCTGTTGGTGCTGCAGCCAGAGCAGCAGTTAAACATCTACAGAACCTTGAAGACACACCTCATCGAGAAAGGAGTCCTGCAGTCCGCTTTGAAGGCGTAGCTGCCCTGAGAGGATGGACTGCCAAGGAGGAGCTCTCAGAACAGCTCCGAAGTCTTGCTGAGCTGGCATGGAGCTGAAGAGGCGACGGATTCAGGTTTTGCAGATGTGAATGTCTTTCTCTGAAATTACTGTGAATATTTAACAAACTCATGATGTAACTGACTGAATAGCAGGCGCCTGCCTGTGAGAGATCCGCCCTTTTCTAAGATGTTTTCCCATGTTAACTTCTCTGCCCTCACATGCTGGATTCTGCAGTTTAGGAGACTTGTGTTTTAAAGAGTCAAACACTGTAAGTTGAGCACCTCTTACGGTTGTGCCTGGCAGTGAGCTCTTTTGCACAAACATTGACCTCTGCGTTGGGAAATGCCTCTCTGTAGTCCCATGCTTGCTGCAGGCATCGTGGGGAGCCAGGTCCTGGGGCTTCCTCCTCTTAGAGACTCAAGTATTTCTGAAGGGCTGAGTTAGATTAAAAAAGAAAGAAAAATAATGATCACTTTTTTCTGTTTTCTTTTTTCCTTTTTGTTTGTTTGTTCATGGTACTGGGGATGGAATCCAGGGTCTTGCACCCACCAGGCAGGTGTTCCACTCCTGGGCTCCATTCCCTGAGACTGCCTGTCAGATAACAGTCAGCTGAGTGGAAACGTCCTGATCTTAAGTAGTTTCAGAATTCGAAGCCGTGCCATTATTGATTTGTCCAGAAGCAGGCATCAGCACCCACTTCTGACTAAACTCTTTAAACCATAGCCAACTCTCTGAGAGACCCAGAAGTGGGTCCTCAGCGAAGACAGTGGCGCCTCAAAAGCTGCAGAAAGTCATCCCATGGCTTGGTGGTAACCTGTGGATCTTAGTTCCCCGAGTCCCATGAGGGGGGGGGTGGGGCTGGGGCAGAGCCTGGCAGGCTGCCTCCTGCTCTGTGCACCTCACCTGCAAAGAAGACCCGGGCCCCTGCCAATTCCCTGGTGGCAATTGTTCTTCTCATCATGTCATAAAATCCAAGCAGAGATTATAGCCATTAAGAAGAAAAGCACACGAATGCCATGCCTTCCTTGGGTGGGCCGGACATTGTAACCAGACTAGAGGACACCTCTCAGCCCTGGACCTAGCTCCTGAACGTGCTCTACAGCCATCTTAACATTGCACATTGTCGGTCACCCTCAGCAAATTCCTAGTTCTCCACTTCAGTGTTGAGAGGGGAGAAATAAATACATTGTAAAGGATATTTTGGTAATGAAAAGAGTAAATATTTTGTTTAAATTAGAAATGAATTTCAGTGATCATACATTCCCTTCCTGTTGTAGACGTGCCTGGGTTCTGAGGATACACCTCTAGCCCCTTTGTGTGCTGTCCTCACAGTGTATGTAATGAGCCTAGCAGACAGTGGCCCTCAGTCCTGGGAATGCCATCACTGTTGGGGCTGGTCTCTACTAGGTGACTTGCGACCCAGGGCTGCACCAGGCCTCCATTGTGTCCTGCCTCTGTCTAAAGCCTAGTGACAGCACTGCCACGGGCCATGACTTTTCAGTCGGACCACATGTGAAGTGATTTCTACTCCCCTGCTTTTGTTTGTCCCACTTCCGGCTCCAGATGTTGACAGTAAAAAGTCACAGGCACCAGAGAAACAGCAAAAGCCTGGTGATAGGAAGATGCACTGAGCTGCTTCAGGACGACATCAATTGCCCTCGCCCACCGCGTTGCGTTCCTGTGGGATTGGTGAGGTGTTACAGGACAGAATTAGGAAAGCATAGCTTACATGTATTAAAAGTCAATATTCTCCTAAACAAAGGATGAAATTAGAACCATTGGGTTATAGTAAAGATTTTCTCAAATAGACTTTTAGATTGTGTACATTAGGCCATGTAAAAAATAGCTTCCCAATTTTAAGAAAGCTCTGAAGGTTGACATTTCTAGAATATTTTTATAGCATGTATATTAAAATGGACTATATTTTAGCAATCACGGGCAGAGCCAGACTCTATTTGTACCAGAAGAGGCTTCAGCTATTGCAGAATGTGGTGGACAAATGAGAGCTGGGGACATCTTCCACAGTGATGGAAACCTGCTGTTTGGTACCCATTGTTTGGCTTCTTCACCCGCGGATGTTGATGTGGTGGCGCACACATTAAAGACCGCCCCCTTTCACTTAGCCTTCTCTCCTCACTCAAACTTTGGTTTGGACACAGGTAATGACGCCTCCTCATTCAGTGAAAAGGAAATGGTAGCAACACTGTATATAAACTGTACATGGGTGAAAGTTTATATGTGTCAATGAGTTCTCTGAATCTTTTTACTGAAACTGAGATAGAAAAACAACAGTAATAAAAAAAGATGATATTTTGACTTTGCTGTGCATTTTGTCATTGGAGAAGCATTCCTTAAGCATTAGGCTTCTGAAAAATGAACCACCTGCCCTATTCTCACTGGTTTTTAGACAGCCCCACCCTTGTCCCCTAGCGTCATTTTATATACTTCTAAGGTGAGCTTCATTGTCCCTTGCTGATGAGACACATGAGAGGGCCCTGATCTGTGTCCAGTGAGGAGCAGCCCGTTAGTAATCAGGCCTATGCTCACTGCTGTCCATAGCCAGCGGGAAAGGGTGGGTTGGGAGGGCTGAGCCAAAACTCAACTGCTTTGACTGTGGCTGCTCTGATGGCACTAAGTGCTTCTTAAATGATAGGCAGGCTCCCCTTCCCTTGAGCAAACCTGGAATGCCCCCACTAATCCATGTAGCCCAGTGCGTCCTTCTGGAAACAACACTGGAACTTAGCATTCTCTGCCCTGCTTGGATGGGGGATGAAAAGAGTGGCTGCAGATGCAAACCCCAGGTCCATGGGAGATGGGGTACCACCTGAGCCCCTTTGAGAAGCTCCAGTCCTTTGGAAGCTCTGTGGAGAAAGGGCCTATGTATTTGGGAGCCTATGAAGTACTGCAAAGACAGTCAGATCTGGACATTTTCCCCTAAACCAGTAGCCTTCCTGACAGTCTGGTGTCTTCACATACA
The DNA here is from genome assembly GCA_028555095.1 of Dicrostonyx torquatus. Classification (NCBI taxonomy): domain Eukaryota; kingdom Metazoa; phylum Chordata; class Mammalia; order Rodentia; family Cricetidae; genus Dicrostonyx; species Dicrostonyx torquatus. Next base: position 2,941,992 of record JAQHUG010000138.1, on the reverse strand, counting down.
CGTACAGTGTGCTTTGCAGAATCATCAGCACATCCGGGTCACTCAGTGAAGAGTAACGACAGGCACATTTGTGTCAATATCAGCACAGTGTTCTGCAAAAGCAGCAGGGAGAATCGGTCCAGTGTCCTAAAGCGTATAAGGGGTATGGCTGATAAAGGGCCTTGTCCATAGAGAAAATGCTTGAGTCAGACATGCTGTCTGAGGAATTGGGAGAATGGAAAGCCACTTTGTCCCCTTTAGTGGAAGGACAGAGCTCTAAATCACTCCCCTTCCAAATCCACTTCTGAATCTGTGGGCTTTGGGCTGTCTGTAAACCCCAAGTCTCCTTTACTGTAGGTCCAGCTCGAATTTAATGGATCCCAGTGGGTTTTAGCCTTCAAATGGGGCCTAGAAGAGGGCAGTTTGTAGAGCAGTCTTGGGAAAACCCGTTAATATAGTTTTCATTAGTTTGATACATTGCTTATAGTTGTGAAGGGATGAGAGAAGCAGAAATTTCACCCAGTCCAGGTCAGATGGGTATATTTCACTGGTAAGCCTTTCCCCCACAGAAGCTCTGTTGAAATATAGTTTACAGACCAAGCTGTGCAGGGAGACAGAGGCGGGAGAGTCAGAGTTGAAGGGCAGCCTCAGCTGTAGTGATTGCTACGGCAGCTTTGATCTTCAGGACTTGCCTCAGAACAAGCAAAGCAGCTAATTTACGTACCCAGACTTACTGGGTAAATTACTAAGTCCTTGTTCTTCCCAAAAGTTCCTGGTGTTCCATTTGCGCTTAATCTCTTGGCTGATTTCCAGCTGTGTTGCCCCTGATTCGCTAACCTGTTTCATTTGCCTTTTGTGGGCGTTGTGTATTAATGAAATCATGGGTGTGCTGTGTTTTGTATCAGGCAGGACATTTTTGCATGCATTACTACTTTTCATGCATATTGAATTTGAGAGGCACTTGCATTATTCCCAGCGTGGGGCTTTTATGAAAAACGTTGCTTCCATCAAGGAGGAACTAAACCTCTGAAGACTTTGGTCTCCATGAGCCTCTGAATTAGCAAGACAACTGGGGTAGAGGAGACACGGTGTTGGATTGCTGTTTCTCACAACTGTATGTGTGTTGGGGGGCGGTAAAGGGAAAGAGTGGAAATTAGATAAGTATTAAATAGGCCCTTCTGGGCTCCAAAAACTTGGTATTCACAGAAGACTCAGAGAGAGGAAGGAGACGCAATAGCGAGATATCTCTTAGACTAAACCTTTACCACACAGGAAAGACCACAATTCAGCATGCAGATGGAATCTTCGCAGTGGCTTGGCACTAGAAGCCATGATAATTAGGGAATATTCTGCCGCTTAACTGCTTGAATTAGAAAACTGAAAAACCTAGTTATTTCCAAAGTTATTACTGTGTCTTGACATATCTTATTGTCCGGGTTAGGTTTTTTTCATCCTGCCTCAAGCTAGTCACCTGAAAAGAGGGAACCATAGGCAAGTCTGTGGGGCATTTTCTTGATTAGTGATTGAGATGGGCGGGACTAGCACCGGAATTGTATAAGACAGCAGGCTGAAGGCTAGAGAGATGATTGAGTCACAGAGGGTGAGCTAGGCTCACAGCGAAGAAAGACAAGAAAGGTTGAGCAAGCCAGTAAGCAGCATTCCGCCTCCTGGCTCCTGTCCTGATGGCTCAGGGATGAACTGTGATAGACAGGTAGGTTGATAAGCCCTTCTCCCAAGCTGCCTTTGGGAATGGTGTTTTGGTCACATGGGTAGAAAACACACTAAGAGACTGACCAACTGAGTCTGCAGAAAAAGCAAAGCCAACGGTAAGGACTCCAAGCCCTTTCTTTGTTTCATTTTCAATTTTATTATAGATATGCAGATCTCCATATTATAGGGAGAACATTTGTTTAGACTTAAGTCAGACACAATTAGAAGTCCCACTTTGACAGTTCTGGTTTGGTTTTTGTGTGTGTGTGTGTGTGTGTGTGTTTTGTTTTCTGGGGAGCGGGGTAACAAATCCTAAACCAAATATATTGACCAGGGGTAAGGAGTAGACTCTAGCCTCGTTAAAAAATGTCAGGAAGCCTAGGCCCAAAGGATGGAAGTTCTAGGCGAGAGCACAATGAAGTGGACGTATGTTCTTCTTACTTCCAGACAGCAAAGGGAAAGACAAGAGCTTCACACTGACCCCTGAGTTCTCAGGAGAGAACACTTGTAGGCACCAGGAATAATTCTACTTTAAAAGATCTCAAAGTTCAGCCTCATGTGGTGGCCCATGCCTTTAATCACAATACCTTAGAGGCAGGGGCAGGATTGTGGAGTTGAAGCCAGCCAAGGCTCTATAGAGAGACCTGTAAAGGGACAGAAAAAATACATTTTTTGGAGGGGGATATAATAATGTTGAGAATACCCATTCCCACCATCCCTGTGCTGGGTAATTCTACGTTAATTTGACACAGAGGATGGATCCTCAATTAAGAAAATATCTCCAGGTAATCAGGCTGTAGGAAAGCCTGTGGGACATTTTCTTAATTAGTGACTGATGGGTGAGGGTCCAGCTCATGGTGGGTGGGGCCAGCCTTGGACTGGTGGTCCTGGGTTCTATAAGAAAGCAGGCTAAGCAAGCCATGGGGAGCAAGCCAGTAAGCAGCACCCCTCCATGGCCTCTGCATGAGTTCATGTGTCCACGTTCTTGCCCTGATGTGACTTCCTTCAGTGGACTGTGGTTTCATCACAGCAATAGTGACCCTAACTAAGACAATTCCCAGATTCCCAATTTCTGAAGGGTGGGCACCATCTCTTCAGTAGAGGTGCACATGAAGCACTATTTGGTGGGAACATCACTTTGGCAGCCCACAGCTAAGCCCACGCTCTGCCCTCAGAGCCCTTTAGGTCAGCTGGGGAGAACACAGCAGCTGCCATGTTTGCAGTCTACTCAGGAAGGGCCCCTAACTTCTGCTGGAATTAGGGGTGATGGGAGTAAAGAGGATGGCGACAGGAAGAGCCCAGGGAGGTTCAGAGGCTCAGGTACCTTTCTGCAGCTACTGGGACAGCCTGCCACTGCCACCTACTTTCTCAGCTGATACCTTATTTATCTTGGAAAGTGGCCTGTCCCCAGGTCAGAATGTGTTGGAATAGGAACTTAGTAGCAACACGGAGGAATGTGGAGGAATGTGGATGGGACGTTGCTGGTTCCTGTGAAGAAAGCCACTGGCTACCTGCTGAGGGGGTGGGGAGAAGGGACACATGGCTAATGTATGCACCAGGACCCAAGAAAGTTGGAAATGTATACTAGAAGCTGTAAATAAGTCTTCACCATGGTTAAACATGGGAGCAAATGTAGAAATGTGGGCACATTGCTGGTCGATGGATAAATCACATGTGGTGTATCAATTACACAGTGAACCTCTACCTGGCAGTCAGCAATGTACTGATACATGCCGCAACATGGATGACCAGTCACGAACACACATATCTATATAAACACACACAGAGATACTCAGTTTTGTGTACTCGAGACTCTCTCAGTCTACAGCCCTGGTTGTCCTGTTAGTTTGTAGTCCAGACTGGCCTCAAACTTGTCAGAGTCCAGCTTCAGCTTCCTGGATGCTAGGATCATAGGTGCGAGCCACCAGGCTTGCTTATAGTAAGGATATCTCAGTTATTCATACCTCTTATTGTAGTACCTGTGCTATGGGGTTTGTAAGCAGGCAGAATGAGTGGGGGCACCCAGGGCTGAGGACAGGTCATGGAGGGCTGCTGCCTGACCCCACTGTTAACCTGCAGCAGGTGCAGACAGTACAGACAGGGTGGAGGCAGGGTTGCTTCCCATTTGAGCAGGCTTAGTCAAGGAGGTGGGGACCTTTCCCTTCATTCTGACTTTGGGCAAAGATGCTTGTTGCTGAGAGAGTGGGCATGCTGCTTCATGGACCCCTCCTGGACTAAGGACATTATAGGTTTAGTATCAGTTGTCTGCGAAGGTTTCAAAGACAGGTTTTCAGATCTAGATCTAGATACACAAAGGCTCAAACCCAAACCCACATGCTGCAGAAGTTGTTCTATGGAAACTGCATCCGAGCTGAGAGCAAAGATGCTCCAGCAGCTGCCCTGCCTGACATGCTTGGAGGATTTCTGCACAGTGGCGGGCAGGAAGGAATGCTAGACCTTTCCACAGCTGACCGTGGGGAGACCGACAGCTACTGCAGAGCATGGCCGTGGGAAGGTGCATGGGGATAAGGCAACTGCTCGGACCACAGGACACCCAGTGATTTCACTAATTTCCCCCTGAAGGGCCATCCAAGACCTGAAGCCACTGAGGGAGAAGTGCTGACTTGGGGTAGGCAGAAGGCATGGTAGGAACAAAGAACATCTGTGGGGTGGGGAGAAGCTGCTCAGGGTTTTAATCAGTGCAGCGGCTCAATATGGCGTTGGTACTGTTGTGTAGAGGAGCTACGAAACAAATGTCACCCATAGCTCCTAGTGCTGAGACTCACACTGCTCCCAAACAGCCTGTCTCTGCAAGTAGAAAGCGAGTGGACAGGAAGATGAGAATCACTGTGTGAATAAAGGTGGTTAGGTAAGAAAGTGAGTCGTCTCAGAGGGAAGGCAACCAGGAAACACACAGGAGGCTTAATATCGTGACTGTTTAAAACAGTGCCAATCCAACAAAGGGTCAAAATTGGCACAAAAGGATATTATGAAAATGCAGATTACAGAGCCTATTCCACTGAACTTTAAATGTAGGGCATGGGAAAGACACTGTAAGTTTACTGAGTTGCTATGGGAAGGTCAGGCTCTCATAGGAACATTCTAGAAGAGGGTTTTTGTCTAACTTTCTGATGGCCCAGCTGAATGTGCATCAGCATGAACATGGGGGGTGCTACGTTAGAAGAAAAAGTAGCATTTTCAGTGTGTGGACTTGAATTTGAACTAGAAGCATGTTCGATAATGTGGGAGACTCAGGCAGCAAAGCCAGACATTATTAACTGATAAGTAGGGTTGACCTTTGCTCCAGGAATACTTTCAGGAGTCAGTTTACAAAGGAGCGGTTTCCTGTCATGGTTGTAAATGTGTGGTGGACCTGGAGATTGTGTCTAAGTGCACGCTTCGTCCCTGCACTGTGCTCTTAGCTAAAAGCAGCATTGTCAAGCCCCGTCATCTGAAGTTGGTAGTAGTTTTCAATGAAAGGCCACAAACGAGTTGCTTTTATTGGAACAACTCTGTCTTCTTCCCTGGGAAAAAGCTTACAGTTTCCCTTTGTTTAAGCAGGAAGCGTGAGAGATGAATATCAGGGTTGAAGTTCTAATGGTTTATCTTCCAGATATGGCCAGTTATGATTCTACACAGATGACATGGACAGGTGTGATTCTGGGCAGATGGCATGGCTGGGTGTGATCTTGGGCCGATGTCATGGCTGGCTGTGATTCTGGGCTGATGACATAGTCAGGTGTAATTCTGGGCAGGTAGCATGGCCAGGTATGATTCTGTGTATATGGCATGGCAGGGTGTGATTCTGGGCCGATGTCATGGCCGAGTATGATTCTGGGCTGATGACATGGCCAGGTATAATTCTGGGCAGATAGCATGGCTAGGTGTGATTCTGTGTATATGGCATGGCTGGATGTGTTTCTGGGCAGAAGGCATGGCCGGGTGTGATTCTTGTCAGATGGCATGGCCAGGTATGATTCTGGGCAGATGGCATGGCCAGGTGTGATTCTGGGCAGATGGCATGGCTGGGTGTGATTCTTGTCAGATGGCATGGCCGGGTATGATTCTGGGCAGATGGCATGGCCAGGTGTGATTCTGTGCAGAAGGCATGGCCAGGTGTGATTCTGCGCAGATGGCATGGCCGGGTGTGATTCTGCGCAGATGGCATGGCCGGGTGTGATTCTGC
>JAQHUG010000138.1:2905881-2935807 GCA_028555095.1 Dicrostonyx torquatus | reverse complement strand
CATGGCCGGGTGTGATTCTGCACAGATGGCATGGCCGGGTGTGATTCTGCACAGATGGCATGGCCGGGTGTGATTCTGCACAGATGGCATGGCCGTGTGTGATTCTGGGCAGATGGCATGGCTGGGTGTGATTCTGTACAGATGGCATGGCTGGGTGTGATTCTGTGCAGATGGCATGGCCGGGTGTGATTCTGCACAGATGGCATGGCAATCATTCTAAGCATATGTTCACTAAGGTCACTAAAAGGACACTGGGAAGGGTGACCGCAGTGGCTGGATGGAAGAGGGAGGAAGCTTGTTTCTTATGCACCTCACTTTGGGAACTCAGATTCCTCTGAAGCAAGGGTGGCTGTGGAGATTGACTGCCAGAAGCTCTTTCCACTGTACCCCAGGCCACATGGATGATCAATTCCCCATTGATTTCCTTTTGGGTTTCATAGTTCAGCACATTATTTCTCGTTAACTTCTGGTGGTTTGAGAGAAAATAGCCCCCAAAGGGAGTGACACTATTAGGAGGTGTGGCCTTATTGGAGTAGGTGTGGTCTTGTTAAGGAGTATGTCACTGTGCAGGCAGGCTTTCAGGTCTCATAAATGATCAAGATACCACCCAGTATCTCAGTTCACTTCCAGATGCCTGCAAGATGTAGGACTCTCAGTTTTTCCTCCAGCACCACATCTGCCTGCATGCTGCCATGTCCCACCATAATGATAACGGACTGAACCTCTGAAATGTAAGCTGCCCACTCAAATGTTTCCTTTATAAGAGTTGCCATGGTCATGGTGTCTCTTCACAGCAATAGACACCCTAAGACAATTTCCAAATTAATGGGAATGTGTTGAGGTCATACGTACTACTTTGGCTCTTTAACTATCAAATACCCAAACTTTACAGCACTTCTTTGTGGAGCAGGCATCTTAGTAAATTTTCATATAAGAAATTCAGATACAGAGAGGTTGTCATTTGCTCAATTGATAGAAGAGAAACAATTCTGGGCCTGATCGGTATAGCATACTTGTGAGAGCTGAATACAGTGTTAAAATGGTAGCACTAACTGCTGTGTATGATCAAAAGTGTAGTCTTGTCTAGGAACATAATGAGTTTTTAAAAGTCCTCATTAGTTCGCGACACTTCTGAAGTGTGTCATTCGTAGAGATTCAAGTCTCAGAGGGAAGTTCCAATAACTGGTTATAGCTGCCGATGCCCAGTCCAATTTGGCAGGTGTTGGTGGAAGCCCAGAGAATGTGCTAGCAAGACTACAGGCACACGGTTGCAGTGTGGGTAGCAGTTCCTGCATCTTTTCCTTGGGTTGTGGTTCTCAGGTCTTTTTCCCTCCAGTCTTGAAACCAGTCTGTGGGTTAGCATGAAGCCTGCTCTCATAGAATACTAAAAACAGGTCTGCTCTTATCACCACGCTGATACTTGCCCTGCAGTGCAGGAGTGCTGGAGAAAATGGGGATTGTGGTGGCATCGGTGAGCATGTCTTCACCACCAAGCGCAGGCAACAAAAACAGGTACCAGCTTTGCTTAAGAAATGGCCTTGGAAATAGGCAGTGGTGGCACATGCCTTAATTCCAACACTTAGGAGGCAGAGACAGGAGGATCTCTGAGTTCGAGGCCAGCCTTGTCTATACAGAGTTCCAGTGCAGCCAGGGAAACACAGAAGAACAAAACAAACAAGAATGGCCTTGGTGAACAGTAAAAGTGGGGAATTTTGTTCAGTTTAGACTTTTCAGGAGTCAGTGACACACTGCAGCAGCTTGGAAAATGCTCCTGGGGTTGAGCCGTAGTGTAACCAGCCCCCTTTCTTGGAGAACACTGTTTCTACACACAGAACAAGCAGCAGACGCTGGCTTTGTGACACATTTGTGATGATCAACAATGAGCTTGCCACTTCAAAGACAACCATAGACATTATTGATGGCTAATGGCAAAAGTTTAGATTTGAAGGAAAGTGTCTACTTCCACAGAACTTAGAATTTCCTATGGTGCTGGCACTATTTTGGTTCTATATGATTTATTATCTATGTATCTATCATCTATCTACCTGTCTATCATCTATCTATCTAGACCTCACATAATGGAATATGTGAGCACCTTGAAGATCTTCAGATTCTGCAGCAGCACACAGCTCCCAATGACATTGGCCACTAGCATTATTGTAGCACATCATGAGGCTTTATGGCTATGGCTTTATGGTTGTGGAGAGGGAAAAGACATAAGACAGACTTTTGACAGGTTCATTATTACAGATACAGATTCTTGATTAGAGTCAGCATGGTGGCACACACTTGTGATCACAGCACACACTTGGGAGGCTGAGATCAGATGGTACTACATGGAGAGACCCTATGTAAAACAAAGCAGAGGCTCAGGGATGGCTCCATGGGTACCATGCAGCCACAAGAACCGGAATTGGGATCTTCAGAAGCACCCATGTAAGGGTGAGGCATGCAGTACTGGAGAGGGAGACACAGTAGAGCTTGTTGGCCAGGTTTAGTTAGAGCCTGTCTCAAAAGATAAAGTGGAGGGCTGGTGAGATGGATCAGTAGCTAAAGGTGGATGACACTAAGCCTGGAAACCTGAACAGAGCAGACATCCCAAGTTGTCCTCTGACTTGCACATATGGGTCAGGACATACATGCACACATGCAATAAACCTAAGATAATGGTTTTAATAAAAAAAATATAAGGATAGAATGGAGCCCATAGTGGAAGACCCCTGATGTTGATCTCTGACCTCCACATGTGCACACTCATATGTACACATAACACAACACACACACCCTAAACATAACCCCCCCAGACAAAAACTTCAAGCAAAGCTTCAAACTATTAAGAAGCACATATTTGGGAAGATTAGGAAATTTGTTAGCCAGGTTTTCACTTGTTCACTGAAGAATAGTAAAATAAGAATTCTAAAGCAGACCTGGCCTGAGAACCTACAGGTCCCTATTCAGCTAGACACGAAAGAACTTTCAGAACCATAAACAATTCTGGGTCAGTGAAACACCTCAGTGGGGGGAAGGCACTTGTCAACAAGCCACACAACCTGAGCTCAATCCCTGGGACCCACCTGGTGGAAGGAGAGAATTGACTTCGAAACGTTTTCCTCTGACCTCAGAGTACATGCGTGCGCGCGCTCACACACACACACACACACAACTCCATTCTGTTTGTATGGGTTGTGTGTGCCTCAAGTGGAGGTCAGAGGTAGACATCGGGGTTTCCCCATTGCTCTGCAGCTTATTGTTGTGAGGCTGGATCTCTCATCAAACTTGAAGCCCTGATTGGCGAGACTAGAGTCCCACAAACCCCAGGGATCCTCTTGGCTCTGCTTCTCCAGAGTCAGGACTGCTCAATCACTATACTTGTGTTTTTATTTTCCTAAAAAAGTAATTTATATACATATGTAGATGTTAACATGGTGTTACTATGCCAGGGGCGGTGGCATAGACCTTATTCCTAGCACTAGAGCGGCGAGCAATTGGATCTCCGAGTTTCACATCAGCCAGGGCTACATAGAAAGGCCCTGTTTTTTTTTTTTTTTTTTTAAAGTTACTAAATATATTTTTACATCTTGGCTTTTATAAGACTTTAAATGTTGATGTATATTAAGCAAATGAGGAAAAGCTACTTGAGGGTTCTCAATAAATGCTCAAGATGAGTCTAGACCAAAAATCGGCAGCAAACTGTGTTATTCTTCCATGCTCTTTGTGTGAGGGCAGAGGGCTTCGAAGACAAACTAAAAATAATTGAGAGTCTAAATAGACTGAAAAAGTCTTGTCTGTTTTTTCCCCTGGGAATACTGTTACCTCTAAACCAAACAACTGATGGCAATGACAATGACCTTAGGTAACAGCTGGGGCTGGTGAATCCTACGTCTGGCAGGTTGAGCTGGAAGGAACTCCTGCTCACAGTGGCTGCATGGGATGGGACACACACACATACACACGTACACACACACACATGCAGAGGTGCTTTATACAATGATGAAAACAATGCTTAGAAAAATAAAGAACCAAAATTATGCAAAAAGGTCGTTGATAGGCCAATTTAAATTTGAGAGCAGGCCCCCCAGAAGCCACTGGCTTCTCTTTCTTGCCAGCCCCAAAGTCGCCAGCCTGGTAGTCCAGTATGGTTGGAAAGTCCAGGATGTAGAGAGGCAGCCTAGTTCATAAGGATGGATAAAACTGGAACTTGAACTGTGACCCACACAGCTAATCTCTGCAATTTAAGCAGAGAGGAAAGAAATATGTAAACCAGAAAAACATTACATTAAGTAGAGAGAATTGTCATCAGTTTTGTTTTTCTTCTCTGAAGAACTTAATTTAAAACAACTTAAAATTTTTTTTGTGGTAAATAGTAGGTATTTATTTGAAATGAAAAAAATACTTAAGTACCTGGACTATTGCATTTCATCATGGATTGTAATTGTCTACCTTTTTACATCAGACAGAGGTACAATAAACACTCGGAATCACAGATTGCACACTAGATAGGAGTTCTTCAGGCCTTTTACATCACCACCAGAGGAACAGATATGGGGTTCTGCGATATAGTACAAAAGTCCACAATCAATCCAGTCTCAGCCAGCATCTTCAGTTTACTTCTGTCGCTGTGCAAACAGTTGGCCGTTACTAGGGCTCACAAGTTAATAACAGGACAAAAATATACATCGCACTGACACAAAAAGTCAGCTGTGTTAATGGTCATGCAACAAGTACCCAAACTTGCTGAAATTAAAAATACTCTCTAAAAACAGGTTTTTTTTAACAGCATAAATATTTTATACACAGTTCGTTTACCAAAACAAAATGTATTTAAATGATACAAAGCAAAAATAAGTTTCTACCACCTTTGTACATAAGAAAGTGCAAAATAACTTATCTAGAGTGTTTTGCTATTCTCCAGAGGGCTGGCTGCTATGGGCAGCTACTTCTCGTCTTTGAAAGCATGACGTTACACTTGCACACTGCACACGGATGTGTCAGAGTACATGGATGAGTAGGGATGGAGGGATGGGTGGATGGATGGGTGGGTGGAGGCATGGACGAAGATCAGGCTGGAGCCCTGTGAGGTACTCAGAAAAAGGAATACAGACCACAGGAAGGTGGACGCACACAATGTTGCTAAGCAGATTGGCACAGACCACAGAGGGCAAACTGAAGAAGAAAGGAGCCGACGGACGTGAGTGAGTGCACTGCCCTGTGGGAGCGACTCTGTGATTTCTGCAGAAGTGAAAAGAAAACAAAAACCAAAACCGATGGAACAAAACAGTTGCCCACAGCACCAGCTGCCAGAGGAAATGCTATCGTGAGGGGGTTTGGTTTCCACCTACTAGTTATGCAAATTGAGTTTGAAAGTTTAAGAGTGTTCATCCCATAGAACTTCGGGTTAGACAGAGGAACAAGCTTCCAGAGGCTACACACACATTTCTATATTCAAGTCTCGAGAAACCTCTGCTATCGGCTACGGGTAAACACGTGTCATGGGCCACAGGGGGGCGCTTCTCTGCAAAGGGGGTAGAGTAACACTGCTGGAAAGCATCCAGGCGCAGACAGGGCCAGCCCACCACCACACAGTTTCTGCAACTGAGGAGGAACATCAGCCCCTTCTAAAGTCGCAATGGGAGATAGCGGGGCTGCTTAAGACACAGGAAGGAGAGCAAAGCAAAAGCCACTTTTCTTCCAGTGAAAAGAGTTAATGCCAACAATCCTTTTCCACGTGTGTATTTGAGCGTTTAGAAATGGAAGTATTTGAGTCAATTTTGATATGTATCATAGACTGTAGGCTGAAACCTATAAAGGAAGGTTTAAATTTAGGAAGCATAAGGCACTAAAGCAGCCTTCACGGTTTCTCCTGGAGACCTGCTTATCAGGAAGAACAACTCTATGTTCTAAAGCTGCTTTCAGCCCACCGGGTACAAGCTCACTGTTGTACCAAATGCCTGTTTCTGGACACATGTGCATATATGTGCATTTTAGTGCATGAGTGTGCCTGTCACCAGGGCTAAGGATGGAGAGTTCGGGAAGCCAAAGCCACTGTCCTTTGAATGATACCTCCCTCTGTGAGGGTGTCAAGGCCTGTCTTTTCTCTTGGGCCATTAGTGATCCTCTATTGTTCAAATCACAGGGCTTTTAGAATTGTTCATATTATTAGCACTAAGTATCTGAAAATGTTAAAATCTAGATTAATTGTTTTATTTGATTTCATATATATATATATTTATATTTATGTACATAACACACATTTTTAAAAAATCCCACCACCAAAGCCATTTTTCTATAAACTTATCTCTTCGCTCCCACCAGCTTTAATCCTCCTGGATTTGTGTGTTCTGCATCCAACTAGTAGAACAAATTAAATAACTAAATATTAAAATACTGTAATTATATTCATAGCAAAACCAAAAAAATAGACATCAATACAGTATAAATCTCACTGTTCTCAGGTAGATGGCATTAAATGGGAAAGGTTCATTTTAAGCAGTTCTGACATGATCCAGTTTTACAAGGTTTAAATGTTAATTCTGTACACTTTTTTTAAACCCTCTTTTGAAAATAAGTTGTAGTAGAACATAGTGTCTCCAAAGACACACACTTGTTATGTTCTATGCAGAGAAGCTAATTTGGGTTTACATGCAAATCTGTTTGCATTAACTGAGGCAGGGCTGTGTCCTACCTGACACTGGTCACCTGGTCCCCCTTGGGCCATCGATGCTGAGGTCACTTTAAGGGGCCTGTCACATAAGAACACCACTGTGGCGGTATGCAGCCAGAATGCGATGCCCAAGTATTTGCAGGTCACCTCATGACCAGACTGCTTTGCTCCCACATTAGCTCCGAAAGCAGGGCTACAGGATTTTGGTTACTAGCCTATTTTAAGAAGAGATACTGTGGGCAACTTGAAAGAAATGGTATCAGGCACACAGGCTTGGTTTGAACAGGAAAAAAATATTACAGATAATGTCTTTGAGGATTAAAAAAAACCCTTATTTATAATTGAGAGATGTTAGACAAACCTTAAATAGTTCATTGAGTTAGTGGCTTAGTTTGAAGTTTCATGTTACAGGCAATTAGGTCCTTATTTAGAAAAAAGGCCTTTATACCTATTTACAATATACACAGCTGCTTGCAAAGAAGTCAGATTTACTACTGTTTTCTAGAAGCCTTTTTTTTTTTTCAAGTTTTTGTTGATTTTTCCAAATAAGGATGAATAGCTCTATAAAAATGAGATGCAAGAAAGACAGTTGGGGAGCACGGAGTTTGCTCGTGGAGACAGCTACGCTATGGGAGACTCGGGTTCTGAAACACGCCCGGAACCACCTTGCGTTCTTGTGCTGCTCACTGCTAGTGCCTGCCAGTCACCGGCCTCGGAACCGTGATCCAGAGATCCTCACTCAGTGTGAGGAGCTGTGCAAGTGGAGACTGCCTCAGTGCACTCAGCGCCGTTACAGGACCCAAAGAGCTCCCCGGCCGTGGTCTCATCAGCTCCCTCAGTCTCGGCAGTTTCGAGGCCCATCTTCCGCCCCTCTCTCATGCTGTAAGCTATAGTAACAGTTCTGGCAGACTCGCACCGGGGATGAGATTTTCAAGCGCTTGATTTCTGACTGAAATCGACTGCACCTACAGGAAAGGGGAGATACACTAGTTAGAGATCCTCTCCACAAGCCACCACTGGCTGAGGGCGCCAGCCATGTGGAACTGCACTGGAAAGCAGGCAGTCTGGGGTCAAAGGAGCAGGACATCAGAATAACACCCAAGGCAATGCTGGTTGGTGCTCATGTTGCTGGCCCAGGACCAAAGAATGCTGCCCTTAGTAGCCTGTGGAGATGCCAGGAGGCCCATCTCTTGACCAGAGAAAATCAGAAACATAACGAGGGATTGCACACAGCTGTGAGTCTGCGAAACTACATCAACCCTGAGCGTCAGTAGATTTTAACTGCTTAGGACTCACTGCTGTGGGTCAGGGAGTTTGGGGTACAGGAGCCTGATGACAAGCCAGGAGATCTAAGTCTCCTCATTGAGCCCCACAAAGTGGAAGTCAAAAGCTGACCACATCCGTGTGCTGGGCTGCCTCCTAGTTTCCCGGACTATAGGTGTGGCGAGTGTGGCAGTGTCATCATTGAGCCAAACCTTCCCCCTTTGATTGGAAGACTCAATGCCCATCGTGGTCCACTGCCCACTTGGATGTTTTCTTGCTTTTAATTTATGTCCTCATAGGGAATTGCTCATTTTGTTTCTGCCAATGCATATTAATTATATATTAACGGCATTTAGTGCTATTTCTACACATGTACAAGCAGGCACTGATCTGACCCACTTATCCCTTCTGTTGCTGTCCCCATTCCCAGCACCTTAACTACTAGCTACTCATCATACTCCATTTTCTGGTCAGACCGACTTTTATTTGTTTACTTTTTAACTTTCAATAAATGGCCTTGAATATGTGCTGTATTTGTCTTTCTCTGTAATGGCCTATTCCACTCAGCACAAATGTTCTTCAGTTCCAGTCCTTCGTCCTTTAAGGACACCTAGTACTGTGTGTGCATACATACATGAGAAATTTGCACTATTCTATTACATTTTCTTTAGCATGTGCGCAGGCATGCAGTACAAGTTTAAGTCAGAGGCCAACCTTTGAGAGTCTGTTCTCATGTGGGTTCCTATGTTTGAACTCAGGCCGTGCAGCTCATCTGTAGTCATCTTCCACATACGCAGTATCCTTGCATCCACTCATTCACTGCTGACTTTAGATCTTGGCTTCTGGGACTAAAGCTACGATGGCCACGGCTATGCAGGCCCTCTCAAATGCTGACTTTCATGTCTTTGGATGTATACTCAAGGACAGCTGGGCCACATGGCAGCTCTGAGTTTAGTTTTCCATCCAGACTGACTAATTTACATCTCATGACAGTGTGGAAGAGCCTCGTGTCCTCCTGTCCACAGGAGCATTTGTTACTGTTTTATTGGTGGCAGCTATTCAGATTAGGGTCAGATGGAATCGCACTTTCATTTTGAACTGTATTTCCTTAAGGCCTGATGACACTGAGTATTATTTTATATATTTATTAGTTATCTGTGAAGTACCTATTTGGACCACTTGCCCAATTTTCAATCTAGATTGCCTAGTTTTCGTTTAAGTGCTCTAGCTATGAATCCAGGATGACCAGCTAGCACTCGCTCTCGCCCACTCTGCAGGCAGCGTCTCCATTCACTTACCACACCCTTTTCTGTGATCACAGTTCATTTGCCATGTGTTGCTCTTGATGCTTTGGAGTCTGATCTAGAAAACTGCCTAAGCCATGGTTTCTCTATGTAGCCTAGGCCTGCATTGGAGACCATGCTGGGTCATGAACTCAGAGATCCACCTGCCCCTGTCTCCCTAGTGCTGCCATTAAAGGTGTGCACTATCACTGCCCAGCCTACACCAGTACATAAAGAATCTCCTATGTTTTCCTTCTGGTCATCACCAGAGTATCTGAGCTATTTGAAAGACTTCCATACACAGTAATAGAGAGGGTCAAGTGGTAACCTCGTGTATGTGGTTACCGGGTGTTCCAAAGCCATCACTGAAGAGGCTGTTATCTTCAGGGTGTTTCTGTCAATTTATCAGTCAGCCACAGTGCACAGGCTTACCTATATGTCTGCAAACTGACCCACTGGCCCACCATCTGCTCTTAGCCCAGCACGATGCTGCTGTGGCTACTTTGACTTTTCATTTCCTTACTAATTTTAGGGTTGTTTTCCCTAGTTCTGTGCAGAATGCCATTGGTATTCTGAAGGTGACCACGATGAAGCTGAGCTTGCTTTGGGTACATCTTGGCAATATTCATTCTTCTAGTCCGTGAACACAGGAGGCCTTCCAGCCTTCTACTGTCTTCTCCATTTCATCCTTCAGTGTCTCATAATTTTCACGTTAGATGTCCTGTGTGTATGCGTGTGCGCACATGCAGGGCAGAGGTCAACCTCAGTTATTGTTCCTTAGGAGCCATCCTCTAGGTTTCTGGAAACCTGACCAGGCTAGCCACTGGGCTTAGCTTTTCATATGGGTCCTGGGGTCTAAGTCAAGTCCTCAAGGTTGCATGGCGAGCATGTGTCATCTGAGCCAGTCCTGATTTCCCAAGTTGTTTATCCCTAGGTATGGAAGCGTTTCATGGTGCTGGGATTGCTTTCATTGGCCCTGGTATATTTATCTGGAGCTGTGTTTCAGAGCTATGCCACTGAGGATGTGTCATATTACATGGTTTTTCATACTTTCCACATTCTTACATGAGATCTATACATCTCATGATGCTATATTGCTTAATTTTAACACCAACCTGACCTTGGAAAGTCACCTTGGAAAAGTGAGTCTCAATGGAAGGACTTCCTTCATCCAGTTGGCTCATGGGCATGTCTGTGGGTCAGTTTTGATTGTTAATTGCTCTAGGAGGGCCAAGCCCACTGTGCTCAGTGCCATCCATCTCTGGGGAAGTGGTCCCGGATTGTGTAAGGTGGCTGAGCACAAGCCAGAGGAAGCAAACTCTGTAGTAGTTCTCCATGGTTTCTCCCCAGTTGCTGTTTGAGTTCCTGCTCTGATGTCCCTCAGAAATGAGCTGTTACCCTGAAGTGTAAGCCACCCAAGCCGTCTGACCCAAGTTGCTTTGGCCATGCATTCATTACAGCAGCAGGAAAGCAAACTGGGACCGGGTGACTGTCGCCACACGTTCATGAGATGGCCTCTTAGGGAGAATCCTATGGCTGTGTCTCCACTGTGCAGGCTGAGTTCCCGTCCAGATAAGCACAAACTGTAATGTAATCTCCTGGTGGCTTCAAGCTTCCCTGGCTGCCATCAGCGAGTCTGGGCCCAGGACCTGCTGGATGGAGGCTGGACTTGGGCGATGGGCAGGCTCTAGCGGTGCAGTCAGTGTGGGGTGCAGTGCTGACTGCTAAGGTGTGGAGGTCTCCTCAGGTGCTGCTGCCCACGTTGCTGCTCGTAAGGATCTGTCACCAGCTGTACCAGTGCAGTCGAGGGGCCGGAAGGCTCTCTGCTGACTAAAGGTATGGGTCCAGCTGTTTCAGAGGAAGTGCATTGGGTGGGCTCACTGCACACCCCTGCCGACTGCCCCCAGCACTCATGCCCACCTCTGTCAGCAGTACGTGACCAGGTAATGTGTTTCTATGACTGCAGCAGGGACCAGCATAGCTGTGTTGACAGCAGGAGCTTCCTTCCTCTCTGCTGCTCCCGTGGCCACACCTGCACGGACTGGGACTTCAGACTTCCTTTCCCACTCTGAGCGTGTCTACGGATGTCTGCAAACTTTCCTCTTCCTGAGTCTGAAATGCCCACTGGAGTGGGTGAGAGTGGAAGGCAGAGCTTCTCTCCAGGCACCCATAGACTATGTGTCCCGTGGCCCTAGACATGCCTGGGACTGTTGCATTGCTCAGGCCACCTCTGGAGGCTCCTTTGTGATGGGAACAATGCAATCAGAGTTCTTTTCTTGGTAATATAGGTAGCATGTGGAGGGCGGGTCTCAAAGCCTTCCTTCTGTCCAGGTCCCTGTTTAAAACCAGTCACAACTGGTCACACCTTTGACAGCAGGCTCCACCATCCTTATGCATCCTTCATCCCCGGGTGCCAACATTTGCTTTCCTGTGTAGCACGATTTGTGTCTTCTGACCCGGTTTGGTTCCTGAGGCAGCAACCCCGGAGCCATGTGGAGCGGAGTCTCCTGGGTGGGGAGATTCCCAGGATTCTGACCTTGAAGCAGTCCAGATTCAGATAATGGGTCTTCACTGGGAGTGGAGGTGGTAAGTCCCGTGCAGATCTCAGTCTTCTTGTCTAGTGAAGCTATGAGTCTGTGCGGCGGGTGCGTTCCCAGGACAGGATCCCCAGTGTCTGCCTGCTGCTCAGCTGAGAGTCTCCTGCAGCACAGCTGGGCCAGCTGAAAGGTGTGTGGGATATTTTCTCCTGTGGTGCCTTTGTCTCAAATTTCAAGGTTTTATGAGTTTCTGTTTCTCTCCTGTGATTTCCAATGTTCACACACAACCACAGAACTTGGTATGTGGCATTACCCATGATGCTTTGGGTCTTTGTGGAGAAGCCGACCCGTTCTAATCAGCAACTGTGCTGTGTGACCACTGCCCATCCAAAAGGGCACTCCTGCTACCACACATGTTTTGTCTTTCAACAGTTTTATTCTTTCCTTCCTTCCTTTTTTTTTTATTTTTTTTTTTTTTTTGTCTTTTGGTTTTCAGAGACAGGATTTCTCCGTGTAGCCCTGGCTGATCTGTAACTGCTTCCTAGACCAGGGTGGCCTTGAACTCACAAAGCTCCACCTCTGCCTCCTGAGTGCTGTGATTAAATGTGTGCATCATTCTTATGTATTGGAGATTGAACCCTGGGAGGTGAGACTGCTGGGGGTCTCATAGACGGGAATACAGGCTGTCCACACATGCCAGCAAGTGTTGCAAGCAGACTGCACCCCAGTACTGCAATCATTTCTTAAAGGCAATTTTTTTTGACTTTTCTTGCCAAGTGGAGTGTTCTTATTTCTATTATTGGGAGAGAAGTGCTCCCACAGGCTACTTAAGATATGTTCATGGTCTTTAAAAAGTACTGTGGGTTTCTTTCCATAGAGTAAATCAGGAAATGATGCCAGGCACGGCATTAAATCACTTTCAGCTTGGATGCTCACAAAACGGAGATGCAGATTCATACTATCTATGAACCTGAGTGTCAGAAAATAAGCCAAGTGCTTAAGAGGGTCACGGGACTGGCTAGGGATTTGTTCAAACGCTCAAGAGGGAGGCAGTTCTCAGCGGCAGAGGGCAGGAAGGCTGTACCTTTTACACAGCTGCTTCTGGCCCTGTCTGCTACTTGGTCAATGCTCTCAACAGCCTTCACCGCACATATCTGAGCAACGGATAATTTAAAGACTTACCTATACTTAATTCTAAAAACACTACAAAGAACAGATGGGTGTCAGTATTGAGCATTACACTGGGGTGCTCCACCCGTAATTACAACATCAAAGCACAGTGCTACGTGACAGGATCCTCTGCCCCACCTCATTCAAGTCCCAGTCAGAAATGCTGGCAGTGACATTCTGGTTAATGTACCTTGCAATCCACTTCTAAGAACAGGGGTGTAAGAAAAAAAAAAAAAACAAAGCAAAACAGTAATTATAGCACCTTAGAAACCCAGCTAGCCTTCATCTCCACACTTGCTATCACTCGGTGCTCTCAACAGCTCTAAAGACAAGCTGTTTTTATCCATCTTATACCCACAGAGAACAAGCTCAGAGGGCTTCAGTGAGGTAACAATAAGCTTGCTCAAGAGTCAATGGAAAGACCACCTCCTCACCAGGAGGAACCTGCCTTCAAAAACGATTATGCAGGTGTTTTCTATGAGGGCATTTACAGTAAGACAATGTGGGTGTCAGAGTGGCATATCCAGGGATCCTTCTGTGTGTGCAGGACAAGGGAGGTCTGAATGTGCAGTCAGGTGATGGAAAGCTCACGTTTGTTCTGGCCCAAGATAGACTGCCTCATCATAACCTAAAGTATACTATAAATAGATTAAAGATTAAATGCAAAAAGTAAAACTTGAAAACATTAAAAGAAAATAAAATTTCCTATATGATCAAACTTAGGATACCAAAATTCTAACATACGTGCACAAACTGAGTATTATAATAAGTGCAACCAAAATTGAAGCCTATGCACCAGACAGTACAAATGCAAAATTAAAATAGAAGTAGGTATGTGATGGCACACCAAAGAACTGGAGACCAGAGCATCCAGAGAACTCAAGTAAGGAGAAAGGAAGGAGAGAGAAAAAGAAGGCAAGAGAGAAAACCTACAAGGAAAATGAGCAGACTTTCCTAGAGGAAGCCTGGGTGCCAATAGGTGCCTGAAAAGATGCCAATGTCTCCAGCATTGCAAGTTAAGACAATAAGACACATTTCCTTAACCATCAGATTGGCAAAAGGACAAAGGCTTGGCATACCAAGCATGACTAAGAATTTGGAAGGTTTCTGTGTCCTACTGGGCTGGGTAGAGTAGCGCTGTTGTTCTAGGAGTCCTTTAGCAAGACCAGGTAAGACCCAGGGTCAAGTCTGTGTCCTGGAGGATGTGTTATCTCCTGGGGAGGAAACCAGCACTTAGGATGGCGCATACTGCAGCATTATTCACAGTATCTGCAAGGTGGGACGCTAACACCAGGAATCCTCAGGAGGAAGTGTTAGGAATTGATTCCTGCAGAGCCCTGAGGTGAACTACCCAGCACACGGTTACCGTGAACACACTAGAATAATGGTTATCTGTGAGTGTATTAGAAACCGAAGTCCAACTTTACAGAAAAGTGCAAACGGTGCAGTGTAAAGCTGAGAAAAAAACCAGACTCTGTGTACAGAGTGGCAAATCCTGAGGGATGTAAGGACTCAGAGTAATGCACCATCAGTACAAGTGGGATGGACTGCAGGTCTCCGTGCAGTGTGGGTGTGCACATACCCCGTGTGCCTCTATAACAGTCTGGACAGCATGCGCACATGCAATTGAAGTCAGGGTGGCAGGTATTTTTGTGATTATTTCTGTACTTTCTATGAGAGAAATAGTTCATAATTATAAAAGGTGAAAATTGGTTACATTAAACCGCCGTCCTATAGTGGGCACACCAAGCAAATTAGAACTTGTGCAAGGCATAGCAAACAGTCTTCACCTACAAATGGTAGAACTGAGAAAACTCACTTCTGACAGAAGAGCTGCCCACAGTTCCTGCAATGGTGCCGTCTTTCTGTGAGGGAAAAGCGCACGGAGCAGCCTGAGCAGCTGTCGCCACCTTCATCCTTCACCCAGTGGTCAGCAGCAGAGCGGCCAGGCTGGTCACTCACAGACCAGCTAAACACACGGCCCCGACTGTCACCAACGAGGATTCTGCTGTGGTCCCTGTGGAATAGGAGAAGGGCTCTGGTCCAGGGCTCACGGTGTTCAGAGGAAGCCCAATTCCCTCGAAGTAAGTTAAGAGAGACAAAAAAAAAAAAAAAAAAACCAAACCAAAACAAAAAAAAACCTAGCCTGGTTTATTTTCCCATTCTTTGGCTCAAACCTTGCTGTGTCTTTAAAAGACACAGAGAGCATTATGGTTTATTTGTTGAGAATTAAAATCCACCCAGTGGCAAGCTTCTGACCAGAAGAATCAGACCAGCTACAAGCATAATACATGTCTCAAGGATTGGGTTGAAATAAGGGTCCCTAGCTATGCAAATGACCCAGAAAGAGAAATGGGCTCCAAAAAGCCTGGCCCTTACTTGGAGACACCCAGTGCGGTGACCTCAGCTGGGTGTGCATTGTCCTTTCGGTCAAAGGCCGTGTGCATCGTCAGTTTGCTTCTGAACACCAGCTGCCGCTCCCACCTGTACCCTGGAACGGAGAAGTGGAGGACAGAGACAAACTAAACCCAGGAAGCTACATGAATGGAGGCTGTTTTTGGGCTATGGTTTCTTATTTAAAACATGCCTAGCTTGATCTCTAGGAGAACTGTCAGAGGCCTTGGTCTTTGGCCCAGGCTGTAGATGTGATCAAGGAGAGGGCCCCAAGGCCCATCACAAAACTTGTCACATCACTCACAGGCAGGGAGAAAGACACCAGACCTCAATTTACCAGGTTTCAATCTGCTGTAATTTCGTGCTTCGATGGGGTTGGGGTGGGCGTGGGTGAGGGGGCCCTGCAAATGGGCTCTGGTCTGGCCCTCAGAGTAGTTCACAAATATGAAGCCATCTTTTTCATCAAGACTGAGCTGGTCGGACCAGCGCCTGGAGTCATCGGAGCTGCTGTCAGTACACCATGTGGCAGTGGCTCTGCAGGAGGCTGCCCTGGGCCTGTGGCTGGTACTGCTGGGCTGGCTGGCTGTTTCCTTAGGCTCCTGACTGATGCTCGGCTCCTCTGTTTCAGAATCAGTGCTGTCTTCATCTTGGGCTTGCTGCCCTGGGTAAAGCATAAGGAAAAGGGAGATGGCAGACACACCAGTTAGATTACCTTTGGTCCTGTTTGCTTTTCTTCTATTGGTGAAAGCCACAATAACAACAGAACTCTTTAAGCCAAGTATTTCTAGTAAGATTACAGACAGTAAAGAAGTAGGATCTGTCTTAGAATTTCATTTTATAGATGACGTCTGAGAAAATCCTTAGCTTGGCATTTTATCCTTCACAGAAGAACCCAGACTACAGTCTTCCTAACAGCCTGGCTTCTCTGGCTCTCCCCAAAACCTGCTCGCCCTCAAGGAGGTTTGTATGCAGTTTCTCTACATGAACTTGTCTTCCATGTCTGTGTGGGCTGGTGCTATCTGTCTTTGAGGACACAACTTCAATGTCTAAAATCTTACCCAATTGCGTATATTTCCTCCCTCTGCCAAAAGCCTTCCTGCCATGCCTCTTGGTACTGGACATTCTTCTCTAAACTGTTGCCCCTATAACCTTACAAACAGTGGAGGAAGAACAGAAGCACAGGGCCATGGCCACGACAGTCAGTAACCATGCCACTTCTAAGACTAGTGAGTCGCTTATGAAAGTTTAAATCTTGAATCTTTTCTTCCTATTTTCATTCTACATTTCCTCACACTAATGATCTGTCTGCTGCAGTCACATCTCCCAGAGAAGATCCAGGGGAGACGGGGCACAGACGGACAAGAGGGAAACCCACAGCAATCACGCAAGTGCCAGCACAATGCGCACACACATTTCCTTGTCAGCAACACAAATGTCCCTGATGCTGAGCGGTGGCTCTGACCTCCTGGGAGCCCCTAGTTTGCCTTCCTCAAGTCTCATGCCTGGCACTGTTCAGTCCTTCCCCCTTCCGCAGACTGTCACAGCAGAACCATGATACAGGAATGTCTCTTTACCCTGGGTATGACCCTTCTTCCATCTTATTTACTTGTCTTCTTTTATTCATTAAAGGAAAGACTTCCCATCTCACTGGACCCAATACTTAAATGACGTAGATAAAACAGGCAACCAACCCCCAAACAGTTACTGAATCCAAATTTCCGAATTGCACTTCTCCCCATCACCACTTCAGATAACCTCTTCTGAGGCTACAGGTTAGCCTGTGGGAATTATATTATCAATATAACGTGAGAATTAAAATGTCCTGCTTGATGGGACTGTTTTTCCTGACACAGAAAGCAGACACTGTGAGCCCTTCTGATAATGTTTCCTTTTCCCGGAGAAGCCCCTTATATCACCAAAGTCATTCAATTCTCTGTGTGCAGAAACACAGAGGTCACGTGAAGGTTACCAAACTGAAAGCTGATTCCTTCCAACAAGTCATTAGTGCTAGACCATGAGGGAAGCTTCTGTGGAGACAGCAGCACAGGGCAGGACACTGCTGGCTCCCCGGTACTGTCCCCAGTCGTTCTGTGGAGAAATCACCTGGCTCTGTCTACCGGGAAGCTTTAAACTGTCTCAGAAATAACAGGTAACAGCCTTCAGTCTCAATTACTGCCCGTGTGAGTAAGAGCAGGTAGCCTGAGGACTGATGTTTGGCTTAACAATTTAAAAGCTTTGCACCCACTTGTTTCTGTCCACACTACACCCCACCAGCCGGACACAGCAGCTATAGAACTGAGGTGAGGAGCTGCCTGATTCATTCAACACTGTCCCTAGAACTCAGGCCTCCAGCAGTGCGGGGAAAGCACTCCTGTATCTGCCTGCGATGTAGATGTCAGCTAAGACTGCCTGCTGAGAGGGCACGGGTGAGCTACAGCAAACCGGGTACACAGGAGCACGGGAGCAACAGCACAGAGAGAGCTGCTCGGTGAGTGTTAAATACCTATCTGTGCTTCAGGACAGCCTTCTTGCGTTTCTAGTTCTTCCACAGGCTCGGGAGCTGGTGTTTCAGGGACTTGTAGAAATTCCATCCTCCAGAACTGCAATAAAGTAACGTGGGAACAACACACGGCGGAGTCAGACTGGAGACCGTGAACACGTTACTTCATGAAGGAGCAGGCTGAGGGGCAGGTGTGTGGCTCTGGTTACTGCCTCTAAATAGGTTTTTCTGAACCTGTGGGGCTGCTTGCCTAATATGGCAGCTACCCCTCACTAGAGGCAAAGGACAGAGGTCAAGAAAGTTTAGTCATGGTCACTGTGGAGGTTTGAGCGAGGATGGGCCCCATAGGTTCATATTTGAATGTTTGGTTCCCAGTTGGTGGACTGTTTAGGGAGGATTAGGAGGTGTGGCCCTGGTGATGGAGGTGTGTCACTGGGAGTGAGCTTTGAATTGAGGCACCCTCCCTCCCGCCCTTTTCATTACGTTTCTGCTCTCTCTGTTTTCAATTTGAGGATAAGATGTAAACTCTCAGCTACTGCTCTTGCACCCTGGCTGCTTGCTGCCCTGCTCCCTATCATGATGGTCATGGACTGGCCCTCTGAAACTGTGAGCCACCAATTAAATGCTTTCTTTTATAGTTGCCTTGGTCATGGTCTCTTCATAGCAATGGAATGGTAATGGTAACTAAGACAGTAGCCACATAAGTAAATTTTACAAAACTTGTAAAGTCTTGCATACATGAAGCACATTGCACCTCCAAGCACATTCGTCTGTGGCAATTTTGGTAGTGGCTGTAACACTCAGCAGTGGAAGCTATAGCCTCAGAACTGCACACAGGACCCCCCGCCCTCCAAACACACACTTGCTGCCTGAGGCACTGCATATAGTTTGGGTGTGGCTGTCAGTTTCATTGTCTCTAAACGTGAGCCTATGATTAAGGACAGTGACAATCAGTCGCCTTGACAAAGGGCACAATTAAGGGACATAGAGCTACAAAGAAAAGGAAAATCTCTTGAGTGACTACAGAGCTTAGTACACACACCGTCTCTTCTGTGATGCCAAGACACACAGAAAGCAGCAAAAATAGGGGCTGCATTTAGGTTTCTGGGGAAACCATGTAGGCTCCATGTGGGAACAGGTCACTTACCCGGACCACGCCATCGGAGTGTCCTGTCACGATGACATTCTGTGTGTCCCACTCGTTCATCTCGGACACACAGCAGCAGCCAATCTGCTGACTCCTGCCTGTGAATGTGTTCACACTCACGATCGGGTTGCCATTGATGCTCCACACATGGATGTATGTGCCGGCACAGGACACAATGTCCCCCTGAGGAGAAGAGGAGGAGCTTGTCTCTTCACTCTGAGCTTCATATCCTATGTCTAGCTCTCAAAACCCTTACATCCTGAAGACTAATGACTGTATGATTTCTGAGGTAACCTACAGATTGGTGCTTGCTGATACAGGTATCTTCAACATAAGCTTCAAGATTGAAAGTGGAGGCTTTGCTGGAGCCAGGGATCACAAATGGAAGTGAGAAGTAATGAACTCAAACACCAGGACCAGAGAGCTCGGGAGTGTGGCATCTCCAGTAACTGAGAAGGCAGATGGGTGCTACAGACTGCTGTGTATCTACTGTCAAGTCTGTATTTACAGCAAGAGAGGGAAACAAACCAACATGATGGTTTCTAGCAAGAGGACAGGCCGTGCAGTTCATTAGAGAAGCTGGACGGAGGGCCGTGGATGGAAGCGAAGCCGGTGGAGGTATGTCAGAGACAGAAACCTTTTCACAAGTCACTGAGACATTACCAAACTATCTTTAAAAGACTGTTATGCATACAACTGTTTTGCCTGCATGCATGTCTTTGCACCATGGGTGCTCTCGCCTGATGCCCACATAAACCAGATGTGGGGCATCAGATACCCTAGGACTGAATTACAGACAGCTGCGACTCACCATGTGCATGCTGGGAACTGAACCCTTATCCTATAGAAGAACAGCCAGTACCTTTAACGTCTGAGCCAGCTCCACTAAAACATCTTCAACAAACCCAAACCCAAATGCTTCTGTACAGTTTGAAGCCCTGGCTGCAATCGTGTGGTTGCACAATGGCTTGGCAAGACTAGAAACATGATTCTAGCTATTTAGGAACAATCCTAGACCAAAGTGTTCTGAATACGGACATCAAGCATCTCACTAAGAAACCCCAAGGCTGAGGGGTTACATTGTGCCCACAGTTTTAGAAAGTCTTTTAGGTGTAGTGCTCATACAAGACCCCAAAAGTCAAACGGGATTTCCAACAGTGCGTACCCCCATGCAATCCCAGCTCTGGGCACACGGCTCGCAGCAAGTGGCACTCTGTGCGAGAGTCACTAGAGCTGAATTCCTCTGAGTGACTGCAGGATATCTGACTAAAGCACAGCATGTAGTGTCATAGTTTGGGTGTAAAATGTACCTCACAGACTCATGAACCACGGTTGGACTCCCGAGGCAGGAGGCTTATCTGTGGAGGAAGACCACTGCAGGGCGGGCCTCTGAGGCTACATACAGCCTGGCCCTACTTCCAGCCTGCTCGGGCCTGAGTTCTTGTTTCCCACAGACTTCAGTACTAACAACTGCCTTATACCCACTCAAAGCCCGCAGACTAGAATGCTTTAGCTGCTCTGTCTTCCTCACCACGATGGACCATAGCCACTTACATACCATGAGCCAAAATAGACCCTTTCTCTTTTGCTTTTGTTGGAAATTTAGTTACAGTGTTGAGAACATTAAGCCACACAAATAGTATCACCTAGAAGAAACCAAAGCTATAAGGGTCCTGCCAGACAAAAGGCTGTGTGGATGATAGTAAGAACCTCATACCAGAGCCCGGGTAAGATACAAATGAGTATGTGTGCCAGGAAACCAACAGGTAGGTTGCTGTTAATTCTCAGGATTGCTCTGCAGATGGAGCACCATCTAACATAGGATGCCTCACAGAGGAAGTCTCACAAGAGGCCTCGGCTTTTGTAAACCCACATCTGAGTTCCCCTTGCTTATCATTCCAGCTTAGTAATGGATCTCCTTCTGGTCTACTTCAAAAGGCCTTGACCTGCCAGGAGACTCTAGGACAATGCATTCATTTTATTCTGATTCACTTATTTATATATGAAACACTAACTTTTAAAAGCTAGCAAATTCTGGTAACTTTGAAATCTGTTTTTTAAGTAACCTGATAATTATTTTTCTCTTGTTCATAGACCCAGTGATTAATAGTTTTTACTGTAGAAAGAATTTCAGCAAAACACTTAGACTGTTAGCAAGTCCTATGATTTGCATTTTTGTTGTTGTTTGGATTATAAAATTTAACATCCACTTGCTTTTCAAGCAACTTATAAACCAAGCAGAATGTAGTGGCTCCTACATCGTGAATATACAATGTGACTATCCATCAACTTTAAAAAGAGACTTGGTCTGTGTTTAGTCTAGTTAGTATGTTTCCTAAATATTCTACTTACTGTTAACTCATTAATACAAAGAGCAGAAACAGGAGCTCGGTGGCCGCGGAGCTGGGTTAGAAATGACAGTCTATTCAAATCCCAAATGATGCAGGTTCGGTCTCGGGACCCACTAACAATTATGTGATAGGCTAGCGATGCTGTGGCGCAGGTGACAGTATCCGTGTGGCCAAGTAAAGCCTACAAAAGGAAGAGAGAGAGAAATCAGGCCCATCACAATGGCAGAGTAGCCTAGCTGTATCCAATCTTCTAGTACCAGCAGAAGGACAGGTTCATTATTATAGATGCCCAGAGCAGGTGCAGGGGTGATGGTCTAGACTCTCCACCTTTCCATTCTTCTCAGTAGGAAGGAAAATGGTGGCCCAGACCTTTGAAAGAAGGGGTAATGTCCGCTACTACTGGCTTGGATTCTTTCCACTCTTCCCGTGATCATATACTGACTATGGGGCCAAAGTTGAGACCGTAAGCTAAGCTTTTATTCTTTAAATGATTGTGAGCACCTGTGATTTTAAAGAGGATGAACCAAGTGCAATTATTACAGTACTCAAAAGTAAGGAAATCAAAATTGCATGGTTGTACATGGTCCTGACATGCCACCTGGCTGCATCCTGCTGTGCTGCAGGAGAGGGGTCTGCACTGGGTGGCTCCTTCCAGCTGACTGCAGCAGGAGCGCTAACAGAACCCAGAACAGCAGCGTGCGATGGTCAGGGAAGATTTTGAAGAAGTTTCTGATCAATGTTTCATTTGCTGAAAATATGCTGCCTCTCCTGTTTACATAAGGAGTTGCCTTAATTTTGTGGTCATACAGACACCTGGAGATATGCTGGACAAACACAGAATGCTTGTTTTAAGTCCTAAGTCCACACTGATGGCACATGAGCTCAAAGTCCATTGGCTGCTGGTGAGTCCTTTCTGCTGGAAGTGTGGTTAGCAAAACCACCTTGCCTTTGGTGCTGTGGAGAATGCCTTCACATGCTCATTGTAGTGACCAGACGAACCCTTTGCTCCGTGTGGAAGGTTGTTGGACAAGGGACTTAATTCTCCCCATATACAGCTAAAACATGGTTTGATTTTTGACTTTAAAATAGAGTTGGAGTCACATTTTTTAACTCAAGTTCTGGTTTTATCTCAAAGGTAACGTTGACATAGACACAGTAACTACCTTGTAACTTGAGGCTCAGAGTTCTGCATGAACAAATGAGACAGCTAATTAATAAATTGCTTTTCAAATTATTATCTAAAAACATGGATGTACCCTCCTTATTTTGAAAACACCTGCAGTTAGTCTCACAGATCCAGCACTGCAAAACAGTTTAATACTAGGGGGACGGCTCCGTGGGCGGAGGAGCCCAAGCACAAGTCCTGTGCCCTGAATTCAACCCTTAGAATCCATGGAAAGCTGAAAGTAGAAAATGGACTCTATTAAAAAAAAAAGCTTTCACATTGGTAAAAATTAATAGAATCAAATAATGATTAAGTAATCAAAACACTTGTCAGCAACACCATCAGTGTTTTTGCTGGATACATGAATGAATCTGACCTGCTCTTAGGAATGACAAATGACAAACAACTAAGACTTGGTGGTGCAGCTAAGTGGAGTTGCTGTGGGGAGCATTAATGCCAAGCTCCAGAAAATATACTTGGGGTAAAGATTTCAGTGTACACATAATTTCTAAGAAATATTTGTGTTTAAGTATCTGGAAATATAGTTCCCAAAGACAAGTTCATTTAGATTTTAGACAGTTTTTGAGAAACAACTTATTCTGATTATTGAAAAGTATTTCTAGTAAATTAATGTTTTGGGTCAGATGCAATTCCAGCACCTAGGGGTTGGGGAATCATGGTCTGAAGACAGCCGAGACTACAGAGCTGGAAACAGTCTTAAGTCACAACATACAGCTTCACCCTCACAGCCAAACAATGCCTCCCCACCCATGCTCTGGGTTTATCTGCCAAGTCTGGAGTGGCTCTGGCTCAAGGAGGCCTTTGTAGTTTCTGGAGCCTGGCAGTTGAGCAAGAATGAGCCCACCCTCTCCCCTGCTGCGTGGTTACCTGCTTAAGTGTGAGGGGCTTGGCCTTTTCTTTGGAGGTGCCCATCTCCCACACACACACCACTGTGCTTGTTCCGCCCGTGATCACAAGCTTGGGGTTGGGGCAGATGGCGCAGAGAATCTGGCCCCACTCGGACAAACATTCGTAGACAGTCACTGCCTGTCAAACAAAGTAGATGTGAGACGCAGGCCACCAAGTGCTAAGGAAGGCCACTGAGGCAGCCCAAGCACGCGCTGTCTCACTCTGGGCTGGGTTCAGTTGCAGTGGACAGGGTTCAGTTAGTGACAGTTCCCCTGAAGTTCTACCCCAACTGCCTAAGAGCATCTAAACTACAGAAGCTGCTAAGCAACAAAATTAAGAGACTATGTTCGTACCAGTCTGATTTTTACCGCGTTTGGGAAAACGTTCAACCTGTGTGATGGTAGCATGTCTGCCGTGAGCATGCATGTTTAAGGAGCATTCTGCCCACAGGGAACAGCGCCCAGTGTGACCAGGGGGCTATACAATCTACCTGGGTGGGAGGAGCCAGCAGAGGGCAACATCTAACAGACCACCCATCTTTTTCTCCAGGACACAGGACAGCTTTTGTGCTGGAGGAGGGGGCTGCTTTAGGGTTCTGTTAACATGGTGAGTGGCCAGATTGTGACCTGACAACAAAAAGGATATTCAGGTTGCAGAAACGGTAAACCCTTTGCTGACTAGGATCTCTTAGAAGAATTCTGGGAGTGGGAGTGAAGCTATTAGCATCCCGTTCACAGATTTCCCAGAAACACTTTTTCTTCAGGCACCGTGTAGTTACAGCTTCTCCCCAGCTGTTAAGCTAGGCTGTCCAGACATGCAGGGGAAGGCTGAAGGAGGGAAGTGATGCACACCTTATCTGACTCGTAGGTCCCCAGTCTGCAGCTGAGGTCTGCATAGCCCCAGGCGAAGGTCTTGTTCCAGGCTGGTGGGATAAGAACCTTGTTCTGCTCTACCGCAAGAATTCCTTTATCTGTGCAGACAATCTGCCCCACTGGCTCTTTGAGTTCTGTATGGAAATCATTGCATTAAGACAGATGAGGACATAGGGCCTCAAGCCTCATACACTGAACAAATATCCTGACCCCAGGCTCTGGTGACCACCGTCCTACCTTTCACAGGGGTCAGCGAAGGCCTCAGGTTGTCTAGGTGATGGAAGAAGAGCTTGTCACTGGTGACTCCCGGGGGGATGGAGATGCCTATGTTGTCTCCGTTGAGCCGACTCCTCACTCGCTTTGGTGGGTGAGGCTTTTTAAACAACTGAAGGGGAGGACACACTTTAGAGGGTGACATGTCCTCAGGCCTGTGGACGCCAAGCACCATGGCTTCCTTGGCATACACTTTACATGTAATATATACTATATTATCTCCATTTATCATCTGAGGAAAGAGGTTCAAAGGCTGAGACTACGAGACTTACCACAGTAAGCAGCAACAGGATTACGGTGCCAGAGCTGAACTAACTTTCTGAAAAAAATATAATCTATTCAAACTAGACCTTGACTGGCAGTTATTTTCCAGGGGAGTTTAAAAGTTAAGCAGCTGTCCACAACCTGATCCCCTCAGTCATCCTTAATGTGACTTAGCAATGCTATGCCCTGCACAGCTGACCCTAATATGACTTAGTCATGCCACTTTGGTGTCTCTGAGGTGCTGTTAATTTGCTGCGAACTTATGAATCTGTCTTGCATTCAAGCTAAGAAATTCAGAAATTAAGAAGACCGTGAGCTCACACCACAGTAATCGGGCAGGGTTGCAGAATCAAAGCACTTGTTGTCAGACTCTTATTTTTCCAGTGAAACAAATTTTTTTTTAAAATATCTTTGGTATTTTTTGTTCACTATTTCTACAAGATCCAAACCATTAAAGGTCCAGTTCAAGAGTTTTTTCAGTCTCTGAAGCACTCATATTCATTTATGCTGGGAAACCAGGACCCGAGCTCAGTATCTGAGCTCTATGAGGGATCCACAACCACATTTCAGGAGTGCTTAGTGGGACCACTAGAGAAAACCAAAACAAAAAAAGCAGAAAAAAGACTGGACAGAGAGGAATGCAGGTGCAGACTCCCAAGCCTTTGAGGCCCTTGTTCCTAGTTTAGATATTTGAGGGACATGGGCCAGAGTTCTGTTATTCTCTATAGACCTGGAAGTTGTAAACGGAAACACGCATTATAAGGCAGATCATGCCTGGACACAGAAGAACTTTCCACGATTGTTCAGGTGAGCTTTGTGTTGTTAGGCTGAAGTTGTTTGGGAAGAAGGAACCTCAGCTGAGAAAATGCCCTGACCAGATGGGCCCGTGAGAATGCCCGAGGCGCATTTTCTTGATTAATAATTGATGTAGGTGGTTCTGGGGTGTAAAGAAAGCAGGCTGAGCAAGCCATGAGGTGTAGGCTAGTAAGCAGCTCCCCTTCATGGTCGCTGCTCCAGCTCCAGCCTCCAGGTTCCTGTCCTGACTTCGAGGATGACAAACCCCACCCCAAGTTGCTTTTGGTCCGTGGGGTTTATCATAGCAATAGAAGTCCTGATGAACACAAAGATGAAGGCTATGCACTGTGCAGAGTCAGGCACACAAAGTCCTCTGGAACTAGAAATATGATGGCTGCAAGCTACCCAGTGTGGGTGCTGGCAACTAAACTGGGGTCCCATGTGAGAGCAGAGCGCACTAAGGAGCGCCTGCAGGGTGAAGGACGCGGCACTGGCTGGCTGATCATCCATTACTGCTTTTCCACATGCAAAGGCTTCACGTGTTCCTGGTGTCAACGTTAGCAATCTCAGGGCTCACAAGCCTGCAGAACATAACAGGTGCAGCACAACCTGAGAAGCTCAGGCCCTAAGAGCAGAACCTCTAGGCGCTGTCACAGGCAGGGAGCATGAGCAGCCCCGGCACTGGGTGTGACTCCCCCCCCACGGTGTTGTAGCCACTACTGGTGTCTCCCCCTTTCCTGTGTACCCTGCATGGCGGGGATGAAGGAAGGACGTCTGCTCCTCACTGAGTTCAGTGCAGTGGTCTCCAGCCTGAGGGCTGTGGCCCTGGCTTTAGGCCTTTCTTCCCAGCACTCAGGTGGGAGTTAGGGGTAAGGAACAGCCACTATCTGTCCCAGCCAGGCCTATCACAGGATAGCCCTCTTCATATCTCCATTGAGATTGCGGCCCAAATGGTTACAACTGATTTCTACAATGATTAGTTTTAATTATTGACTTGACATAACCTAGAGTCACCTGGAAGTCACAATGAGGAAGTATCAAAATCAGACTGACCTCTGAGCATGTTGGTGGGGGACTGTTCTGATTGCCGTAACTGAGGCAGGGACACCCAGCCTGAAATTGGGTGGCAGCATCCTTAGGTTTAGGCCTTGGGCTGTGTAAGCGTAGAAAAAGTGATCTAAGCACTAAGCATCTATTTCTCTCTGCTCTCGACTGTGGGTGTGGATGCGTGGACTGTGGGTGTGGATTCGTGGACTGTGGGCGTGGATGCGTGGACTGTGGGCGTGGATGCGTGGACTGTGGGCGTGGATGTGTGGACTGTGGGTGTGGATGCGTGGGCTGTGGGTGTGGATGTGTGGACTGTGGAGGAACCAGCTGCTTTAAGTTCCTGCCTTGACTTCCTGATGGACCACACACAGCCTGGAACTGGGACTGAAATAAACTTTCTTCCCTAAGCTGCTTTTAATCCAGGTGATTTATCACAGCAATAGTCAAAAAACCAGGTCGGTCACCAAGTGCTCTCTTGTGAGGAACACTATCTGAGTTCCTCTGCAGCATGTGTGTGTGTGTCAGTGCGGTGGGGGAGAGGCAGAAGCTATATGAAGATTTTGAGGTCATTTCCATAGGCAAGGCCTGGCATCAGGATGAAATCCCATCTCCATATTCTATGACCCACAAGGTCCTCCTGGTAGGTCTTGAATATAACACATGAACACGTACCTAGTTTGTGAATGAAAACTATTCAAACAACAAAAATTCTACTTACGTGGACTATAAACCAGAAAGTAATAATGAGCCATCTACTGAATGGGTAAATGGTATGGTTGTCGTAGTTACCCCCGCTCGGGTACCATGGGTAAATGGTATGGTTGTGTTAGTTACCCTCACTTGGGTACCATGGGTAATGGTATGGTTGTGTTAGTTACCCCCGCTCGGGTACCATGGGTACTGGTATTGTTGCATTAGTTACCCCTGTATGGTCCTCCACCAAACCTCCAGAAGGAAATGGATCCACTAAGGATAAGAACATCCATACCTGCTTAGGGATCTGACCGAAGTTGTTAATGAAGCCAATGGTGGCCGTCTCCTTCAGTGGGTCGTTTATGTTGTAGATATCCACCTGACCCTCATAAAAGAGGTGATGGAAGACATTGACAGCTTCCACTGCCGCAGGACCCTGCTGCTTATAGCCGAAGATCAGGTCGATCCACTCGTGCAAGTGGGCGCTCACGTAGTCACACTCTAGAGCCTGGTAAGAGGAACGTGGCTAGTGGTCAACAGAACACAGGGCAGTACTACACTGCTCAGGGTCCTCGCCCCATGCGCGGTCACTGCTTTCCCTTACCTCGCGGTGGACTCTGATGAACTCTCTCGGGTCTCCCTTTGCCCAGGGTGGAAGGATGACATCTCCAAGCTTGGTGCCATTTTGTTTGCAGCCTGTGCAATGGGACACATTAGGAATAAAGTGTAAGAGTAGTTTAGTGGTTGGCTGCCTACTAAAGAGACTCATGGCCAGAGCTATTCAGCCTCAGCACAGAACACTGCCCCTGTCCTGAGACTGTTGTGGCCTTTCTCCAAGGCTGCTCCCTAGAGCAAGCCTCAGAAAGACTGCCAATGTTAAAAAAAAAAAAAAGAAAAAGAAACAAAACAAAACAAGCAAAACTCTCTCAAGTGTCCTTCGGGAAGGGTTAACTTACAAAGCTAAACACAGTTTCTCCCTGGTAAGACCCGGGGCCTCTGAGGCTAAGCTTACAGTTCACTAAGATCAACACAGCAGCTTCTAGAATGCTGATGGCTGCAAATCTCTTTTCAATGGCACATGTTGTGGTAACTTCAGTACATGAGTTTTCTCATCTTTTCACACATACACACACACACGCACACACACACAAAAGACAGAGTCTTTCTAGTGTGTAGTTCTGGCTGGCTTTGCCTCACAGAAATTCACCTGCCTTTGCCTCCCAAGTGCTGGCTTGGGCCACCATGCCCAGCTGACACTTAAGAGGCATTCACAGAAAACAGATATTTTTCAGTAATGATTCTCATTATTTTTTAAATCTGAAACAATAAATTTTTGCAACATTAAAAGAAAAAACATTTGGAAAAATTAGAGCCTCTTGACAGAAACAAAAACATCATTTTGCAATAAATATGATCCCTATTCCATGTAAACTCATTTAAGTTATATTAGATAATCTGAAAGTATTAAAGAAATAATGAGCCCAGCACAGTGGTACACATTTATAATCTCAACACTTAGGAGGGGATATGGGACTACAAACTGGAGGCCAGCTTAGGCTATATAGCAAGTTTTAGGCCACCCTAAGCTACATAGCAAGTAATGGGCTAGCCTGGGCTAGAAAATAAGATTCCCAACTTTAAGAAGAAAGAGAAAAAAAATCTGCTCTGAAGTTTAAAAAATTAATGGAATTATCATGTAGAAAAAGGTTTTTTAATGAACTAACTCTAAAAAGTCATTTTGGCTTACAATTCCCATAGGGACAAATGAGACCGGCACTGTGCTGAAGTTACTGGAAACACTACACCAGTGGCGTAACTTTGCGGCAGCTGGTTAGATAAACACTGCTATTTCATCAAGTAGCGCAGTTTTCAAATTTCAGAGTACTGGGCTGCCTCAGAGAGACAGCCAGGAAAAACATTTTCTTCAGAAACCCATCATGTCTTCATCACTGTGACTTAATCATTTAAAATGTGGTGGATGTAAAAACCAGTTTACTGACCGGCAATAGTGGCACACACAGGCAGATCTCTGTGAGTTCGAGGCCAGCCTGGTCTAGAGAGTGAGCTTCAGGACAGGCTTCAAAGCTACACAGAGAAACCCTATCTCAAAAAACAAAAAAAAACACAAAAAAAGAAATTACCATGTGACTTAAAATAAAAAGTCAAAAAGTCGTATCATTATAGTGACCACACACTTCACATGTTCCCTCTTAGTCCCTCAAGCGATCCCCCGCTCTGTGTCTGTGTGCATGTGCGTGTGTGTGTGTGTGTAGTTAGAATTACAGACATCTGTGACTCACTCTACATGGCTGCAGGGAACTGACCTAGGATCCTCTGACAAGACGGTCTTCGCTCTTGACCATCGAGCCATCTTTCCAGCCCCACAGACCAAATTTTTT
Organism: Dicrostonyx torquatus; assembly: GCA_028555095.1. Classification (NCBI taxonomy): domain Eukaryota; kingdom Metazoa; phylum Chordata; class Mammalia; order Rodentia; family Cricetidae; genus Dicrostonyx; species Dicrostonyx torquatus. The sequence continues at coordinate 2,906,084 of JAQHUG010000138.1, read as the reverse complement.
GTTGATTAAACCAAGCAATAATCCCTAGACCTCTTTGAGAAATAATTGAGCTTTAGAGGATACTTATGTCAGACATATTTCTTCAGAACTACAAGTCATTTTAAAGATATCTGAAGGTGGCACAGTTGCAGAGAAATCCTTAGTTTATGTTTCCTGCAGTTCCTTCCAAGGAAAGACATAAGAACAGGAGCACTAGAACAACC